>CM060962.1:244832789-245432789 GCA_030765045.1 Tenodera sinensis
AACACACACACACACACACCACACACACAAACACACACACAAACACACACACAGACACACACACACACAGACACACACAAACACACACACAAACACACACCACACACACAAACACACACACCACACACACATGCACAAGCACACAAACACACACACCACACACATGCACAAACACACAAACACACACAACACACACAAACACACACACAAAAACACACACACGCACGCACACACCACACATATACACGCATGCATGCATGCACAGACACATGCACACACACACACACACACACACACACACACACACGCACGCATGCATGCACACACATGCACACACACACACACACACTTTTTCTAAAAATGCTTTTATTAGATTCAGGGGGCATCAAAATATATTTTTGGTGAAATCTCGACATCAAATTATTGGGTGGAATACAATACTTCCTCTACTTTACTGTACGTAGTAGAAAAAGTAATAAACAAAATAAAGTTCTTAAATAAGCGGACTTGCCATTTATGACGATAAAAAAACTATGTCTTGTAAGAATTTTGGCAATGAACTGCAGCACTGTATCAATGGAGACCAGGTCATCACCTAGAATTGACTGCAGGGTAGAACCCAGGCCTGGGGATTGGCTCTGTCTAGTATCTCGTGTACACTCAACCAGAACATGTGACATGGAGAGCTGTATGCTGCACGCGACACACAGGGGCCGGCTCACTACACAAAAGGTGGCAAGGTGTATTTAAAAAATGTACTCTTTGCTTACTGTTAGTATTGCAAGCAATGACATTACAGTTAAAAAGTAGAGCTTTTTTTGTGCAAGATTCAAACTTGTGCTATTCAATATCTGTAATCTAAATTTCAATGCCTAAACATCTCAGACACATTGAGACAATGGTTTAACTCTGTTGTTGTTGTTGTTGTTGTTGATATGCTTTCTTATGAAGAAAATAATCCACAACAATATTAAGACTTTGGCTAAATTTGGAAGAATGAAGTGTTCTTGGCTTCTGACAATTGGCCACACATTTGACCAACTGTACAAGATAATAAAGAGGGGACTATGTTGATAAGGAATTTGCATGGATGCATTATTTTATAGTTTTATGTGTGGATTTTCTGGAAGAAAAAGAAGGAGCAATATACAACCTGGTTCAGCAATTCTACATATACTCTAGCATGTATTTAGTATGTATGGAGATTTCGCTGGAAATACATGTTTTGATCCACCTGAATATAAAAGATAAATATATACAGAAAAATCTGATGTGTTGCACTCACATGACTTTCTCTACTCTTGTACTAACCATTCTTAAAAACTCTTATTCCTATATCTTCGTCGTGTTAGTTAAAATAAACATTTGTACAAATTATCTTATTGCTTATTTCCTTGTAGGTGCAAGGGGAATATTGGAATACAGTAGGCTTTGTGCGATAGTCAAATCTTTTAAAGCTTTGAGATTCCGTTCTCTTTGTACACGTAACATATAAAAAAATGAACAACGATGACCCATTTCACGAAAGTTCCAAGTTTTCCGAAACTCACACACATAACAAGGTATATCTCCGAAATGGTTCACCCTACAAGAAAATTTATTGAGACATAAATTGTGTATTTTAGCAAGATCTACATTTTTTGTATAGTATAATTTGGTCTATCTCTAACGGTTTACCAGTTATGCAAAAGTCGTCCAGAGTAAATACGACTACAGGGGCTATAGCCAGAAAATTCAAGATATACATTTCATTTGTCATAAAAATATCTCAAACATATGACATTTTAATTAAAATCGTTAGAGCCATTTTCAAGAAAATCAAAATTTTCGAAAAATTTTCCATGTAAAGGGTAGTTTAGGGTGGGGCTATTTTCTTCAGAATCTTTGTGTCACATCCTTGAACGACATTAAACTTAAATTCCAACTTTAGTTTTTAACCGACTTTTCGTTTTTGAGGTATGCTGTCCACAGACTGACAGACTGACAGACTGACAGACACACAGACACACAGACACACAGACACACACACGGACCTTTTTCTAAAAATGCTTTTTTTGGATTCAGGGGGCCTCAAAACATGTATTTCCGGTGAAATCTCGACTTCGAATTTTCGGGTGGAATACAATACTTCCCCTACTCACCAGTAGAGAAAGTAAAAAGGGACCACTCGTGTCTGTGTAAATAGAAAAACTCAAAAGTGGAATGTCTAATAAATGCCAATGTTTGGTATTTAGGTTCAGTATCTTCAAGCAATTATTTATTTTGTTTTGCTTCACATTGGTGTGACCTATGAAGCAGGATTAGCCAATCATAGATGCAATGATTTTGATGTTGAATTACATAGTATGTCAGTAACACATTGATAACTGTTTGAAGCAACAATGCTTCACGCTCACTAATAATGCTTCGAAGTCCCTTTGATTCAATCCTTTGCCACCTATAAAGCTATGAGGTTTCTCTCCCTGGGTATACACAGCTTTTATTTTGAAACGATGACACCAAGTCTGATGAAAGCTTCAATGTTTTCACTATTTCCACTGTGATGTTGCAAACAAATGTACATCTATTATAATATAATTCACCAGATCAATAAAAGTGTGCTCACATTTACACCCTAAAATATGCTTTACTATGATAATTTGCGTATCCATTGGTTTCCATGCACTTAGATACTCCAAACAGTTGGATCTGTTCACTTCGACAGACAAGCCTAGAGTGACCGTTCACTCTGACTAAAATGACGCTACCAAAAAAAATGTTGAAACTATTCAGTTTTTTAAATTTGTGGGGCTGTCTCCTTTTTATTTTCATTTTCTCTATTCAATTTTTTACTGAAAATTATTACTCTATTATGTATCTGTCTTCCAAAGATAGAACAGATTTTCAAGGAAATAGCTCCATCATAAAGTACTGTTTACATGTCATTTTTTTTCTACAAAATGATCCATGGCTTTTTTATTTTTAGTTCTATTTCTACTCTGCCTTTAACTGCAAAGGTCATATCAGCGACCTCTGCTGTGGAACATTTTGCTTATTGGCAATGGTGATACTCATTTAACATTGCGTGTTTGTATCTTTAGGGTGTTTAGTACATTAGATCGCACGCACATT
Organism: Tenodera sinensis; assembly: GCA_030765045.1. Classification (NCBI taxonomy): domain Eukaryota; kingdom Metazoa; phylum Arthropoda; class Insecta; order Mantodea; family Mantidae; genus Tenodera; species Tenodera sinensis. The sequence continues at coordinate 244,835,901 of CM060962.1, forward strand.
CATACTTCCAGAGTCCAGGGAGGCTAAGGAACATTCTTGGTTAGAGAAACATTCCTATCTCCTTGCCAGGAATCAAACCTGGACCCCCTTGCTAAAAACTAAGACCTGGCACTACAGCCCATGGAGAACCAAGCCTTACCACCCAGCTGCTGCATCCCCCAACTCGGCCCACTTCAGGCGTCATTGGTAGGGTGCAGTATTGGAGGGTGGTATGTGGTCAGCATTCGGATCCCTCCTGGCCAGTTATGCAGTCTTCATAACCTAGGGCTGCAACTTTTCTATCAAGTAGCTTCTCAATTGATCCCCCTGGGACCTAACGAGGCTGAAAGCACCCTGTGCCAGACCTCCCGGAGGGGATAAAATCCCCATGCTGGTATCGGGCATCGAAACGTGCCAGAGGCGGGACCCCTTGCACAGCAGGCAAATGTTCTACCAACTGAGCTACAGGGCCAGCCATTAATAGTTTTCATTAAAATACCATTTGTTTAAGATATTTGCATGACAAAATGTATACATTGAGTTTTCTGGGAATAGTCTGTGAAGTTCTTTCTGAGTAACTTTTTTAACTTTTAACACCTCTTTAAAATATCCAATTTATTTCAAATAACTTTCTGTGGCATCAGCCATTTCTGAGATGTCCATTATTATTGACCTGAATGTTCAATACTTTGTCACTTATTTGAAGTGCTGTTTTGTTTGTTGGAATGCCATGGAAAGATTATGGAGTTTCCAGACCATCATATAGGGAGCAGCTATGAAAAATCATCCCTTTGGTATCCATAATTCCCATTGAACTTCAACAAAATATATAATGAAACTATTTCTACAAAGGGTAAGTTGATTAACATGAAGGAATAGAAAAATAAGCTTTAATATAAGTCACTAAATGTAGGGTTTATTATAATTGGCGCCAACCAAGAAAGGGATAGACAGTTCACGGCAAGAGAGAGGCAACGTTGCCACTTATTGTGACCACATGGAGAGCGTGGTATGATATGTGTACAAAGAAGATTGTGCCCAGAATGTTGAGCGCATATTATTTGTATTCGTATGCAAAGACAACAATAAAATACTGAATCTTCATTCAAAGGATAGAATATGCAAGTATATATCACTCGAAAGATTTGTGTTAACAAAAGAGGTGTACCTGTGAGATGTTATGCTTATTCCAATGGGAAAATGCTGCTGATATCCCTGTTGCTATAGCACATGAGGTCATATCAAGTACATTAGAGATTGGAATAAGAGGCCCTCCCATTTAATTTCTGCTCTTCAAAATATTCTCTTACATAGCATGTTATTTCCCACACTTGTCCTTTAATTGGGATACCTTTACGAAATACAGTTTGTTTGGTTCCCAAGTTGACTCAATTTCTCGTTTGGCAACACTATCTTTGTCACTGTTTTTTGACATTGTTAAATACTCATTAAGAGCATTAGCACAGTTGTAAAAGCTCACAACACATGCACAGATACACGTAAACACAAGGCAAATAACCATGTATATAGAATGGTGCAGATGAACTAGTCAGCACACAGGTAATCTCTAACTGATGCAAGCATTGCAAGCTCGGCCTACAGGAAGGCATTATTAGTGCATATGCAGCGATAGCAGAACATAACACAAGCAGTTTATGTTACTACTGGGCAGTGACACTGATGATACATGGAATGAAGATGGAACACTGGTGGAATGAGATGGCGGTGGAAACCAGAGAACCCAGAGGAAACCTGCTCCAGCACCGCTTCGCCCACCACAAATCCCACATGCTGTTGCCTGGGATTGAACCCAGGCCACTTTGGTGAGTAGCAAATGAGCTAGTCACTTGGCTATGACATGGCCTGCATGTACGTTTGCTATGGAAACTTCTTAGCTCTAATTGGTCCTTTTCGTTGCTATGGCAACTGCCAAGACACATCCATCCCCTCGAGTTGATTTATACCTTTCCACCACGTGGTTAACATCTGTCAATTCCCTCCTAAATTGACACCGAGTATACATTGGCAAACTCATATAAATATAACATGAAGGAAATAGAAAAGTAAGCCTTAGTAGAAACCATGCAAATGTAGGGTTTATTATATTGGCACACTGATGTAAACCAATTCTGTTACAGGGATCATGGTGTGTGTTCCTTGCATAGTAATACCATTCTTCCTCTTTATCTGGCATCGCTACATTCAACCAATAGTGCTCAAGTTCTGGAATCCATGGCAGAAGGTGGAAGATAAGAAAAAGGAAACAGAAATTTCTAAAGGTCATGCAGATGCTGTCAATAAAAAGGAAACAGACATTCCAAATGGTCACACAGAGACTGTCAAGAAATCTCAATGATAAATACAACATTTCACTTGTACACACTGTTATATTATAAATAATAAAACAATGTGGTGTTAATAAACACTGTTCTTTATTGATAGTTCAAAACTGCACAGCTCTACACATCATTCATCTTCAACATTAGCTGACGGACTTGAGTTCAACTTTGGACGCAAGTGCGCTGTTTGGTGGAATGGAAGGAGGTGCTTTGCTGCCATATCTATAACACAAAACATTCCTAAAATTAATTTCTTACTTAGAATTTTCATAAGGTTTTATTTAGCCAATGGTGTGTAGAGTTCCGAATAACAGGTGCAAAAGAACTTAAAATAGGCACTATCAACAATGGTAAGCTTTGAAGTAGGCACAATCAATTATTCATATACAACTTTTAGACATGACAGAACAGTACACAAACATCAAATGGTTGATGATGGACCGCCGAAACATGTTCTAGGAAATTCTGAAGTGTTATTAATTGTCTTACCTTTGAATTTAATTCATTATTCTCTTAATGAAGTATAATGCTATTTAAGTTTGCACTCTTCAGTTGTTTATGTTTTAGGCAAACCCTATCTTCAGTTTTAAAGTGATTTCTCTCATGAATACATACTCCCACTCTGATTTATGATTATTATTGAATTTGTTATGTGTTTTGTTACACAGGCAATTGTTGCACTGCATTTTCAATGAAAGGAGTAGTCTTTTTAGATTACTGTGTTTCTGCCTACCTGGAAAGCAGGAAACAAAAAAGCAAAGGTCAGAGGGTTTTCTAATATGATTGAGGATAGGACATTCATGGTCCATTCATTGCAGCCTTTTCATAGTGAGCAGACCCCTGTGGGCACATACAACTCTGTGTTGCACGTTTTGGTTGAGTGTCCACGATATACTAGATAGCGCCAATCCCCTGCCCTGGGTTCTACCCTGCAGTCAATTCTAGGAAATGACCTGATCTCAGTTGATACAGTGCTGCGATTGGTTGCCAAAATTCATTTTGCAAAAAAAGTTTAACAGGTGTTTTATTCCTTGGCATTTGCTTTTATGTTTTTAGAATATGACCCCTGGTTTGCATTGTTTTTACCGTTTGTTTTTAGCATTTTAACTGTTACTGTTTTAGCATTCACATTTTAATGTTTTAACTATTGACCATTTTAATCTTGTGTTTTAGCTTTAAGTTTTTCACCACATCACTTTGTGAGTGTTTTAGCTTTTAAAATATGACTTAGGGCCCAAATGACCTAGCTGTCGATGGGCCCTTAAATTCCACTCACTCACTCTCTCACAAAGTGATGGCAACATAAAAATGTTCAATTTCCACTGATAAGCAACAGTTCTTTTGTATTTTAGCATTTATCTTATGCTTCACTGTGCCAAGTAGTCACTATTTTATTATACAAAACAATGCATTTATTTTGTGTACTAAAAACATGAAGAAAAAGAAATATAGTAGAGGACCAAAGTAGCACAGGCTGAAATACAACAGATTTGGATTTAACATGGGGGAAAATATGCCCCCCAAAAATATAATGTACTTTGTATTTTTTGTTTTAGAAAGTTGGGTTGGCCTCGTAGTGCAGTTGGTAGAGCACCTGCCTGCTGTGCAAGGGCTCCCGGGTTCGATTCCCGGTAGGGGGGTAGGATTTTTCTCCAGCCAGGATTATTCCTCATTCTTCCCTGAGTCTGGAAATACAATGGTGGTGCCATGGCTGAGTGGTTAGACCGCTCACCTACCCCCTAGGCAGGACCCGCATGTGGTATTCATGGTGGATGAAGCGGCATCTGGGCGGGTTTTCTCCAGGTGCTCCGGTTCCCCCCGCCACTCATTCCAATTGCTCCATTATCACCTTTCCAATCATTGATTTCACCTGTAATTCATATCATCCTCTTCCTCACTATCATATCTGGTGCTTGACTGACCACCTGCTTCTAGGTCTTCACTCTGTCTGGTCTAGAGGTTCCTGTGCTCCCCGACAGGCGTCTGACCCTAAACACTGGCTTGCAAGTCCTACATAAGTGGAGGATAATCACTTCCTCACTCTCATACTGACCACTTCACTCTGTCTGGTACATAGGTTCCTGTGCTCCCCGACAGGCGTCTGACCCTAGACACTGGCTTGTAAGTCCTACATAAGGGGAGGGTAATCACTTCCTCACTCTCATACTGACCACTTCACTCTGTCCGGTACATCGGTTCCTGTGCTCCCTGACAGGCGTCTGACCCTAGACACTGGCTTGTAAGTCCTATATATGGGGAGGGTGATCAGGAAAAGAAGAAGTATTCCTGAATAAGAAAGAAAGTTCACATATTTGGGAGGAATGATAACTGGCGATAGTGACAAGATACTAGAAATGCTGAGGCTTTCACAGCTGGTGTCTCAATAATTAAACATGCCATCCGGGCCACGGTCTAATAGGTTTGTAGGTTCCTGACATTTTGCCAAGGACTACGCCTGGCACCTTCATGGGTGAATTGGTGATTGCAGTTCTGACCAGCCACCAAATCACCTGTGAATATGCCAGGCGTAATCCTTGACGAAACATCAGCAACCTACTGACCCACTAGGTCATGGCCTACAAGCCCGGATCATATGTTTATGTTTTTAAAGGTATTATGACATCTTTTGTCTTTTGCATGCTGTTGTAGCCTATTTAGCATTATAAATCTTGTGGATTAGATGCGAAACTACAAAACGTCAAAATTAGTATAGAACAAAAATACCAACATAATATTCAAAAGGAAATTTCCAATAAAAGTTATTCTAACATAAATGAAATAGTACAAAAAATAAAACATTTCCCATGGAAAGAAGCGGTTGCTCTCTTCAAATTAGCCACTGGACATGACTTTGGTGGAACATGTGCATAGGTTTGGTTTTATAAGTGACAATGCACGTAAGATCTGCAATGCCCAGCCACTGGACATGACTGTTTGGTGGAACATCTGCATAGGTTTGGTTTTATAAGTGACAATGCATGTAAGATCTGCAATGCCCAGCCACTGGACATGACTGTTTGGTGGAACATCTGCATAGGTTTGGTTTTATAAGTGACAATGCATGTAAGATCTGCCATGCCCAGCCACTGGACATGACTGTTTGGTACAACATCTGCATAGGTTTGGTTTTATAAGTGACAACGCATGTAAGATCTGCAATACCCAGCCACTGGACATGACTGTTTGGTGGAACATCTGCATAGGTTTGGTTTTATAAGTGACAATGCATGTAAAATCTGCAATGCCCAGCCACTGAACATGACTGTTTGGTGCAACATCTGCATAGGTTTGGTTTTATAAGTGACAACGCATGTAAGATCTGCAATACCCAGCCACTGGACATGACTGTTTGGTGCAACATCTACATAGGTTTGGTTTTATAAGTGACAATGCATGTAAGATCTGCAATGCCCAGCCACTGGACATGATTGTTTGGTGGAACATCTGCATAGGTTTGGTTTTATAAGTGACAATGCATGTAAGATCTGCAATGCCCAGCCACTGGACATGACTGTTTGGTGGAACATCTGCATAGGTTTGGTTTTATAAGTGACAATGCATGTAAGATCTGCAATATCCAGCCACTGGACATGACTGTTTGGTGTAATATGTGCATAGGTTTGGTTTTATAAGTGACAACGCATCTAAGATCTGCAATGCCCAGCCACTGGACATGACTGTTTGGTGGAACATCTGCATAGGTTTGGTTTTATAAGTGACAATGCATGTAAGATCTGCAATATCCAGCCACTGGACATGACTATTTGGTGTAATATGTGCATAGGTTTGGTTTTATAAGTGACAACGCATGTAAGATCTGCAATGCCCCGCCACTGGACATGACTGTTTGGTGGAACATCTGCATAGGTTTGGTTTTATAAGTGACAACGCATGTAAGATCTGCAATGCGCAGCCACTGGACATGACTGTTTGGTGCAACACCTAAATAGGTTTGGTTTTATAAGTGACAAGACCTGTAAGATCTGCAATTCTGACAAGATTTTAAATGGATAACACCTACTGGAATTGGCTGGCTAGGGAAAGATTGATGGATCAAAATCCTGCACATTAGAACAACAGGTATTATGAAATCCAATCATGTGCTCCAGAAAATTAAAATTAAGATCTACTAAATGAATATTAGGAGCATAATAACACATGGAAGAGAAATATGGACCATGTCAAAGAAAACAGAGACAGTGTTAGGAGAGCTTGGAAGGAAGGAAGGTGCTGAGAAGGGTCTCTGGTGCTGGTTAGATAATGTGTAGAGAATTAGATATAACCATGAGAAATATAAGTGTATAGATCTGGCCATGCATATCAAGTTGAAACGGCTGGACATGTTTATAGAATGGAAGAGTAGAGAACACTGATATACAGTGTAACATCAAGATGAAGGCCTAAGGACAGATGGATAGAAGCAGTGACAGCTGATACCAGCAAGTTTATTGCTACAGGAGCACAGGGAAGGTCTAAGGCTCTAACACCATTGTAGAACACAAGTCCATTCTGACTTCTACATTTCTTTGTTTTCCCACAATTTTGACACCACTTTGGTAGAATTATATTATTTTGTATTGAATTCCTTGAAAAACTGCTTAAAGTCATGAAAAATTTTGCATACCCATACAGGGTTTTAAGCCAATGTCTGTGGAAAACTGGCCACTGATTGCACCAGGCCAGGCACACTTGTTTTTCCACTGCTAGATGACAGCGTATGAAATTCCGGCTGCCAGATTTCACATTTATTAAGTTTTTGTTTCTTGCATATTTTTGTTCATTTTATCCAATATTTGAAATTCAAGTGACCCTTTAGCTGTAAGAAATGAATTTTTACTGCAGAAGGTAGTACTTGAAAGTTCATAGCCCTAAAATAAATTAACGCAGTATTACCCCAAAATAACATGTCTCTTGGGCGACATGCCCTAACCCCGTGTTATAACGATTCCACGGTATATTGAAATGTGAGCTTAGAAGTGATGAAAACCAATCCCGCAAAGATGGTGGGAAACATTCATGCAATAATAAATTACAGGACAGGACAGGATGAAATTTCTTGAGGGAGAGTCCTTGTTTTATTAAGAAAGGGAATATTTGCATTGATCAATAACTTGCAGGTACATTCTGGGGGTTGTGAGAGAGCGATGTGACTGCCAAAACATAAAAATATGGTGCTCTCTAAAAAACGGCTACTATTACTGCTTAGAATTGGGATATATTCTTCACCACTCTGTCCTCTATGTGATCTGCAAGAGGAAATGGACCGAGACCACCTTCAAATATGCCCGTCCACTTCTAATGCCCCATCCATCAGTGAAAAATATTGGAGAGCAAGAGGATTAATGACTTTATTGTCAGAAATCCAGCATTAGCTAACAACAACAACATAACTTGCAGGTATTGATATGCTGTAAATAAATTTCCCATGCAGAACCAAATAGGCCTAATCCCTTGAATTTTGTGTCTGAATAGATCATATCATTGGGAAGATCATTAGGCATTTGCAAAATTTCCTTGAGTGCTCCTCTTACCATTATGTCTGCATCATTTACAAATTTATGGGGTATCTTGGTTGGATGTATCGTCTGAAATGGACATACTAAACTGGGCCATATTGATGTGTTAATTATTGTGATTTTCTGATCTGCCTGCAAGAGTGGTGATGAGATAAGGAGTTCCAAATTTGTTTTCAGTTTATTTAAAGTGGGGAGAGGTCAAAATTAATCTTTACACTGAAATTGACACCTAGGTATCAACTAAAATTGCCTTTCTGGAGACATGGAATTTCATTTTTTGGTAAAATGTGAAAATTCTCTTCAGAGAGGTTCCCTTTGGTGATATTTATTCTCTTGCATTTATTTATATTGATGTTAAGACCAATTTGGTTAAATTACTGAATTGCGTACGATGTAAGACTTAAAGCAGAAGCCTTGTCTTTACCTATCAAAACTATGTTATTTGCGAAGCCCATTACAGTCAAATAATCTTGATTAGGGCTCAGCTGAAGTCCGTATTTTGAGGCCATACTTTCTTCACTTAGTTCATTTAAAATGTGATCTATTAAAAGATTGAACAGTGTTGGACATAATGGAGAACCTTGTAATACTACTCTAGTTAACGTAATGGGTTTGGTTTTACCTCTGTTTGGCTGCACTTCTCTAATATTTCCTATCTGCAGGTTAATGATAAGATCGGATTTCCAAAGTGCATATGATTCTATATGCAGAACAAAATTACTAAAGAAAGTAAAAAAAATAGGGATACAAGGTCCAATGTTTTCATGGCTATGTCATTTCCTAACACAACGCTTTATTGCAACAAGATATGGAAGAAACATATCTAAATACAAACAAGTACATCGTGGCTTACCACAAGGTGCAGTGCTCAGCACAACACTTTTTAATATATTTATAAACGATCTGCCACAACAAATACAAGAATCAGGTGTGAAGTATGCACTATTTGCTGATGACTTGGTAATGTGGACTTCAAAACCAAAAAGCAAAAGTAGAGAACTAGAAAAAAACCATGCAACAATCCTTAACCAAATTACAAAGGTGGACCAAAGAAAATTTAATGACTGTTAATACAACAAAATCAAACTACCAAATCTTTTCACTAAGAAAAAAGCCACTAAAAATAAAACTAAATTTAGAGGGTCAGCAATTACCAGAAACAAAGGAAGCAAATTATTTACGAGTTACATTTGATACTAAACTTACATGGACCAAACAAATAGAAAATGTAATACAAAGAGCAGAGAGGCGCCTTTCACTGTTAAAACGTCTAACAGGAATGAAGTGGGGATGTTCCAGAGCAACTCTTAACACAACATACAATGTGTATATAAAGCCATTATTTACTTACTGCAGCGAAGTTCTTGTAACAGCAAACACAAAAAAGATTCAAATCTTTCAAAACCAAAGTCTGAGATTAATTACAGGTGCTATCAAAACCACACCGATAGCAGCTATGGAAATACTAACCAACCAATGCCCCATTGAATATGAAATAGAAAAAGTGGCTCTTATTCAACACGAAAAGTTGATCAGACTCCCATTCAATACATGGCACAAGAGAAATTTTACACATACACTAAAGACTCAGGAGAGCTTTCTTTCCAAAATTCAAGACATCAAGAAGAATGTATACCTTCCTAATTCAAAGGAAAACTTCATATCTAAAGTCAATCTGACACAAGAATTAGACATCACACATTATTTACACCTGACAGAAGAAGTTAAGAAAAGTTATACTCCAACTAGTGTTCTAAAATTATTGGCATTAGAGACAATCTATACTAGATTTCCAGAACACGAATGGCTCCATATTTATACTGATGGATCATTGATATCAAACCAAGATGGAGTAGGTGCTGGAGTCACATGTACCTCTTTTCCTATTACAAATCTTTAAGTTATGGAACTACAAACTTTGATGGAGTGAGTGAGTGAGTAGGGTTTAAGGGCCCGTCGACAGCTAGGTCATTAGGGCCCCAAGTCAGAAGATAAAAGCAGGGAAAAACTCACCACCACCTAACAATGAATCAAATATTAAAACGGGGAGTCTAAAAGAAAGATAAAAGCTAAAACAGTTCAAATGTAAAACTGGTCTAAAAAGATAACATAAAAACAGTTAAAACCTCAAAAGTGATTTTACAATGTACATAGATAAAAATACGAAGGTTAAAAATAAAATCACAAAGTAAAATACAAGTTACACCTGCTTATTGTAAGTGTTTGGTCTTCATCTTTTTCTTTTTCAGTCTTATCTTGACTGACTTGGGACCTGGTATGTTCAAGTCGCCATCCTCAGATGAGTCTGAAGAGCCCTGTCGGCTTGTTGAGCGGGAGCGGGACTTCCTTGATGATGGACGACTACTCACCCGGTCTTTAGGTCGCGAATGGTGAGCGTTTCCAGGTAAAACGGTGTGGCTACTGCTTTTGGATGGCTGGTGAGCAGGTGTCTGCACGGCGGAAGATTTAGTTGCCGGTGCAGGTGTATCACGGGACGGTGGAGAGGGAGAGGCGCTCGTTGGTGAGTCAGTCTGCGTGGCAGCATCAGCGACTGGAACGTGCTGAATGGCCACAGTGTGGGCAGGAGTGCGGCGGACTGCTGACGCGAAACCTAGGGTTGTCGCAGGTTTCAACTGTTCAAAGCGGCGACGTGCTTCCAAAAATGTGAGCCGTTCTTTCACGCGCAACTCCTGTATAGCTTTCTCGTCCATAAATTTAGAACACTGACGCGAGCTTGATGGATGGCTCTCTCCACAATTCACACAAAGAGGATCCCGTGTACATGCCGAGTCTTCATGGGCTGGTGATCCACAACGCTCACAAATAGATGGATTATTACAGGAAGTCTTAGTATGGCCGAACCGTTGGCACCTGAAACAACGCATTGGGTTTGGCACATACTGGCGTACAGCGGCACGTTCGTATCCACAAAAGATGTACTCAGGTAATTTCGTGCCTTTGAATGTTAGAAATACTGTACGCAAAGCTAACTCCTTGCCATCCTGTTTTCGCGTAAGGCGATAGGCCTGACATACACGCTGGTCAGAGAGAGAGGTGACAATCTCCTCATTCGACAGGTTGTCTAGACTTGAGGTGGTGACAACTCCCCTACAGGTATTAAGCGTTTTGTGTGGGGCTACCCGAATTGGGTAGGATCCCAACAACTTCGCTTTCGAGAGTTTCTGTGATTGCTCTGCCGTTTTGGTCTCGATTAACAGCGTACCGTCACGTAGTCTTGTCGCGTTCTGCACCGGGCCACATATTCTGTCTACCTCATGTTTGATATAAAAAGGGCTAATATCCATAATCGTCTTCCCTTCACAAGCCAATGTCACAACAAGAAAAGAGTCAAAAAGAGAGGGTTTGCGCGGATACATATTGAAATTGGACCCCCATCCGGAACCGTCGGCGTCAGCCTGCCATCCGGGGGTCAAAGAAAACAAAGACACCAAAATCTCCACGGTCTGTGCCGCCATAGAGACCCCTCCATGACTGACCTCAAGGCGTACTTCAGAGGAGCTACCCCCCGATCTCCACTGCTTGTCCGCATGGGTAAACCGTTCACCACATGACACCCCGGTTTTATGCCCCCACCACAGGAATAACCGCCTGTGGCTCCCCGCTTTAGCACACGCTGCCTCAACGGAGTCAGCGTGGATTCAGGGGACTTCGGGTTGATTACACCGGGGCTCCGTCAGCGGTAACACGTCCGGCCGGTGATACTAACCCGACGGCACGCGGCCGTCGGGAGATTAACACCGGCCGTGCCCTCCAGGAGCTACGTGGGTGTACATGACGTGTGGACGGGCTCCGCACCTAAGGCTACACATGGGGGCAGTGTGAAGGGTCCGCACAACCTTCGCGCCTGAGACCTTCGAAGAGCACACAAGTCGGGGGCCGCGCCGAAAACCGTGGGACAGGACCACGGAGATAGGAAAGATCCCTGCTGGTGAGACAGGAGTTATAAATCTAGGAACTTACAAACTAATAATCAGAATAAACCTAGAAGAGGAAGAGGGTGATATAAAAAGCAACAAAAACGCTGCACGTGGCACAGTTAATGAAAGTGGAGGGGGTGAAGTGATGGTGAGCAGCTCGGGGCCCCGGGTGCGCCAAACCCGGACCTACCGTGGTAGGTTCCCCTGGGGGAGTTTGATTTCGGAGTCCTCTTCTCCTAGATGAGTCGTCGACCAAGACTAACGAGCCTCATCTACCCGTTGGAATGTTCTTAGCTTCCCCTCACCTCTTGCCTACCAGTGGTCACGAAGACTCACTTAGTAGGCCGTCTGGTTCGGGTACTGAGCCCCTCCGCCACGGCAAGGCGACACTCCTTCGGAGGGGTACTTTGATGGAGAAATTGAGGCAATTCAAATGGCCCTACAAAATCTTTTGTACAGAATTTCACATTTTCAGCAAGCAGTTATTCTCTCAGATTCCAGGGCAGCAATTATAGCAATTACTTCCAAGTTGCCACCAAAAAACCAAACAATTATAGAATGTTGGGAAATCCTTAGCCATCTAACCGCACTTCAAAAACACCTAGTCTTCCAATGGATACCACCTCACTGTGGACTGAGTGGTAATGAGAAAGCTGATTTTCTTGCAAAAAAAGGGTACCGGCAATGTGCAGAAACCAATAGTTAATCTACCATTTTATGCAGCTAAAAGATTAGTCAACTCTGAATTCAAAAAATTATTGAAAAATATTACTATGAAAAATCAAAAAATAAAAGATGGGTACTACCAAACGTTCAAACAGTAATTCCTGAGTATCCTCAAAAAATAGCAGTTGCAACCTTCAGGTTGATTACAGGACATGATTGTCTGGCAAAACATTTAAACAGAATTGGGATATATTCTTCACCACTCTGTCCTCTATGTGATCTGCAAGAGGAAATGGATCGAGACCACCTTCAAATATGCCCGGCCACTTTTAATGCCCCATCCATCAGTGAAAAATATTGGAGAGCAAGAGGATTAATGACTTCATTGTCAGAAATCCAGCATTAGCTAACAACAACATGATAAGATCGGTGAGGTTGGAAGGAATAGGTAAAGCTTTTAAAGTGTTTCTTAGATTATCATGTCCCACATTGTCAAACGCTTTTTCACATCCAACTATTGCCAGGTCTGATCTCTACATTTTGGCTTCCAGAAACAGGGCATCTAGTAAGGCAGCATTAATGTGGGTACCTGGGGTTTTGGTGAAGCCCCTTTGGTTGGGATTGAAGCTTACAATTTCACGGATACGTTTGTCCAGTGCCCTCTCTATTAGTCTTCTTATAACAGAGCATAACGTTACTGGTCCCCAATTGGTGATGTGTTCTCTGTCTCCCCCTTTGTGAATTAGGATGGTCCTAGCATGTCTCAACTTTGAGGGCACAGGTCCTGTTTTTAGCATGTGTGTAGTGATAGCTGCGATTATTTTTACTGCAATTGCATCATTAACAACTCCGACAATCATGTGGTCCAGACCAGGTAATGTATCTATTGCAATTTTATGAAGGGCTGATTGAATTTCACTACTGCTTATAGTATTAGTAGACGTGGCATCTATTTCTGCTGTTTCGACTTTGGAAAGAAAGGAACCATATTCTGTGCTAATCATGTGGTTTGGTTTTTCATGGTTTTCAGAAAAGTAATTACATATTTCTGATGGTGAAATTGAACATGTTGGGTTTTAAAACGGAACACGCTGCCTTTCTTCTTTGATTATAATTATATTACATTAGCTGGTAATTATATTTTTCTTTACGTTTCTTTCCATCCCATTTTGTAGCCTGTTCTGGATTTGAAGATATTTTGTACTTTCATTGATTATCCAAATTATTGGATTTCCTGTGTTGATAGTACTTTTAAACTGGATGTTTTGGTTCGGGTAGTAAATCGATAGCTGTGGCCAGAAATTCAATCCATTTTCCAACATTATTATCAAATTCACCATCTTCTAAATCCATACCAAACTTATCGCGCCACTTGGCCGTTTTCTGTTTATATTTGAATGGAAGATGCATACGTTCATTTTTTGAGCTATTATGAGTGGAGGATTGATTTTCAGTAATTGTTTTTGATTTGTCATAAACACTGTTTGATTTATCGTGGCAAGCTATTTATATCTCACTGTGTTTGTTAGGATGAGCTTTTGAGATATGAATTTTTACTCCGTGTGGACTAGAAAAGAAACAGCCACAGTGAGGACACTTACAAGAGTCTGAGCTACAATCTGTTTGTGCAAATTGGAAGTTCAGTGCATTTGGTGATGCAGAGCACTATCGGCAAGCAAATGAATATTGGTACTAGATTCTTGTGATGACTGATGGGCTCTGGCTATGTGTATATTGATGCCACGCTTTATAAATCTTTATTGCATAATTTGCACGTTAGTAATTCCACTAGCTTACATGAAGATGTAGATGGAGCTGCATTATTCACCAGCATAATGCAAAATTGTACTTCTCTGCTGAAATACTATGCTGATGATGGTTGCTATGTAGCACAAATAACCTAAATCAAGCCAGCGAAAAAGCTATATAAAAATTCACTTAAAACTTCTAAAATATTGCACTTTATCTGTTCCTAATAATTCCAGCCTTAGTATGTCATCTTCTGAAATTGTCACTGTATCAAAGTGTTTAAATATAATCAGAAACACTTATAAACGGAGAAAATAGGTAGCTCTAAAAATCCATTAATCCACACTGTCATGGTAAGTTATCAGAAGTATGGGCAATGTCAAAATTTTTAAGAGTATAAGACAAATTTACAGTATGAAGATTTCAAATAACTTATAGAAATTATTAATTTACTTGGAAGCATTAACATACTATACAATCATATGTCACAACTTGTTTAAACAGAATTGGTGAACAAGCATTCTCAGTCACATGAAAACATTAAGAATAAGAGGCGATGGATGCATTTGTTTTTAAGAAGTACTGTAGTGCACATATAATATGGAATGTGTCGACCTACACTAGTAAAATTTTATTTAAAAGAATAATAAAATTTCATTTACCAGATAACTGTTGACTTCAAGTCAATATACAAACATTTTATTTTTAAAATCTTCATTAACGGCATAATTTATAAAATTTTCTACCAGCTGAATTTTGTGCAAATGTAGCATATTTTGTACAGATGTCAATTTTGATTTGTGCATTTTTGCAACATTGCTTTATTTTCTAGCTGAAACCCTGGTCTGGACACACTTCAGCCTTTGGTTTATTGTGCTATGTGTATCGTTTTAAAACCTCAACCCTTTACCAAAGAATACACAGATATCACAGAATCACAGATATACCACTGTATTGAGTCATCCCTTTATAACTAGCAGTATAAGAAGTATACATATCACTTTCAAAGACTTCAGCTAAATTTCCATCATCACATTTACAAATAATTTTCTTTACTTTTAAAGGGACAAAATGGTTTTCTGCCCTAATTTTAAACTTGCACCTATAATTATCTTTTGGCATCCTGATCTGTATATGATATATCGGCAAAACTAGTCAGTCCAGGCTACAACAAGAATATGTAGGTTTCATTCAGTGGGAAGAAAAACTTTATGATGAAGCTTCTCTTGTTTACAGTTCACGGTGACTTCACCACAGAACACAAAGAAAGAAGAGGAAGTGCTGCAGCGTACAGGTGTAGTAAACTTTAAGCAGAGTTCAGCAAAGACCCGCTAGAGGACATACAAAGCAATTGCTAAAGGCGCAGCGTGTGAATGCATTTTCAAAATGAATTGAAGTGATAAACAAATAATATATTTTTACTGCTAAATAAAAAAAGGGTGGTTTTGCAAAATATTCAAAAACTGAATGAGGGGTCGGAGAAGGTTCTGAAAAACGGGTGGCCCCTGGTAAAAACGGGTGATATGGTAACCCTGCTTTATAACTTGTCTATTCTAACAAATGCTTGGTTAAGTATTTCTTCAATGCAGATTTAAAGTACTTCAGTGGCTTTCTATGTAATATATATCCTAAAGAAATTATCCTGATTTCTTATAATAATTGTAATAGTCACTGTTATGAGTTATGTCATATCTTCCATCTAAAACTAATAAAATAACCTTAAATCTCATATACAGAGAGAGATCAGTATAAGTGCTGAGGCTTTCACGGCCGGCATTATCAACTATGTTAAGTAGATTTTCCGGGCTTGTTGGCCGTGGTCGAGTTGGATAACCTTCCTCCGACGTTTCGCTGAAAACTGTGTCCAGCATCTTGAGGGTCAACCTCTGTTATTAGCGGCTGCACATAAACTAAAGTTCACTGCAAACTTTCATATTCCTCTTTGTTTGTTATTAGTGTCCTTGGTAACAAATTTTCAAACGCAGTTTTCAGCGAAACGTCGGAGGAAGGTAATCCAACTCGACCACGGCCCACAAGCCCGGAAAATCTACTTAACATAGAGAGATCAGCGTTAGCATTTTTTGTGTTTTAAACATACTTACTTATATGTAATTCCCAAGGCCATATTAATATTGAAATATAATAAAAATAAAATAAATATAAAAATATAATTAAATTAATAATATAATTAAATATAATTATAAATATAATTAAATATTGAAATTGGTGGTATCCAAACATCCCTAAATTAATATGACTGTGTATTAATCCATAAGAAGCATGTTTTAATATATAAACACTCAAGTGTTTAGATAATTTGGTTATAACATATGTAGCAGAGCTACCTTTATTACCTATTTTATCCACATGATTCTAGAATTTTAGGTTAGATACTATCCAGTTGTAAACCCAAAGGTTAATATATTTCATGTTAATATATATTTGCTCAGTTCTTCATTGACAGTCAACTTAATATTATCACTGGTCCTATGTTCAAATAACATAAGTTTTTTGCCCATATTAACCTTAAGATTATTTTCCCTAAAATATTCTACTAATAAATTTGTCTGCTCTTTTATATTATTATGTAGACCAATTTTTAGTCTATCCCAAAAGATAAATGATGTATCATCACCATATGCTATTGCTTTGCCACCATTAAAATTAGGCATGTCATTTAAATAGCGCAGGAGGACTGTACTGATCTCAAGGTTACACTGTCATAAAGCTACGTAGGCTTTCATGGCCGGCGTCTAAACTGTAGAATGAAGTATCTTCTGGGCTGTTATGCTCAGTTTACATTGGAACTACTCAGCGCAGTGTTAAGACCAGAGTCACGGAACACAAAAGAAGCTGCCGCCTGGGCCAAACTGATAAGTTTGCAGTCGCTGAACATGCCATTAATGCAGTCGGTGAACACAGTATTAAGTTCCAGGATACGTGCATCCTTGCATCTACCATACATTACCATGCCCGACTACAGCAAGAGGCTATTGAAATTTACAAGCACCCTAACAACTTTAATAAGAAGGACGAGGCCTTAAGATTAAACAGCAACTGGCATCCGGTCATAGAACATCATAAGAAGCAGGAAAGCAAGGTAGGCCAATCACAAGAGACTAGCAGCATAAGAGAGATAGAACCCGCTCCACCAGCCACCTTGCCTATGCAGGCGCCGGGCCAATCAGCGCACGTTGCGCATGGTATAAATGGAGCGCCACAGACAGTCGATGCATCAGTGGCAGTGATACCTTCCACGAGGAGACTTCGACAACGCCACACAGGATGTTTACCGCAGTTGTAAACGAAACGTCTGGAAGTCAGGTCTCCAGCAGACCACGGCATAACAGCCCGGAAGATAATTCATTCTACAGTTTACACTGTCATGTTCAGTGAGACGTGCAATACAAGGAGAGGTGGAGGCTATAAGTGATAGGCTTGCAGCGTGTATGTGTAATAACATAGCACAGGAGGACCATACTGATCTCAAGGTTACACTGTCATGTTCAGTGAGACGTGCAATACAAGGAGGATATAAGTGATAAGTTTCCTGTGTGGAAGTGCACTAAGATAGCACAGGAGGACTGTACTGATCTCAAGGTTACACTGTCATGTTCAGTGATATGTGCAATACAAGGGGACTATAAATGATAGGCTTGCAGTGTGGAAGTGCACTAAGATAGCACAGGAGGACTGTACTGATCTCAAGGTTACACTGTCATGTTCAGTGATATGTGCAACACAAGGAAACTATAAGGGATAGGCTTGCAGTGTGGAAGCGCACTAAGATAGCACAGGAGGAATGTACTGATCTCAAGGTTACACTGTCATGTTCAGTGAGACGTGCAATACAAGGAGACTATAAGTGATAGGCTTGCAGTGTTGGAAGTGCACTAAGATAGCACAGGAGGACCGTACTGATCTCAAGGTTACACTGTCATGTTCAGTGATATGTGCAATACTAGGAGACTATAAGTGATAGGCTTGCAGTGTGGAAGTGCACTAAGATAGCACAGGAGGGCCGTACTGATCTCAAGGTCACACTGTCATGTTCAGTGAGATGTGCAATACTAGGAGACTATAAGTGATAGGCTTGCAGTGTGGAAGTGCACTAAGATAGCACAGGAGGACTGTACTGATCTCAAGGTTACACTGTCATGTTCAGTGATATGTGCAATACAAGGAGACTATAAATGATAGGCTTGAAGTGTGGAAGTGCACTAAGATAGCACAGGAGGACCGTACTGATCTCAAGGTTACACTATCATGTTCAGTGATATGTGCAATACTAGGAGACTATAAGTGATAGGCTTGCAGTGTGGAAGTACACTAAGATAGCACAGGAGGGCCGTACTGATCTCAAGGTTACACTGTCATGTTCAGTGAGATGTGCAATACTAGGAGACTATAAATGATAGGCTTTTAGTGTGGAAGTGTACTAAGATAGCACAGGAGGACTGTACTGATCTCAAGGTTACACTGTCATGTTCAGTGATATGTGCAATACAAGGAGACTATAAATGATAGGCTTGCAGTACGGAAGTGCACTAAGATAGCACAGGAGGACTGTACTGATCTCAAGGTTACACTGTCATGTTCAGTGATATGTGCAATACAAGGAGACTATAAATGATAGGCTTGCAGTGCGGAAGTGCACTAAGATAGCACAGGAGGACTCTACTGATCTCAAGGTTACACTGTCATGTTCAGTGATATGTGCAATACAAGGAGACTATAAGTGACAGGCTTGCAGTGTGGAAGCGCACTAAGACAGCACAGGAGGAATGTACTGATCTCATGGTTACACTGTCATGTTCAGTGATATGTGCAATTCAAGGATACTATAAGTGACAGGCTTGCAGTGTGGAAGTGCACTAAGATAGCACAGGAGGACTGTACTGATCTCAAGGTTACACTGTCATGTTCAGTGAGACGTGCAATACAAGGAGACTATAAGTGATAGGCTTGCAGTGCGGAAGTGCACTAAGATAGCACAGGAGGACTGTACTGATCTCAAGGTTACACTGTCATGTTCAGTGAGACGTGCAATACAAGGAGACTATAAGTGATAGGCTTGCAGTGCGGAAGTGCACTAAGATAGCACAGGAGGACTGTACTGATCTCAAGGTTACACTGTCATGTTCAGTGAGATGTGCAATACAAGGAGGCTATAAGTGATAAGTTTCCTGTGTGGAAGTGCACTAAGATAGCACAGGAGGACTGTACTGATCTCAAGGTTAAACTGTCATGTTCAGTGATATGTGCAATACAAGGAGACCATAAGTGATAGGCTTCCAGTGTGGAAGTGCACTAAGATAGCACAGGAGGACTGTACTGATCTCAAGGTTACACTGACATGTTCAGTGAGATGTGCAATTCAAGGAGACTATAAGTGATAGGCTTGCAGTGTGGAAGTATACTAAGATAGCACAGGAGGACTGTACTGATCTCAAGGTTACACTGTCATGTTCAGTGATATGTGCAATTCAAGGAGACTATAAGTGATAGGCTTGCAGTGTGGAAGTGTACTAAGATAGCACAGCAGGACTGTACTGATCTCAGGGTTACACTGTCATGCTCAGTGAGATGTACAATACAAGGAGACTATAAGTGATCGCCTTGCAGTGTGGAAGTGTACTAAGATAGCACAGGAGGACTGTACTGATCTCAAGGTTATACTGTCATGTTCAGTGATATGTGCAATACAAGGAGACTATAACTGATAGGCTTGCAGTTTGGAAGTATACTAAGATAGCACAGGAGGACTGTACTGATCCAAAGGTTACACTGTCACGTTCAGTGATATGTGCAATATAAGGAGGCTATAAGTGATAGGCTTGCAGTGTGGAAGTGCACTAAGATAGCACAGGAGGACTGTACTGATCTCAAGGTTACACTGTCATGTTCAGTGATATGTGCAATACAAGGAGACTATAAGTGATAGGCTTGCAGTGTGGAGGTATACTAAGATAGCACAGGAGAACTGTACTGATCTCAAGGTTACACTGTCATGTTCAGTGAGACGTGCAAAACAAGTAGGCTGTAAGTTATAAGTTTCCTGTGCGGAAGTGTATTAAGATAGCACAAGAGGACTGTACTGATCTCAAGGTTACACTGTCATGTTCAGTGATATGTGGAATACAAGGAGACTATAAGTGACAGGCTTGCAGTGTTGGAAGTGCACTAAGATAGCACAGGAGGACTGTACTAATCTCAAGGTTACACTGTCATGTTCAGTGAGACGTGGAATACAAGGAGACTATAAGTGATAGGCTTGCAGTGCGGAAGTGCACTAAGATAGCACAGGAGGACTCCACTGATCTCAAGGTAACACTGTCAGGTTCAGTTATATGTGCAACACAAAGAGACTATAAGTGATAGGCTTGCAGTATGGAAGTGTACTAAGATAGCACAGGAGGACTGTACTGATCTCAAGGTTACACTGTCATGTTCAGTGAGACGGGCAATACAAGGAGGCTATAAGTGATAGGCTTTTAGTGTGGCAGTGCACTAAGATAGCACAGGAGGACCGTATTGATCTCAAGGTTACACTGTCATGTTCAGTGATATGTGCAACACAAGGAAACTATAAGTGATAGGCTTGCAGTGTGGAAGTGCACTAAGATAGCACAGGAGGACCGTACTGATCTCCAGGTTACACTGTCATGTTCAGTGATATGTGCAATACTAGGAGA
The DNA here is from genome assembly GCA_030765045.1 of Tenodera sinensis. Classification (NCBI taxonomy): domain Eukaryota; kingdom Metazoa; phylum Arthropoda; class Insecta; order Mantodea; family Mantidae; genus Tenodera; species Tenodera sinensis. Next base: position 244,856,783 of record CM060962.1, read on the forward strand.
CTATAAGTGATAGGCTTGCAGTGTGGAAGTGCAATAAGATAGCACAGGAGGGCCGTACTGGTCTCAAGGTCACACTGTCATGTTCAATGAGATGTGCAATACTAGGAGACTATAAATGATAGGCTTGCAGTGTGGAAGTGCCCTAAGATAGCACAGGAGGACCGTACTGATCTCAAGGTTACAATATCATGTTCCGTGATATGTGCAATACTAGGAGACTATAAGTCATATGCTTGCAGTGTGGAAGTACACTAAGGTAGCACAGGAGGGCCGTACTGATCTCAAGGTTACACGGTCATGTTCAGTGAGATGTGCAATAGTAGGAGACTATAAATGATAGGCTTTTAGTGTGGAAGTGCACTAAGATAGCACAGGAGGACTGTACTGATCTCAAGGTTACACTGCCATGTTCAGTGATATGTGCAATACAAGGAGACTATAAATGATAGGCTTGCAGTGCGGAAGTGCACTAAGATAGCACAGGAGGACTCCACTGATCTCAAGGTTACACTGTCATGTTCAGTGAGACGTGCAATACAAGGAGACTATAAGTGACAGGCTTGCAGTGTGGAAGTGCACTAAGATAGCACAGGAGGACTGTAATGATCTCAAGGTTACACTGTCATGTTCAGTGAGACGTGCAATACAAGGAGACTATAAGTGATAGGCTTGCAGTGTGGAAGTGCACTAAGATAGCACAGGAGGACCGTACTGATCTCAAGGTTACACTGTCATGTTCAGTGAGACGTGCAATACAAGGAGACTATAAGTGATAGGCTTGCAGTGTGGAAGTACACTAAGATAGCACAGGAGGACTGTACTGATCTCAAGGTTACACTGTAACATGTTCAGTGAGACGTGCAATACAAGGAGACTATAAGTGATAGGCTTGCAGTGTGGAAGCGCACTAAGATAGCACAGGAGGACTGTACTGATCTCAAGGTTACACTGTCATGTTCAGTGATATGTGCAATACAAGGAGACTATAAGTGACAGGCTTGCAGTGTGGAAGTGCACTCAGATAGCACAGGAGGACTGTACTGATCTCAAGGTTACACTGACATGTTCAGTGAGATGTGCAATACAAGGAGACTATAAGTGATAGGCTTGCAGTGTGGAAGTGCACTAAGATAACACAGGAGGACTGTACTGATCTCAAGGTTAAACTGTCATGTTCAGTGATATGCGCAATACAAGGAGACTATAAGTGATAGGCTTGCAGTGTGGAAGTGCACTAAGATAGCACAGGAGGACTGTACTGATCTCAAGGTTACACTGTCATGTTCAGTGAGACGTGCAATACAAGGAGACTATCAACGACAGGCTTGCAGTGCGAAAGTGCACTAAGATAGCACAGGAGGACTGTACTGATCTCAAGGTTACACTGTCATGTTCAGTGAGACGTGCAATACAAGGAGACTATTAGTGATGGGCTGGCAGTGTGGAAGTGTACTAAGATAGCACAGGAGGACCGTACTGATCTCAAGATTACACTGTCATGTTCAGTGATATGTGCAATACAAGGAAACTATAAGTGATAGTCTAGCAGTGTGGAAGTGTACTAAGATAGCACAGGAGGACTGTACTTATCTCAAGGTTACACTGTCATGTTCAGTGAGATGTGCAATTGAAGGAGACTATAAGTGATAGGCTTGCAGTGTGGAAGTATACTAAGATAGCACAGGAGGACTGTACTGATCTCAAGGTTACACTGTCATGTTCAGTGATATGTGCAATACAGGGAGACTATAAGTGATAGGCTTGCAGTGTGGAAGTGTACTAAGATAGCACAGGAGGACTGTACTGATCTCAAGGTTACACTGTCATGCTCAGTGAGATGTACAATACAAGGAGACTATAAGTGATCGGCTTGCAGTGTGGAAGTGTACTAAGATAGCACAGGAGGACTGTACTGATCTCAAGGTTATACTGTCATGTTCAGTGATATGTGCAATACAAGGAGACTATAATCGATAGGCTTGCAGTATGGAAGTGTACTAAGATAGCACAGGAGGACTGTACTGATCTCAAGGTTACACTGTCATGTTCAGTGAGACGTGCAACACAAGGAGGCTATAAGTGATAGGCTTTTAGTGTGGCAGTGCACTAAGATAGCACAGGAGGACCGTATTGATCTCAAGGTTACACTGTCATGTTCAGTGATATGTGCAATACTAGGAGACTATAAGTGATAGGCTTGCAGTGTGGAAGTGCACTAGGATAGCACAGGAGGGCCGTACTGATCTCAAGGTTACACTGTCATGTTCAGTGATATGTGCAATACACAGAGACTATAAGTGACAGGCTTGCAGTGTGGAAGTGCACTAAGATAGCACAGGAGGACTGTACTGATCTCAAGGTTACACTTACATGTTCAGTGAGATGTGCAATACAAGGAGACTATAAGTGATACTCTTGCAGTGTGGAAGTGCACTAAGATAGCACAGGAGGACTGTACTGATCTCAAGGTTACACTGTCATGTTCAGTGAGATGTGCAATACTAGGAGACTATAAGTGATAGGCTTGCAGTGTGGAAGTGCACTAAGATAGCACAGGAAGACTGTACTGATCTCAAGGTTACACTGTCATGTTCAGTGAGATGTGCAACACAAGGAGACTATAAGTGATTCTCTTGCAGTGTGGAAGTGCACTAAGATAGCACAGGAGGACTGTACTGATCTCAAGGTTACACTGTCATGTTCAGTGAGATGTGCAATACAAGGAGACTATAAGTGATACTCTTGCAGTGTGGAAGTGCACTAAGATAGCACAGGAGGACTGTACTGATCTCAAGGTTACACTGTCATGTTCAGTGAGATGTGCAATTGAAGGAGACTATAAGTGATAGGCTTGCAGTGTGGAAGTGCACTAAGATAGCACAGGAGGACTGTACTGATCTCAAGGTTACACTGTCATGTTCAGTCAGACGTGCAATACAAGGAGACTATAAGTGATACTCCTGCAGTGTGGAAGTGTACTAAGATAGCACAGGAGGACTGTACTGATCTCAAGGTTACACTGTCATGCTCAGTGAGATGTACAATACAAGGAGACTATAAGTGATACTCTTGCAGTGTGGAAGTGCACTAACAGAGCACAGGAGGACTATACTGATCTCAAGGTTACACTGTCATGTTCAGTGATATGTGCAATACAAGGAGACTATAAGTGATAGGCTTGCAGTGTGGAAGTGTACTAAGATAGCACAGGAGGACTGTACTGATCTCAAGGTTACACTGTCATGCTCAGTGAGATGTACAATACAAGGAGACTATAACTGATACTCTTGCAGTGTGGAAGTGCACTAACATAGCACAGGAGGACTGTACTGATCTCAAGGTTACACTGTCATGTTCAGTGATATGTGCAATACAAGGAGACTATAAGTGATAGGCTTGCAGTGTGGAAGTGTACTAAGATAGCACAGGAGGACTGTACTGATCTCAACGTTACACTGTCATGCTCAGTGAGATGTACAATACAAGGAGACTATAAGTGATACTCTTGCAGTGTTGAAGTGCACTAAGATAGCACAGGAGGACTGTACTGATCTCAAGGTTACACTGACATGTTCAGTGAGATGTGCAATACAAGGAGACTATAAGTGACAGGCTTGCAGTGTGGAAGTGCACTAAGATAGCACAGGAGGACTGTACTGATCTCAAGGTTACACTGACATGTTCAGTGAGATGTGCAATACAAGGAGACTATAAGTGATACTCTTGCAGTGTGGAAGTGCACTAAGATAGCACAGGAGGACTGTACTGATCTCAAGGTTACACTGCCATGTTCAGTGATATGTGCAATTCAAGGAGACTATAAGTGATAGGCTTGCAGTGTGGAAGTGCACTAAGATAGCACAGGAGGACTGTACTGATCTCAAGGTTACACTGTCATGTTCAGTGAGATGTGCAATACAAGGAGACTATAAGTGATACTCTCGCAGTGTGGAAGTGCACTAAGATAGCACAGGAGGACTGTACTGATCTCAAGGTTACACTGACATGTTCAGTGAGATGTGCAATACAAGGAGACTATAAGTGATACTCTCGCAGTGTGGAAGTGCACTAAGATAGCACAGGAGGACTGTACTGATCTCAAGGTTACACTGACATGTTCAGTGAGATGTGCAATACAAGGAGACTATAAGTGATACTCTTGCAGTGTGGAAGTGCACTAAGATAGCACAGGAGGACTGTACTGATCTCAAGGTTACACTGTCATGTTCAGTGATATGTGCAATACAAGGAGACTATAAGTGATAGGCTTGCAGTGTGGAAGTGCACTAAGATAGCACAGGAGGACTGTACTGATCTCAAGGTTACACTGTCATGTTCAGTGAGACGTGCAATACAAGGAGACTATAAGTGATACTCCTGCAGTGTGGAAGTGCACTAAGATAGCACAGGAGGACTGTACTGATCTCAAGGTTACACTGTCATGTTCAGTGATATGTGCAATACAAGGAGACTATAAGTGATACTCTTGCAGTGTGGAAATGCACTAAGATAGCACAGGAGGACTGTACTGATCTCAAGGTTACACTGTCATGTTCAGTGAGACGTGCAATACAAGGAGACTATAAGTGATAGGCTTGCAGTGTGGAAGTGCACTAAGATAGCACAGGAGGACTGTACTCATCTCAAGGTTACACTGTCATGTTCAGTGATATGTGCAATTCAAGGAGACTATAAGTGATAGGCTTGCAGTGTGGAAGTGCACTAAGATAGCACAGGAGGACTGTACTCATCTCAAGGTTACACTGTCATGTTCAGTGATATGTGCAATTCAAGGAGACTATAAGTGATAGGCTTGCAGTGTGGAAGTGAATTAAGATAGCACAGGAGGACTGGACTGATCTCAAGGTTACACTGTCATGTTCAGTGAGATGTGCAATACAAGGAGACTATAAGTGATAGGCTTGCAGTGTGGAAGTGCACTAAGATAGCACAGGAGGACTGTACTGATCTCAAGGTTACACTGTCATGTTCAGTGAGACGTGCAATACAAGGAGACTATAAGTGATAGGCCTGCAGTGTGGAAGTGCACTAAGGTAGCACAGGAGGACTGTACGGATCTCAAGGTTACACTGTCATGTTCAGTGATATGTGCAATACAAGGAGACTATAAGTGATAGGCTTGCAGTGTGGAAGTATACTAAGAGAGCACAGGAGGACTGTACTGATCTCAAGGTTACACTGTCATGTTCAGTGAGACGTGCAATACAAGTAGGCTGTAAGTTATAAGTTTCCTGTGCGGAAGTGTATTAAGATAGCACAAGAGGACTGTACTGATCTCATGGTTACACTGTCATGTTCAGTGATATGTGGAATACAAGGAGACTATAAGTGATAGGCTTGCAGTGTTGGAAGTGCACTAAGATAGCACAGGAGGACTGTACTAATCTCAAGGTTACACTGTCATGTTCAGTGAGACGTGCAATACAAGGAGACTATAAGTGATAGGCTTGCAGTGCGGAAGTGCACTAAGATAGCACAGGAAGACTCCACTGATCTCACGGTTACACTGTCAGGTTCAGTGATATGTGCAATACAAGGAGACTATAAGTGATAAGCTTGCAGTGTGGAAGTGTACTAAGATAGCACAGGAGGACTGTACTGATCTCAAGGTTAATCTGTCATGTTCAGTGAGACGTGCAATACAAGGAAGCTATAAGTGATAGGCTTTTAGTGTGGCAGTGCACTAAGATAGCACAGGAGGACCGTATTGATCTCAAGGTTACACTGTCATGTTCAGTGATATGTGCAATACTAGGAGACTATAAGTGATAGGCTTGCAGTGTGGAAGTGCACTAGCATAGCACAGGAGGGCCGTGCTGATCTCAAGGTTACACTGTCATGTTCAGTGAGATGTGCAATACAAGGAGACTTTAAGTGATAGGCTTGCAGTGTGGAAGTGCACTAAGATAGCACAGGAGGACTGTACTGATCTCAAGGTTACACTGTCATGTTCAGTGATATGTGCAATACAAGGAGACTATAAGTGACAGGCTTGCAGTGTGGAAGTGCACTAAGATAGCACAGGAGGACTGTACTGATCTCAAGGTTACACTGTCATGTTCAGTGAGATGTGCAATACTAGGAGACTATAAGTGATAGGCTTGCAGTGTGGAAGTGCACTAAGATAGCACAGGAGGACTGTACTGATTTCAAGGTTACACTGTCATGTTCAGTGAGATGTGCAATACAAGGAGGCTATAAGTGATACTCTTGCAGTGTGGAACTGCACTAAGATAGCACAGGAGGACTGTACTGATCTCAAGCTTACACTGTCATGTTCAGTGAGACGTGCAATACAAGGAGACTATAAGTGATAGGCTTGCAGTGTGGAAGTGCACTAAGATAGCACAGGAGGACTGTACTGATCTCAAGGTTACACTGTCATGTTCAGTGATATGTGCAATTCAAGGAGACTATAAGTGATAGGCTTGCAGTGTGGAAGTGCACTAAGATAGCACAGGAGGACTGTACTGATCTAAGGGTTACACTGTCATGTTCAGTGAGATGTGCAATACAAGGAGACTATAAGTGATACTCTCGCAGTGTGGAAGTGCACTAAGATAGCACAGGAGGACTGTACTGATCTCAAGGTTACACTGACATGTTCAGTGAGATGTGCAATACAAGGAGACTATAAGTGATACTCTTGCAGTGTGGAAGTGCACTTAGATAGCACAGGAGGACTGTACAGATCTCAAGGTTACACTGACATGTTCAGTGAGATGTGCAATACTAGGAGACTATAAGTGATAGGCTTGCAGTGTGTAAGTGCACTAAGATAGCACAGGAGGACTGTACTGATCTCAAGGTTACACTGTCATGTTCAGTGAGATGTGCAATACAAGGAGACTATAAGTGATACTCTTGCAGTGTGGAAGTGCACTAAGATAGCACAGGAGGACTGTACTGATCTCAAGGTTACACTGTCATGTTCAGTGATATGTGCAATACAAGGAGACTATAAGTGATAGGCTTGCAGTGTGGAAGTGCACTAAGATAGCACAGGAGGACTGTACTGATCTCAAGGTTACACTGTCATGTTCAGTGAGATGTGCAATACAAGGAGACTATAAGTGATACTCCTGCAGTGTGGAAGTGCACTAAGATAGCACAGGAGGACTGTACTGATCTCAAGGTTACACTGTCATGTTCAGTGAGACGTGCAATACAAGGAGACTATAAGTGATAGGCTTGCAGTGTGCAAGTGTACTAAGATAGCACAGGAGGACTGTATTGATCTCAAGGTTACACTGTCATGTTCAGTGATATGTGCAATACAAGGAGACTATAAGTGATAGGCTTGCAGTGTGGAAGTGCACTGAGATAGCACAGGAGGACTGAACTGATCTCAAGGTTAAACTGTCATGTTCAGTGAGACGTGCAATACAAGGAGACTATAAGTGATAGGCTTGCAGTGTGGAAGTGCACTAAGATAGCACAGGAGGTCTGTACTGATCTCAAGGTTACACTGACATGTTCAGTGATATGTGCAACACAAGGAGACTATAAGTGATAGGCCTGCAGTGTGGAAGTGCACTAAGGTAGCACAGGAGGACTGTACGGATCTCAAGGTTACACTGTCATGTTCAGTGATATGTGCAATACAAGGAGACTATAAGTGATAGGCTTGCAGTGTGGAAGTATACTAAGAGAGCACAGGAGGACTGTACTGATCTCAAGGTTACACTGTCATGTTCAGTGAGACGTGCAATACAAGTAGGCTGTAAGTTATAAGTTTCCTGTGCGGAAGTGTATTAAGATAGCACAAGAGGACTGTACTGATCTCATGGTTACACTGTCATGTTCAGTGATATGTGGAATACAAGGAGACTATAAGTGATAGGCTTGCAGTGTTGGAAGTGCACTAAGATAGCACAGGAGGACTGTACTAATCTCAAGGTTACACTGTCATGTTCAGTGAGACGTGCAATACAAGGAGACTCTAAGTGATAGGCTTGCAGTGCGGAAGTGCACTAAGATAGCACAGGAAGACTCCACTGATCTCACGGTTACACTGTCAGGTTCAGTGATATGTGCAATACAAGGAGACTATAAGTGATAAGCTTGCAGTGTGGAAGTGTACTAAGATAGCACAGGAGGACTGTACTGATCTCAAGGTTAATCTGTCATGTTCAGTGAGACGTGCAATACAAGGAGGCTATAAGTGATAGGCTTTTAGTGTGGCAGTGCACTAAGATAGCACAGGAGGACCGTATTGATCTCAAGGTTACACTGTCATGTTCAGTGATATGTGCAATACTAGGAGACTATAAGTGATAGGCTTGCAGTGTGGAAGTGCACTAGCATAGCACAGGAGGGCCGTGCTGATCTCAAGGTTACACTGTCATGTTCAGCGAGATGTGCAATACAAGGAGACTTTAAGTGATAGGCTTGCAGTGTGGAAGTGCACTAAGATAGCACAGGAGGACTGTACTGATCTCAAGGTTACACTGTCATGTTCAGTGATATGTGCAATACAAGGAGACTATAAGTGACAGGCTTGCAGTGTGGAAGTGCACTAAGATAGCACAGGAGGACTGTACTGATCTCAAGGTTACACTGTCATGTTCAGTGAGTTGTGCAATACTAGGAGACTATAAGTGATAGGCTCGCAGTGTGGAAGTGCACTAAGATAGCACAGGAGGACTGTACTGATCTCAAGCTTACACTGTCATGTTCAGTGAGACGTGCAATACAAGGAGACTATAAGTGATAGGCTTGCAGTGTGGAAGTGCACTAAGATAACACAGGAGGACTGTACTGATCTCAAGGTTACACTGTCATGTTCAGTGATATGTGCAATTCAAGGAGACTATAAGTGATAGGCTTGCAGTGTGGAAGTGCACTAAGATAGCACAGGAGGACTGTACTGATCTCAAGGTTACACTGTCATGTTCAGTGAGATGTGCAATACAAGGAGACTATAAGTGATACTCTCGCAGTGTGGAAGTGCACTAAGATAGCACAGGAGGACTGTACTGATCTCAAGGTTACACTGACATGTTCAGTGAGATGTGCAATACTAGGAGACTATAAGTGATAGGCTTGCAGTGTGGAAGTGCACTAAGATAGCACAGGAGGACTGTACTGATCTCAAGGTTACACTGTCATGTTCAGTGAGATGTGCAATACAAGGAGACTATAAGTGATACTCTTGCAGTGTGGAAGTGCACTAAGATAGCACAGGAGGACTGTACTGATCTCAAGGTTACACTGTCATGTTCAGTGATATGTGCAATACAAGGAGACTATAAGTGATAGGCTTGCAGTGTGGAAGTGCACTAAGATAGCACAGGAGGACTGTACTGATCTCAAGGTTACACTGTCATGTTCAGTGAGATGTGCAATGCAAGGAGACTATAAGTGATACTCCTGCAGTGTGGAAGTGCACTAAGATAGCACAGGAGGACTGTACTGATCTCAAGGTTACACTGTCATGTTCAGTGATATGTGCAATACAAGGAGACTATAAGTGATACTCTTGCAGTGTGGAAGTGCACTAAGATAGCACAGGAGGACTGTACTGATCTCAAGGTTACACTGTCATGTTCAGCGAGACGTGCAATACAAGGAGGCTATAAGTGATAGGCTTGCAGTGTGGAAGTGCACTAAGATAGCACAGGAGGACTGTACTGATCTCAAGGTTACACTGTCATGTTCAGTGATATGTGCAATTCAAGGAGACTATAAGTGATAGGCTTGCAGTCTGGAAGTGCACTAAGATAGCACAGGAGGACTGTACTGATCTCAAGGTTACACTGTCATGTTCAGTGATATGTGCAATTCAAGGAGACTATAAGTGATAGGCTTGCAGTGTGGAAGTGAATTAAGATAGCACAGGAGGACTGGACTGATCTCAAGGTTACACTGTCATGTTCAGTGAGATGTGCAATACAAGGAGACTATAAGTGATAGGCTTGCAGTGTGGAAGTGCACTAAGATAGCACAGGAGGACTGTACTGATCTCAAGGTTACACTGTTATGTTCAGTGAGACGTGCAATACAAGGAGACTATAAGTGATAGGCTTCCAGTGTGCAAGTGTACTAAGATAGCACAGGAGGACTGTATTGATCTCAAGGTTACACTGTCATGTTCAGTGATATGTGCAATACAAGAAGACTATAAGTGATAGGGTTGCAGTGTGGAAGTGCACTAAGATAGCAAAGGAGGACTGTACTGATCACAAGGTTACACTGTCATGTTCAGTGAGGCGTGCAATAGAAGGAGACTATAAGTGATAGGCTTGCAGTGTGGAAGTGTACTAAGATAGCACAGGAGGACTGTACTGATCTCAAGGTTACACTGTCATGTTCAGTGATATGTGCAACACAAGGAGACTATAAGTAATAGGCTTGCAGTGTGGAAGTGCACTAAGATAGCACAGGAGGACTGTACTGATCTCAAGGTTACACTGTCATGTTCAGTGATATGTGCAATACAAGGAGACTATAAGTGATAGGCTTGCAGTGTGGAAGTACACTGAGATAGCACAGGAGGACTGAACTGATCTCAAGGTTAAACTGTCATGTTCAGTGAGACGTGCAATACAAGGAGATTATAAGTGATCGGCTTGCAGTGTGGAAGTGCACTAAGATAGCACAGGAAGACTGTACTGATCTCAAGGTTACACTGTCATGTTCAGTGATATGTGCAATACAAGGAGACTATAAGTGATAGGCTTGCAGTGTGGAAGTATACTAAGAGAGCACAGGAGGACTGTACTGATCTCAAGGTTACACTGTCATGTTCAGTGAGACGTGCAATACAAGTAGGCTGTAAGTTATAAGTTTCCTGTGCGGAAGTGTATTAAGATAGCACAAGAGGACTGTACTGATCTCATGGTTACACTGTCATGTTCAGTGATATGTGGAATACAAGGAGACTATAAGTGATAGGCTTGCAGTGTTGGAAGTGCACTAAGATAGCACAGGAGGACTGTACTAATCTCAAGGTTACACTGTCATGTTCAGTGAGACGTGCAATACAAGGAGACTATAAGTGATAGGCTTGCAGTGCGGAAGTGCACTAAGATAGCACAGGAAGACTCCACTGATCTCACGGATACACTGTCAGGTTCAGTGATATGTGCAATACAAGGAGACTATAAGTGACAAGCTTGCAGTGTGGAAGTGCACTAAGATAGCACAGGAGGACTGTACTGATCTCAAAGTTAATCTGTCATGTTCAGTGAGACGTGCAATACAAGGAGGCTATAAGTGATAGGCTTTTAGTGTGGCAGTGCACTAAGATAGCACAGGAGGACCGTATTGATCTCAAGGTTACACTGACATGTTCAGTGATATGTGCAATACTAGGAGACTATAAGTGATAGGCTTGCAGTGTGGAAGTGCACTAGCATAGCACAGGAGGGCCGTGCTGATCTCAAGGTTACACTGTCATGTTCAGTGAGATGTGCAATACAAGGAGACTTTAAGTGATAGGCTTGCAGTGTGGAAGTGCACTAAGATAGCACAGGAGGACTGTACTGATCTCAAGGTTACACTGTCATGTTCAGTCAGACGTGCAATACAAGGAGACTATAAGTGATACTCCTGCAGTGTGGAAGTGTACTAAGATAGCACAGGAGGACTGTACTGATCTCAAGGTTACACTGTCATGCTCAGTGAGATGTACAATACAAGGAGACTATAAGTGATACTCTTGCAGTGTGGAAGTGCACTAACAGAGCACAGGAGGACTATACTGATCTCAAGGTTACACTGTCATGTTCAGTGATATGTGCAATACAAGGAGACTATAAGTGATAGGCTTGCAGTGTGGAAGTGTACTAAGATAGCACAGGAGGACTGTACTGATCTCAAGGTTACACTGTCATGCTCAGTGAGATGTACAATACAAGGAGACTATAACTGATACTCTTGCAGTGTGGAAGTGCACTAACATAGCACAGGAGGACTGTACTGATCTCAAGGTTACACTGTCATGTTCAGTGATATGTGCAATACAAGGAGACTATAAGTGATAGGCTTGCAGTGTGGAAGTGTACTAAGATAGCACAGGAGGACTGTACTGATCTCAACGTTACACTGTCATGCTCAGTGAGATGTACAATACAAGGAGACTATAAGTGATACTCTTGCAGTGTTGAAGTGCACTAAGATAGCACAGGAGGACTGTACTGATCTCAAGGTTACACTGACATGTTCAGTGAGATGTGCAATACAAGGAGACTATAAGTGACAGGCTTGCAGTGTGGAAGTGCACTAAGATAGCACAGGAGGACTGTACTGATCTCAAGGTTACACTGACATGTTCAGTGAGATGTGCAATACTAGGAGACTATAAGTGATTCTCTTGCAGTGTGGAAGTGCACTAAGATAGCACAGGAGGACTGTACTGATCTCAAGGTTACACTGCCATGTTCAGTGATATGTGCAATTCAAGGAGACTATAAGTGATAGGCTTGCAGTGTGGAAGTGCACTAAGATAGCACAGGAGGACTGTACTGATCTCAAGGTTACACTGTCATGTTCAGTGAGATGTGCAATACAAGGAGACTATAAGTGATACTCTCGCAGTGTGGAAGTGCACTAAGATAGCACAGGAGGACTGTACTGATCTCAAGGTTACACTGACATGTTCAGTGAGATGTGCAATACAAGGAGACCATAAGTGATACTCTTGCAGTGTGGAAGTGCACTAAGATAGCACAGGAGGACTGTACTGATCTCAAGGTTACACTGACATGTTCAGTGAGATGTGCAATACTAGGAGACTATAAGTGATAGGCTTGCAGTGTGGAAGTGCACTAAGATAGCACAGGAGGACTGTACTGATCTCAAGGTTACACTGTCATGTTCAGTGAGATGTGCAATACAAGGAGACTATAAGTGATACTCTTGCAGTGTGGAAGTGCACTAAGATAGCACAGGAGGACTGTACTGATCTCAAGGTTACACTGTCATGTTCAGTGATATGTGCAATACAAGGAGACTATAAGTGATAGGCTTGCAGTGTGGAAGTGCACTAAGATAGCACAGGAGGACTGTACTGATCTCAAGGTTACACTGTCATGTTCAGTGAGACGTGCAATACAAGGAGACTATAAGTGATACTCCTGCAGTGTGGAAGTGCACTAAGATAGCACAGGAGGACTGTACTGATCTCAAGGTTACACTGTCATGTTCAGTGATATGTGCAATACAAGGAGACTATAAGTGATACTCTTGCAGTGTGGAAATGCACTAAGATAGCACAGGAGGACTGTACTGATCTCAAGGTTACACTGTCATGTTCAGTGAGACGTGCAATACAAGGAGACTATAAGTGATAGGCTTGCAGTGTGGAAGTGCACTAAGATAGCACAGGAGGACTGTACTGATCTCAAGGTTACACTGTCATGTTCAGTGATATGTGCAATTCAAGGAGACTATAAGTGATAGGCTTGCAGTGTGGAAGTGCACTAAGATAGCACAGGAGGACTGTACTGATCTCAAGGTTACACTGTCATGTTCAGTGATATGTGCAATTCAAGGAGACTATAAGTGATAGGCTTGCAGTGTGGAAGTGAATTAAGATAGCACAGGAGGACTGGACTGATCTCAAGGTTACACTGTCATGTTCAGTGAGATGTGCAATACAAGGAGACTATAAGTGATAGGCTTGCAGTGTGGAAGTGCACTAAGATAGCACAGGAGGACTGTACTGATCTCAAGGTTACACTGTCATGTTCAGTGAGACGTGCAATACAAGGAGACTATAAGTGATAGGCCTGCAGTGTGGAAGTGCACTAAGGTAGCACAGGAGGACTGTACGGATCTCAAGGTTACACTGTCATGTTCAGTGATATGTGCAATACAAGGAGACTATAAGTGATAGGCTTGCAGTGTGGAAGTATACTAAGAGAGCACAGGAGGACTGTACTGATCTCAAGGTTACACTGTCATGTTCAGTGAGACGTGCAATACAAGTAGGCTGTAAGTTATAAGTTTCCTGTGCGGAAGTGTATTAAGATAGCACAAGAGGACTGTACTGATCTCATGGTTACACTGTCATGTTCAGTGATATGTGGAATACAAGGAGACTATAAGTGATAGGCTTGCAGTGTTGGAAGTGCACTAAGATAGCACAGGAGGACTGTACTAATCTCAAGGTTACACTGTCATGTTCAGTGAGACGTGCAATACAAGGAGACTATAAGTGATAGGCTTGCAGTGCGGAAGTGCACTAAGATAGCACAGGAAGACTCCACTGATCTCACGGTTACACTGTCAGGTTCAGTGATATGTGCAATACAAGGAGACTATAAGTGATAAGCTTGCAGTGTGGAAGTGTACTAAGATAGCACAGGAGGACTGTACTGATCTCAAGGTTAATCTGTCATGTTCAGTGAGACGTGCAATACAAGGAAGCTATAAGTGATAGGCTTTTAGTGTGGCAGTGCACTAAGATAGCACAGGAGGACCGTATTGATCTCAAGGTTACACTGTCATGTTCAGTGATATGTGCAATACTAGGAGACTATAAGTGATAGGCTTGCAGTGTGGAAGTGCACTAGCATAGCACAGGAGGGCCGTGCTGATCTCAAGGTTACACTGTCATGTTCAGTGAGATGTGCAATACAAGGAGACTTTAAGTGATAGGCTTGCAGTGTGGAAGTGCACTAAGATAGCACAGGAGGACTGTACTGATCTCAAGGTTACACTGTCATGTTCAGTGATATGTGCAATACAAGGAGACTATAAGTGACAGGCTTGCAGTGTGGAAGTGCACTAAGATAGCACAGGAGGACTGTACTGATCTCAAGGTTACACTGTCATGTTCAGTGAGATGTGCAATACTAGGAGACTATAAGTGATAGGCTTGCAGTGTGGAAGTGCACTAAGATAGCACAGGAGGACTGTACTGATTTCAAGGTTACACTGTCATGTTCAGTGAGATGTGCAATACAAGGAGGCTATAAGTGATACTCTTGCAGTGTGGAAGTGCACTAAGATAGCACAGGAGGACTGTACTGATCTCAAGCTTACACTGTCATGTTCAGTGAGACGTGCAATACAAGGAGACTATAAGTGATAGGCTTGCAGTGTGGAAGTGCACTAAGATAGCACAGGAGGACTGTACTGATCTCAAGGTTACACTGTCATGTTCAGTGATATGTGCAATTCAAGGAGACTATAAGTGATAGGCTTGCAGTGTGGAAGTGCACTAAGATAGCACAGGAGGACTGTACTGATCTAAGGGTTACACTGTCATGTTCAGTGAGATGTGCAATACAAGGAGACTATAAGTGATACTCTCGCAGTGTGGAAGTGCACTAAGATAGCACAGGAGGACTGTACTGATCTCAAGGTTACACTGACATGTTCAGTGAGATGTGCAATACAAGGAGACTATAAGTGATACTCTTGCAGTGTGGAAGTGCACTTAGATAGCACAGGAGGACTGTACAGATCTCAAGGTTACACTGACATGTTCAGTGAGATGTGCAATACAAGGAGACTATAAGTGATACTCTTGCAGTGTGGAAGTGCACTAAGATAGCACAGGAGGACTGTACTGATCTCAAGGTTACACTGTCATGTTCAGTGATATGTGCAATACAAGGAGACTATAAGTGATACTCTTGCAGTGTGGAAGTGCACTAAGATAGCACAGGAGGACTGTACTGATCTCAAGGTTACACTGTCATGTTCAGTGATATGTGCAATACAAGGAGACTATAAGTGATAGGCTTGCAGTGTGGAAGTGCACTAAGATAGCACAGGAGGACTGTACTGATCTCAAGGTTACACTGTCATGTTCAGTGAGATGTGCAATACAAGGAGACTATAAGTGATACTCCTGCAGTGTGGAAGTGCACTAAGATAGCATAGGAGGACTGTACTGATCTCAAGGTTACACTGTCATGTTCAGTGAGACGTGCAATACAAGGAGACTATAAGTGATAGGCTTGCAGTGTGCAAGTGTACTAAGATAGCACAGGAGGACTGTATTGATCTCAAGGTTACACTGTCATGTTCAGTGATATGTGCAATACAAGGAGACTATAAGTGATAGGCTTGCAGTGTGGAAGTGCACTGAGATAGCACAGGAGGACTGAACTGATCTCAAGGTTAAACTGTCATGTTCAGTGAGACGTGCAATACAAGGAGACTATAAGTGATAGGCTTGCAGTGTGGAAGTGCACTAAGATAGCACAGGAGGTCTGTACTGATCTCAAGGTTACACTGACATGTTCAGTGATATGTGCAACACAAGGAGACTATAAGTGATAGGCCTGCAGTGTGGAAGTGCACTAAGGTAGCACAGGAGGACTGTACGGATCTCAAGGTTACACTGTCATGTTCAGTGATATATGCAATACAAGGAGACTATAAGTGATAGGCTTGCAGTGTGGAAGTATACTAAGAGAGCACAGGAGGACTGTACTGATCTCAAGGTTACACTGTCATGTTCAGTGAGACGTGCAATACAAGTAGGCTGTAAGTTATAAGTTTCCTGTGCGGAAGTGTATTAAGATAGCACAAGAGGACTGTACTGATCTCATGGTTACACTGTCATGTTCAGTGATATGTGGAATACAAGGAGACTATAAGTGATAGGCTTGCAGTGTTGGAAGTGCACTAAGATAGCACAGGAGGACTGTACTAATCTCAAGGTTACACTGTCATGTTCAGTGAGACGTGCAATACAAGGAGACTCTAAGTGATAGGCTTGCAGTGCGGAAGTGCACTAAGATAGCACAGGAAGACTCCACTGATCTCACGGTTACACTGTCAGGTTCAGTGATATGTGCAATACAAGGAGACTATAAGTGACAAGCTTGCAGTGTGGAAGTGTACTAAGATAGCACAGGAGGACTGTACTGATCTCAAGGTTAATCTGTCATGTTCAGTGAGACGTGCAATACAAGGAGGCTATAAGTGATAGGCTTTTAGTGTGGCAGTGCACTAAGATAGCACAGGAGGACCGTATTGATCTCAAGGTTACACTGTCATGTTCAGTGATATGTGCAATACTAGGAGACTATAAGTGATAGGCTTGCAGTGTGGAAGTGCACTAGCATAGCACAGGAGGGCCGTGCTGATCTCAAGGTTACACTGTCATGTTCAGTGAGATGTGCAATACAAGGAGACTTTAAGTGATAGGCTTGCAGTGTGGAAGTGCACTAAGATAGCACAGGAGGACTGTACTGATCTCAAGGTTACACTGTCATGTTCAGTGATATGTGCAATACAAGGAGACTATAAGTGACAGGCTTGCAGTGTGGAAGTGCACTAAGATAGCACAGGAGGACTGTACTGATCTCAAGGTTACACTGTCATGTTCAGTGAGATGTGCAATACTAGGAGACTATAAGTGATAGGCTCGCAGTGTGGAAGTGCACTAAGATAGCACAGGAGGACTGTACTGATCTCAAGCTTACACTGTCATGTTCAGTGAGACGTGCAATACAAGGAGACTATAAGTGATAGGCTTGCAGTGTGGAAGTGCACTAAGATAACACAGGAGGACTGTACTGATCTCAAGGTTACACTGTCATGTTCAGTGATATGTGCAATTCAAGGAGACTATAAGTGATAGGCTTGCAGTGTGGAAGTGCACTAAGATAGCACAGGAGGACTGTACTGATCTCAAGGTTACACTGTCATGTTCAGTGAGATGTGCAATACAAGGAGACTATAAGTGATACTCTCGCAGTGTGGAAGTGCACTAAGATAGCACAGGAGGACTGTACTGATCTCAAGGTTACACTGACATGTTCAGTGAGATGTGCAATACTAGGAGACTATAAGTGATAGGCTTGCAGTGTGGAAGTGCACTAAGATAGCACAGGAGGACTGTACTGATCTCAAGGTTACACTGTCATGTTCAGTGAGATGTGCAATACAAGGAGACTATAAGTGATACTCTTGCAGTGTGGAAGTGCACTAAGATAGCACAGGAGGACTGTACTGATCTCAAGGTTACACTGTCATGTTCAGTGATATGTGCAATACAAGGAGACTATAAGTGATAGGCTTGCAGTGTGGAAGTGCACTAAGATAGCACAGGAGGACTGTACTGATCTCAAGGTTACACTGTCATGTTCAGTGAGATGTGCAATGCAAGGAGACTATAAGTGATACTCCTGCAGTGTGGAAGTGCACTAAGATAGCACAGGAGGACTGTACTGATCTCAAGGTTACACTGTCAGGTTCAGTGATATGTGCAATACAAGGAGACTATAAGTGATACTCTTGCAGTGTGGAAGTGCACTAAGATAGCACAGGAGGACTGTACTGATCTCAAGGTTACACTGTCATGTTCAGCGAGACGTGCAATACAAGGAGGCTATAAGTGATAGGCTTGCAGTGTGGAAGTGCACTAAGATAGCACAGGAGGACTGTACTGATCTCAAGGTTACACTGTCATGTTCAGTGATATGTGCAATTCAAGGAGACTATAAGTGATAGGCTTGCAGTCTGGAAGTGCACTAAGATAGCACAGGAGGACTGTACTGATCTCAAGGTTACACTGTCATGTTCAGTGATATGTGCAATTCATGGAGACTATAAGTGATAGGCTTGCAGTGTGGAAGTGAATTAAGATAGCACAGGAGGACTGGACTGATCTCAAGGTTACACTGTCATGTTCAGTGAGATGTGCAATACAAGGAGACTATAAGTGATAGGCTTGCAGTGTGGAAGTGCACTAAGATAGCACAGGAGGACTGTACTGATCTCAAGGTTACACTGTTATGTTCAGTGAGACGTGCAATACAAGGAGACTATAAGTGATAGGCTTCCAGTGTGCAAGTGTACTAAGATAGCACAGGAGGACTGTATTGATCTCAAGGTTACACTGTCATGTTCAGTGATATGTGCAATACAAGAAGACTATAAGTGATAGGGTTGCAGTGTGGAAGTGCACTAAGATAGCCAAGGAGGACTGTACTGATCACAAGGTTACACTGTCATGTTCAGTGAGGCGTGCAATAGAAGGAGACTATAAGTGATAGGCTTGCAGTGTGGAAGTGTACTAAGATAGCACAGGAGGACTGTACTGATCTCAAGGTTACACTGTCATGTTCAGTGATATGTGCAACACAAGGAGACTATAAGTAATAGGCTTGCATTGTGGAAGTGCACTAAGATAGCACAGGAGGACTGTACTGATCTCAAGGTTACACTGTCATGTTCAGTGATATGTGCAATACAAGGAGACTATAAGTGATAGGCTTGCAGTGTGGAAGTACACTGAGATAGCACAGGAGGACTGAACTGATCTCAAGGTTAAACTGTCATGTTCAGTGAGACGTGCAATACAAGGAGACTATAAGTGATCGGCTTGCAGTGTGGAAGTGCACTAAGATAGCACAGGAAGACTGTACTGATCTCAAGGTTACACTGACATGTTCAGTGATATGTGCAACACAAGGAGACTATAAGTGATAGGCCTGCAGTGTGGAAGTGCACTAAGGTAGCACAGGAGGACTGTACTGATCTCAAGGTTACACTGTCATGTTCAGTGATATGTGCAATACAAGGAGACTATAAGTGATAGGCTTGCAGTGTGGAAGTATACTAAGAGAGCACAGGAGGACTGTACTGATCTCAAGGTTACACTGTCATGTTCAGTGAGACGTGCAATACAAGTAGGCTGTAAGTTATAAGTTTCCTGTGCGGAAGTGTATTAAGATAGCACAAGAGGACTGTACTGATCTCATGGTTACACTGTCATGTTCAGTGATATGTGGAATACAAGGAGACTATAAGTGATAGGCTTGCAGTGTTGGAAGTGCACTAAGATAGCACAGGAGGACTGTACTAATCTCAAGGTTACACTGTCATGTTCAGTGAGACGTGCAATACAAGGAGACTATAAGTGATAGGCTTGCAGTGCGGAAGTGCACTAAGATAGCACAGGAAGACTCCACTGATCTCACGGATACACTGTCAGGTTCAGTGATATGTGCAATACAAGGAGACTATAAGTGACAAGCTTGCAGTGTGGAAGTGCACTAAGATAGCACAGGAGGACTGTACTGATCTCAAAGTTAATCTGTCATGTTCAGTGAGACGTGCAATACAAGGAGGCTATAAGTGATAGGCTTTTAGTGTGGCAGTGCACTAAGATAGCACAGGAGGACCGTATTGATCTCAAGGTTACACTGACATGTTCAGTGATATGTGCAATACTAGGAGACTATAAGTGATAGGCTTGCAGTGTGGAAGTGCACTAGCATAGCACAGGAGGGCCGTGCTGATCTCAAGGTTACACTGTCATGTTCAGTGAGATGTGCAATACAAGGAGACTTTAAGTGATAGGCTTGCAGTGTGGAAGTGCACTAAGATAGCACAGGAGGACTGTACTGATCTCAAGGTTACACTGTCATGTTCAGTGATATGTGCAATACAAGGAGACTATAAGTGACAGGCTTGCAGTGTGGAAGTGCACTAAGATAGCACAGGAGGACTGTACTGATCTCAAGGTTACACTGACATGTTCAGTGAGATGTGCAATACAAGGAGGCTATAAGTGATACTCTTGCAGTGTGGAAGTGCACTAAGATAGCACAGGAGGACTGTACTGATCTCAAGGTTACACTGTCATGTTCAGTGAGATGTGCAATACTAGGAGACTATAAGTGATAGGCTTGCAGTGTGGAAGTGCACTAAGATAGCACAGGAGGACTGTACTGATTTCAAGGTTACTCTGTCACGTTCAGTGAGATGTGCAATACAAGGAGGCTATAAGTGATACTCTTGCAGTGTGGAAGTGCACTAAGATAGCACAGGAGGACTGTACTGATCTCAAGCTTACACTGTCATGTTCAGTGAGACGTGCAATACAAGGAGACTATAAGTGATAGGCTTGCAGTGTGGAAGTGCACTAAGATAGCACAGGAGGACTGTACTGATCTCAAGGTTACACTGTCATGTTCAGTGATATGTGCAATACAAGGAGACTATAAGTGATAGGCTTGCAGTGTGGAAGTGCACTAAGATAGCACAGGAGGACTGTACTGATCTCAAAGTTACACTGTCATGTTCAGTGATATGTGCAATACTAGGAGACTATAAGTGATAGGCTTGCAGTGTGGAAGTGCACTAGGATAGCACAGGAGGGCCGTACTGATCTCAAGGTTACACTGTCATGTTCAGTGATATGTGCAATACAAGGAGACTATAAGTGACAGGCTTGCAGTGTGGAAGTGCACTAAGATAGCACAGGAGGACTGTACTGATCTCAAGGTTACACTTACATGTTCAGTGAGATGTGCAATACAAGGAGACTATAAGTGATACTCTTGCAGTGTGGAAGTGCACTAAGATAGCACAGGAGGACTGTACTGCTCTCAAGGTTACACTGTCATGTTCAGTGAGATGTGCAATACTAGGAGACTATAAGTGATAGGCTTGCAGTGTGGAAGTGCACTAAGATAGCACAGGAAGACTGTACTGATCTCAGGGTTACACTGTCATGTTCAGTGATATGTGCAATACAAGGAGACTATAAGTGATAGGCTTGCAGTGTGGAAGTGTACTAAGATAGCACAGGAGGACTGTACTGATCTCAAGGTTACACTGTCATGCTCAGTGAGATGTACAATACAAGGAGACTATAAGTGATACTCTTGCAGTGTTGAAGTGCACTAAGATAGCACAGGAGGACTGTACTGATCTCAAGGTTACACTGACATGTTCAGTGAGATGTGCAATACAAGGAGACTATAAGTGATTCTCTTGCAGTGTGGAAGTGCACTAAGATAGCACAGGAGGACTGTACTGATCTCAAGCTTGCACTGTCATGTTCAGTGAGACGTGCAATACAAGGAGACTATAAGTGATAGGCTTGCAGTGTGGAAGTGCACTAAGATAGCACAGGAGGACTGTACTGATCTCAAGGTTACACTGTCATGTTCAGTGATATGTGCAATTCAAGGAGACTATAAGTGATAGGCTTGCAGTGTGGAAGTGCACTAAGATAGCACAGGAGGACTGTACTGATCTCAAGGTTACACTGTCATGTTCAGTGAGATGTGCAATACAAGGAGACTATAAGTGATACTCTTGCAGTGTGGAAGTGCACTAAGATAGCACAGGAGGACTGTACTGATCTCAAGGTTACACTGTCATGTTCAGTGAGATGTGCAATTGAAGGAGACTATAAGTGATAGGCTTGCAGTGTGGAAGTGCACTAAGATAGCACAGGAGGACTGTACTGATCTCAAGGTTACACTGTCATGTTCAGTGATATGTGCAATACAAGGAGACTATAAGTGATAGGCTTGCAGTGTGGAAGTGTACTAAGATAGCACAGGAGGACTGTACTGATCTCAAGGTTACACTGTCATGCTCAGTGAGATGTACAATACAAGGAGACTATAAGTGATACTCTTGCAGTGTTGAAGTGCACTAAGATAGCACAGGAGGACTGTACTGATCTCAAGGTTACACTGACATGTTCAGTGAGATGTGCAATACAAGGAGACTATAAGTGACAGGCTTGCAGTGTGGAAGTGCACTAAGATAGCACAGGAGGACTGTACTGATCTCAAGGTTACACTGACATGTTCAGTGAGATGTGCAACACAAGGAGACTATAAGTGATACTCTTGCAGTGTGGAAGTGCACTAAGATAGCACAGGAGGACTGTACTGATCTCAAGGTTACACTGTCATGTTCAGTGATATGTGCAATTCAAGGAGACTATAAGTGATAGGCTTGCAGTGTGGAAGTGCACTAAGATAGCACAGGAGGACTGTACTGATCTCAAGGTTACACTATCATGTTGAGTGAGATGTGCAATACAAGGAGACTATAAGTGATACTCTCGCAGTGTGGAAGTGCACTAAGATAGCACAGGAGGACTGTACTGATCTCAAGGTTACACTGACATGTTCAGTGAGATGTGCAATACAAGGAGACTATAAGTGATACTCTTGCAGTGTGGAAGTATACTAAGAGAGCACAGGAGGACTGTACTGATCTCAAGGTTACACTGTCATGTTCAGTGAGACGTGCAATACAAGTAGGCTGTAAGTTATAAGTTTCCTGTGCGGAAGTGTATTAAGATAGCACAAGAGGACTGTACTGATCTCATGGTTACACTGTCATGTTCAGTGATATGTGGAATACAAGGAGACTATAAGTGATAGGCTTGCAGTGTTGGAAGTGCACTAAGACAGCACAGGAGGACTGTACTAATCTCAAGGTTACACTGTCATGTTCAGTGAGACGTGCAATACAAGGAGACTATAAGTGATAGGCTTGCATTGTGGAAGTGCACTAAGATAGCACAGGAGGACTGTACTGATCTCAAGGTTACACTGTCATGTTCAGTGAGATGTGCAATACAAGGAGACTATAAGTGATACTCTTGCACTGTGGAAGTGCACTAAGATAGCACAGGAGGACTGTACTGATCTCAAGGTTACACTGTCATGTTCAGTGATATGTGCAATACAAGGAGACTATAAGTGATAGGCTTGCAGTGTGGAAGTGCACCAAGATAGCACAGGAGGACTGTACTGATCTCAAGGTTACACTGACATGTTCAGTGAGATGTGCAATACAAGGAGACTATAAGTGACATTCTTGCAGTGTGGAAGTGCACTAAGATAGCACAGGAGGACTGTACTGATCTCAAGGTTACACTGTCATGTTCAGTGAGATGTGCAATACAAGGAGACTATAAGTGATACTCTTGCAGTGTGGAAGTGCACTAAGATAGCACAGGAGGACTGTACTGATCTCAAGGTTACAATGACATGTTCAGTGAGATGTGCAATACAAGGAGACTATAAGTGATACTCTTGCAGTGTGGAAGTGCACTTAGATAGCACAGGAGGACTGTACTGATCTCAAGGTTACACTGTGATGTTCAGTGATATGTGCAATTCAAGGAGACTATAAGTGATAGGCTTGCAGTGTGGAAGTGCACTAAGATAGCACAGGAGGACTGTACTGATCTCAAGGTTACACTGTCATGTTCAGTGAGATGTGCAATACAAGGAGACTATAAGTTACATTCTTGCAGTGTGGAAGTGCACTAAGATAGCACAGGAGGACTGTACTGATCTCAAGGTTACAATGACATGTTCAGTGAGATGTGCAATACAAGGAGACTATAAGTGATACTCTTGCAGTGTGGAAGTGCACTAAGATAGCACAGGAGGACTGTACTGATCTCAAGGTTACACTGTCATGTTCAGTGATATGTGCAATTCAAGGTGACTATAAGTGATAGGCTTGCAGTGTGGAAGTGAATTAAGATAGCACAGGAGGACTGGACTGATCTCAAGGTTACACTGTCATGTTCAGTAAGATGTGCAATACAAGGAGACTTTAAGTGATAGGCTTGCAGTGTGGAAGTGCACTAAGATAGCACAGGAGGACTGTACTGATCTCAAGGTTACACTGTCATGTTCAGTGATATGTGCAATACAAGGAGACTATAAGTGACAGGCTTGCAGTGTGGAAGTGCACTAAGATAGCACAGGAGGACTGTACTGATCTCAAGGTTACACTGTCATGTTCAGTGATATGTGAAATACTAGGAGACTATAAGTGATAGGCTTGCAGTGTGTAAGTGCACTAGGATAGCACAGGAGGACTGTACTGATCTCAAGGTTACACTGTCATGTTCAGTGAGATGTGCAATACAAGGAGACTTTAAGTGATAGGCTTGCAGTGTGGAAGTGCACTAAGATAGCACAGGAGGACTGTACTGATCTCAAGGTTACACTGTCATGTTCAGTGATATGTGCAATTCAAGGAGAATATAAGTGATAGGCTTGCAGTGTGGAAGTGAATTAAGATAGCACAGGAGGACTGGACTGATCTCAAGGTTACACCGTCATGTTCAGTGAGACGTGCAATACAAGTAGGCTGTAAGTTATAAGTTTCCTGTGCGGAAGTGTATTAAGATAGCACAAGAGGACTGTACAGATCTCATGGTTACACTGTCATGTTCAGTGATATGTGGAATACAAGGAGACTATAAGTGATAGGCTTGCAGTGTTGGAAGTGCACTAAGATAGCACAGGAGGACTGTACTAATCTCAAGGTTACACTGTCATGTTCAGTGAGATGTGCAATACAAGGAGACTATAAGTGATAGGCTTGCAGTGCGGAAGTGCACTAAGATAGCACAGGAAGACTCCACTGATCTCACGGTTACACTGTCAGGTTCAGTGATATGTGCAATACAAGGAGACTATAAGTGATAGGCTTGCAGTGTGGAAGTGTACTAAGATAGCACAGGAGGACTGTACTGATCTCAAGGTTAATCTGTCATGTTCAGTGAGACGTGCAATACAAGGAGGCTATAAGTGATAGGCTTTTAGTGTGGCAGTGCACTAAGATAGCACAGGAGGACCGTATTGATCTCAAGGTTACACTGTCATGTTCAGTGATATGTGCAATACTAGGAGACTATAAGTGATAGGCTTGCAGTGTGGAAGTGCACTAGCATAGCACAGGAGGGCCGTGCTGATCTCAAGGTTACACTGTCATGTTCAGTGAGATGTGCAATACAAGGAGACTTTAAGTGATAGGCTTGCAGTGTGGAAGTGCACTAAGATAGCACAGGAGGACTGTACTGATCTCAAGGTTACACTGTCATGTTCAGTGATATGTGCAATACAAGGAGACTATAAGTGACAGGCTTGCAGTGTGGAAGTGCACTAAGATAGCACAGGAGGACTGTACTGATCTCAAGGTTACACTGTCATGTTGAGTGAGATGTGCAATACTAGGAGACTATAAGTGATAGGCTCGCAGTGTGGAAGTGCACTAAGATAGCACAGGAGGACTGTACTGATTTCAAGGTTACACTCTCATGTTCAGTGAGATGTGCAATACAAGGAGACTTTAAGTGATAGGCTTGCAGTGTGGAAGTGCACTAAGATAGCACAGGAGGACTGTACTGATCTCAAGGTTACACTGTCATGTTCAGTGATATGTGCAATACAAGGAGACTATAAGTGATACTCTCGCAGTGTGGAAGTGCACTAAGATAGCACAGGAGGACTGTACTGATCTCAAGGTTACACTGACATGTTCAGTGAGATGTGCAATACTAGGAGACTATAAGTGATAGGCTTGCAGTGTGGAAGTGCACTAAGATAGCACAGGAGGACTGTACTGATCTCAAGGTTACACTGTCATGTTCAGTGATATGTGCAATACAAGGAGACTATAAGTGATAGGCTTGCACTGTGGAAGTGCACTAAGATAGCACAGGAGGACTGTACTGATCTCAAGGTTACACTGTCATGTTCAGTGAGATGTGCAATACAAGGAGACTATAAGTGATACTCCTGCAGTGTGGAAGTGCACTAAGATAGCACAGGAGGGCTGTACAGATCTCAAGGTTACACTGTCATGTTCAGTGATATGTGCAATACAAGGAGACTATAAGTGATACTCTTGCAGTGTGGAAGTGCACTAAGATAGCACAGGAGGACTGTACTGATCTCAAGGTTACACTGTCATGTTCAGCGAGACGTGCAATACAAGGAGGCTATAAGTGATAGGCTTGCAGTGTGGAAGTGCACTAAGATAGCAAAGGAGGACTGTACTGATCTCAAGGTTACACTGTCATGTTCAGTGATATGTGCAATTCAAGGAGACTATAAGTGATAGGCTTGCAGTGTGGAAGTGCACTAAGATAGCACAGGAGGACTGTACTGATCTCAAGGTTACACTGTCATGTTCAGTGATATGTGCAATTCAAGGAGACTATAAGTGATAGGCTTGCAGTGTGGAAGTGAATTAAGATAGCACAGGAGGACTGGACTGATCTCAAGGTTACACTGTCATGTTCAGTGAGATGTGCAATACAAGGAGACTATAAGTGATAGGCTTGCAGTGTGGAAGTGCACTAAGATAGCACAGGAGGACTGTACTGATCTCAAGGTTACACTGTTATGTTCAGTGAGACATGCAATACAAGGAGACTATAAGTGATAGGCTTGCAGTGTGCAAGTGTACTAAGATAGCACAGGAGGACTGTATTGATCTCAAGGTTACACTGTCATGTTCAGTGATATGTGCAATACAAGAAGACTATAAGTGATAGGGTTGCAGTGTGGAAGTGCACTAAGATAGCACAGGAGGACTGTACTGATCTCAAGGTTACACTGTCATGTTCAGTGATATGTGCAATTCAAGGAGACTATAAGTGATAGGCTTGCAGTGTGGAAGTGAATTAAGATAGCACAGGAGGACTGGACTGATCTCAAGGTTACACTGTCATGTTCAGTGATATGTGCAACACAAGGAGACTATAAGTAATAGGCTTGCAGTGTGGAAGTGCACTAAGATAGCACAGGAGGACTGTACTGATCTCAAGGTTACACTGTCATGTTCAGTGATATGTGCAATACAAGGAGACTATAAGTGATAGGCTTGCAGTGTGGAAGTACACTGAGATAGCACAGGAGGACTGAACTGATCTCAAGGTTAAACTGTCATGTTCAGTGAGACGTGCAATACAAGGAGACTATAAGTGATAGGCTTGCAGTGTGGAAGTGCACTAAGATAGCACAGGAAGACTGTACTGATCTCAAGGTTACACTGACATGTTCAGTGATATGTGCAACACAAGGAGACTATAAGTGATAGGCCTGCAGTGTGGAAGTGCACTAAGGTAGCACAGGAGGACTGTACTGATCTCAAGGTTACACTGTCATTTTCAGTGATATGTGCAATACAAGGAGACTATAAGTGATAGGCTTGCAGTGTGGAAGTATACTAAGAGAGCACAGGAGGACTGTACTGATCTCAAGGTTACACTGTCATGTTCAGTGAGACGTGCAATACAAGTAGGCTGTAAGTTATAAGTTTCCTGTGCGGAAGTGTATTAAGATAGCACAAGAGGACTGTACTGATCTCATGGTTACACTGTCATGTTCAGTGATATGTGGAATACAAGGAGACTATAAGTGATAGGCTTGCAGTGTTGGAAGTGCACTAAGATAGCACAGGAGGACTGTACTAATCTCAAGGTTACACTGTCATGTTCAGTGAGACGTGCAATACAAGGAGACTATAAGTGATAGGCTTGCAGTGCGGAAGTGCACTAAGATAGCACAGGAAGACTCCACTGATCTCACGGTTACACTGTCAGGTTCAGTGATATGTGCAATACAAGGAGACTATAAGTGATAAGCTTGCAGTGTGGAAGTGTACTAAGATAGCACAGGAGGACTGTACTGATCTCAAGGTTAATCTGTCATGTTCAGTGAGACGTGCAATACAAGGAGGCTATAAGTGATAGGCTTTTAGTGTGGCAGTGCACTAAGATAGCACAGGAGGACCGTATTGATCTCAAGGTTACACTGACATGTTCAGTGATATGTGCAATACTAGGAGACTATAAGTGATAGGCTTGCAGTGTGGAAGTGCACTAGCATAGCACAGGAGGGCCGTGCTGATCTCAAGGTTACACTGTCATGTTCAGTGAGATGTGCAATAAAAGGAGACTTTAAGTGATAGGCTTGCAGTGTGGAAGTGCACTAAGATAGCACAGGAGGACTGTACTGATCTCAAGGTTACACTGTCATGTTCAGTGATATGTGCAATACAAGGAGACTATAAGTGACAGGCTTGCAGTGTGGAAGTGCACTAAGATAGCACAGGAGGACTGTACTGATCTCAAGGTTACACTGACATGTTCAGTGAGATGTGCAATACAAGGAGGCTATAAGTGATACTCTTGCAGTGTGGAAGTGCACTAAGATAGCACAGGAGGACTGTACTGATCTCAAGGTTACACTGTCATGTTCAGTGAGATGTGCAATACTAGGAGACTATAAGTGATAGGCTTGCAGTGTGGAAGTGCTCTAAGATAGCACAGGAGGACTGTACTGATTTCAAGGTTACACTGTCACGTTCAGTGAGATGTGCAATACAAGGAGGCTATAAGTGATACTCTTGCAGTGTGGAAGTGCACTAAGATAGCACAGGAGGACTGTACTGATCTCAAGCTTACACTGTCATGTTCAGTGAGACGTGCAATACAAGGAGACTATAAGTGATAGGCTTGCAGTGTGGAAGTGCACTAAGATAGCACAGGAGGACTGTACTGATCTCAAGGTTACACTGTCATGTTCAGTGATATGTGCAATACAAGGAGACTATAAGTGATAGGCTTGCAGTGTGGAAGTGCACTAAGATAGCACAGGAGGACTGTACTGATCTCAAAGCTACACTGTCATGTTCAGTGATATGTGCAATACTAGGAGACTATAAGTGATAGGCTTGCAGTGTGGAAGTGCACTAGGATAGCACAGGAGGGCCGTACTGATCTCAAGGTTACACTGTCATGTTCAGTGATATGTGCAATACAAGGAGACTATAAGTGACAGGCTTGCAGTGTGGAAGTGCACTAAGATAGCACAGGAGGACTGTACTGATCTCAAGGTTACACTTACATGTTCAGTGAGATGTGCAATACAAGGAGACTATAAGTGATACTCTTGCAGTGTGGAAGTGCACTAAGATAGCACAGGAGGACTGTACTGATCTCAAGGTTACACTGTCATGTTCAGTGAGATGTGCAATACTAGGAGACTATAAGTGATAGGCTTGCAGTGTGGAAGTGCACTAAGATAGCACAGGAAGACTGTACTGATCTCAGGGTTACACTGTCATGTTCAGTGAGATGTGCAATACAAGGAGACTATAAGTGATTCTCTTGCAGTGTGGAAGTGCACTAAGATAGCACAGGAGGACTGTAATGATCTCAAGCTTGCACTGTCATGTTCAGTGAGACGTGCAATACAAGGAGACTATAAGTGATAGGCTTGCAGTGTGGAAGTGCACTAAGATAGCACAGGAGGACTGTACTGATCTCAAGGTTACACTGTCATGTTCAGTGATATGTGCAATTCAAGGAGACTTATAAGTGATAGGCTTGCAGTGTGGAAGTGCACTAAGATAGCACAGGAGGACTGTACTGATCTCAAGGTTACACTGTCATGTTCAGTGAGATGTGCAATACAAGGAGACTATAAGTGATACTCTTGCAGTGTGGAAGTGCACTAAGATAGCACAGGAGGACTGTACTGATCTCAAGGTTACACTGTCATGTTCAGTGAGATGTGCAATTGAAGGAGACTATAAGTGATAGGCTTGCAGTGTGGAAGTGCACTAAGATAGCACAGGAGGACTGTACTGATCTCAAGGTTACACTGTCATGTTCAGTGATATGTGCAATACAAGGAGACTATAAGTGATAGGCTTGCAGTGTGGAAGTGTACTAAGATAGCACAGGAGGACTGTACTGATCTCAAGGTTACACTGTCATGCTCAGTGAGATGTACAATACAAGGAGACTATACGTGATACTCTTGCAGTGTTGAAGTGCACTAAGATAGCACAGGAGGACTGTACTGATCTCAAGGTTACACTGACATGTTCAGTGAGATGTGCAATACAAGGAGACTATAAGTGACAGGCTTGCAGTGTGGAAGTGCACTAAGATAGCACAGGAGGACTGTACTGATCTCAAGGTTACACTGACATGTTCAGTGAGATGTGCAACACAAGGAGACTATAAGTGATACTCTTGCAGTGTGGAAGTGCACTAAGATAGTACAGGAGGACTGTACTGATCTCAAGGTTACACTGTCATGTTCAGTGATATGTGCAATTCAAGGAGACTATAAGTGATAGGCTTGCAGTGTGGAAGTGCACTAAGATAGCACAGGAGGACTGTACTGATCTCAAGGTTACACTGTCATGTTGAGTGAGATGTGCAATACAAGGAGACTATAAGTGATACTCTCGCAGTGTGGAAGTGCACTAAGATAGCACAGGAGGACTGTACTGATCTCAAGGTTACACTGACATGTTCAGTGAGATGTGCAATACAAGGAGACTATAAGTGATACTCTTGCAGTGTGGAAGTGCACTAAGATAGCACAGGAGGACTGTACTGATCTCAAGGTTACACTGACATGTTCAGTGAGATGTGCAATACTAGGAGACTATATGTGATAGGCTTGCAGTGTGGAAGTGCACTAAGATAGCACAGGAGGACTGTACTGATCTCAAGGTTACACTGTCATGTTCAGTGAGATGTGCAATACAAGGAGACTATAAGTGATACTCTTGCACTGTGGAAGTGCACTAAGATAGCACAGGAGGACTGTACTGATCTCAAGGTTACACTGTCATGTTCAGTGATATGTGCAATACAAGGAGACTATAAGTGATAGGCTTGCAGTGTGGAAGTGCACTAAGATAGCACAGGAGGACTGTACTGATCTCAAGGTTACACTGTCATGTTCAGTCAGACGTGCAATACAAGGAGACCATAAGTGATACTCCTGCAGTGTGGAAGTGCACTAAGATAGCACAGGAGGACTGTACTGATCTCAAGGTTACACTGTCATGTTCAGTGAGACGTGCAATACAAGGAGACTATAAGTGATAGGCTTGCAGTGTGGAAGTGCACTAAGATAGCACACGAGGACTGTACTGATCTCAAGGTTACACTGTCATGTTCAGTGATATGTGCAATTCAAGGAGACTATAAGTGATAGGCTTGCAGTGTGGAAGTGCACTAAGATAGCACAGCAGGACTGTACTGATCTCAAGGTTACACTGACATTGTTCAGCGAGATGTGCAATACAAGGAGACTATAAGTGATACTCTTGCAGCGTGGAAGTGCACTAAGATAACACAGGAAGACTGTACTGATCTCAAGGTTACACTGTCATGTTCAGTGAGATGTGCAATACTAGGAGACTATAAGTGATAGGCTTGCAGAGTGGAAGTGCACTAAGATAGCACAGGAAGACCGTACTGATTTCAAGGTTACACTGTCATGTTCAGTGAGATGTGCAATACAAGGAGACTATAAGTGATAGGCTTGCAGTGTGGAAGTGCACTAAGATAGCACAGGAGGACTGTACTGATCTCAAGGTTACACTGTCATGTTCAGTGATATGTGCACTACAAGGAGACTATAAGTGATAGGCTTGCAGTGTGGAAGTGCACCAAGATAGCACAGGAGGACTGTACTGATCTCAAGGTTACACTGACATGTTCAGTGAGATGTGCAATACTAGGAGACTATAAGTGACATTCTTGCAGTGTGGAAGTGCACTAAGATAGCTCAGGAGGACTGTACTGATCTCAAGGTTACACTGTCATGTTCAGTGAGATGTGCAATACAAGGAGACTATAAGTGATACTCTTGCAGTGTGGAAGTGCACTAAGATAGCATAGGAGGACTGTACTGATCTCAAGGTTACAATGACATGTTCAGTGAGATGTGCAATACAAGGAGACTATAAGTGATACTCTTGAAGTGTGGAAGTGCACTAAGATAGCACAGGAGGACTGTACTGATCTCAAGGTTACACTGTGATGTTCAGTGATATGTGCAATTCAAGGAGACTATAAGTGATAGGCTTGCAGTGTGGAAGTGCACTAAGATAGCACAGGAGGACTGTACTGATCTCAAGGTTACACTGTCATGTTCAGTGAGATGTGCAATACAAGGAGACTATAAGTTACATTCTTGCAGTGTGGAAGTGCACTAAGATAGCACAGGAGGACTGTACTGATCTCAAGGTTACAATGACATGTTCAGTGAGATGTGCAATACAAGGAGACTATAAGTGATACTCTTGCAGTGTGGAAGTGCACTAAGATAGCACAGGAGGACTGTACTGATCTCAAGGTTACACTGTCATGTTCAGTGATATGTGCAATTCAAGGAGACTATAAGTGATAGGCTTGCAGTGTGGAAGTGAATTAAGATAGCACAGGAGGACTGGACTGATCTCAAGGTTACACTGGCATGTTCACTAAGATGTGCAATACAAGGAGACTTTAAGTGATAGGCTTGCAGTGTGGAAGTGCACTAAGATAGCACAGGAGGACTGTACTGATCTCAAGGTTACACTGTCATGTTCAGTGATATGTGCAATACAAGGAGACTATAAGTGACAGGCTTGCAGTGTGGCAGTGCACTAAGATAGCACAGGAGGACTGTACTGATCTCAAGGTTACACTGTCATGTTCAGTGATATGTGAAATACTAGGAGACTATAAGTGATAGGCTTGCAGTGTGTAAGTGCACTAGGATAGCACAGGAGGACTGTACTGATCTCAAGGTTACACTGTCATGTTCAGTGAGATGTGCAATACAAGGAGACTTTAAGTGATAGGCTTGCAGTGTGGAAGTGCACTAAGATAGCACAGGAGGACTGTACTGATCTCAAGGTTACACTGTCATGTTCAGTGATATGTGCAATTCAAGGAGAATATAAGTGATAGGCTTGCAGTGTGGAAGTGAATTAAGATAGCACAGGAGGACTGGACTGATCTCAAGGTTACACCGTCATGTTCAGTGAGACGTGCAATACAAGTAGGCTGTAAGTTATAAGTTTCCTGTGCGGAAGTGTATTAAGATAGCACAAGAGGACTGTACAGATCTCATCGTTACACTGTCATGTTCAGTGATATGTGGAATACAAGGAGACTATAAGTGATAGGCTTGCAGTGTTGGAAGTGCACTAAGATAGCACAGGAGGACTGTACTAATCTCAAGGTTACACTGTCATGTTCAGTGAGATGTGCAATACAAGGAGACTATAAGTGATAGGCTTGCAGTGCGGAAGTGCACTAAGATAGCACAGGAAGACTCCACTGATCTCACGGTTACACTGTCAGGTTCAGTGATATGTGCAATACAAGGAGACTATAAGTGATAGGCTTGCAGTATGGAAGTGTACTAAGATAGCACAGGAGGACTGTACTGATCTCAAGGTTACACTGTCATGTTCAGTGAGACGTGCAATACAAGGAGGCTATAAGTGATAGGCTTTTAGTGTGGCAGTGCACTAAGATAGCACAGGAGGACCGTATTGATCTCAAGGTTACACTGTCATGTTCAGTGATATGTGCAATACTAGGAGACTATAAGTGATAGGCTTGCAGTGTGGAAGTGCACTAGCATAGCACAGGAGGACTGTACTGATCTCAAGGTTACACTGTCATGTTCAGTGAGATGTGCAATACAAGGAGACTTTAAGTGATAGGCTTGCAGTGTGGAAGTGCACTAAGATAGCACAGGAGGACTGTACTGATCTCAAGGTTACACTGTCATGTTCAGTGATATGTGCAATACAAGGAGACTATAAGTGACAGGCTTGCAGTGTGGAAGTGCACTAAGATAGCACAGGAGGACTGTACTGATCTCAAGGTTACACTGACATGTTCAGCGAGATGTGCAATACAAGGAGACTATAAGTGATACTCTTGCAGCGTGGAAGTGCACTAAGATAACACAGGAAGACTGTACTGATCTCAAGGTTACACTGTCATGTTCAGTGAGATGTGCAATACTAGGAGACTATAAGTGATAGGCTTGCAGAGTGGAAGTGCACTAAGATAGCACAGTAAGACCGTACTGATTTCAAGGTTACACTGTCATGTTCAGTGAGATGTGCAATACAAGGAGACTATAAGTGATAGGCTTGCAGTGTGGAAGTGCACTAAGATAGCACAGGAGGACTGTACTGATCTCAAGGTTACACTGTCATGTTCAGTGATATGTGCACTACAAGGAGACTATAAGTGATAGGCTTGCAGTGTGGAAGTGCACCAAGATAGCACAGGAGGACTGTACTGATCTCAAGGTTACACTGACATGTTCAGTGAGATGTGCAATACAAGGAGACTATAAGTGACATTCTTGCAGTGTGGAAGTGCACTAAGATAGCACAGGAGGACTGTACTGATCTCAAGGTTACACTGTCATGTTCAGTGAGATGTGCAATACAAGGAGACTATAAGTGATACTCTTGCAGTGTGAAAGTGCACTAAGATAGCACAGGAGGACTGTACTGATCTCAAGGTTACAATGACATGTTCAGTGAGATGTGCAATACAAGGAGACTATAAGTGATACTCTTGCAGTGTGGAAGTGCACTAAGATAGCACAGGAGGACTGTACTGATCTCAAGGTTACACTGTGATGTTCAGTGATATGTGCAATTCAAGGAGACTATAAGTGATAGGCTTGCAGTGTGGAAGTGCACTAAGATAGCACAGGAGGACTGTACTGATCTCAAGGTTACACTGTCATGTTCAGTGAGATGTGCAATACAAGGAGACTATAAGTTACATTCTTGCAGTGTGGAAGTGCACTAAGATAGCACAGGAGGACTGTACTGATCTCAAGGTTACAATGACATGTTCAGTGAGATGTGCAATACAAGGAGACTATAAGTGATACTCTTGCAGTGTGGAAGTGCACTAAGATAGCACAGGAGGACTGTACTGATCTCAAGGTTACAATGACATGTTCAGTGAGATGTGCAATACAAGGAGACTATAAGTGATACTCTTGAAGTGTGGAAGTGCACTAAGATAGCACAGGAGGACTGTACTGATCTCAAGGTTACACTGTGATGTTCAGTGATATGTGCAATTCAAGGAGACTATAAGTGATAGGCTTGCAGTGTGGAAGTGCACTAAGATAGCACAGGAGGACTGTACTGATCTCAAGGTTACACTGTCATGTTCAGTGAGATGTGCAATACAAGGAGACTATAAGTTACATTCTTGCAGTGTGGAAGTGCACTAAGATAGCACAGGAGGACTGTACTGATCTCAAGGTTACAATGACATGTTCAGTGAGATGTGCAATACAAGGAGACTATAAGTGATACTCTTGCAGTGTGGAACTGCACTAAGATAGCACAGGAGGACTGTACTGATCTCAAGGTTACACTGTCATGTTCAGTGATATGTGCAATTCAAGGAGACTATAAGTGATAGGCTTGCAGTGTGGAAGTGAATTAAGATAGCACAGGAGGACTGGACTGATCTCAAGGTTACACTGGCATGTTCACTAAGATGTGCAATACAAAGAGACTTTAAGTGATAGGCTTGCAGTGTGGAAGTGCACTAAGATAGCACAGGAGGACTGTACTGATCTCAAGGTTACACTGTCATGTTCAGTGATATGTGCAATACAAGGAGACTATAAGTGACAGGCTTGCAGTGTGGCAGTGCACTAAGATAGCAAAGGAGGACTGTACTGATCTCAAGGTTACACTGTCATGTTCAGTGATATGTGAAATACTAGGAGACTATAAGTGATAGGCTTGCAGTGTGTAAGTGCACTAGGATAGCACAGGAGGACTGTACTGATCTCAAGGTTACACTGTCATGTTCAGTGAGATGTGCAATACAAGGAGACTTTAAGTGATAGGCTTGCAGTGTGGAAGTGCACTAAGATAGCACAGGAGGACTGTACTGATCTCAAGGTTACACTGTCATGTTCAGTGATATGTGCAATTCAAGGAGAATATAAGTGATAGGCTTGCAGTGTGGAAGTGAATTAAGATAGCACAGGAGGACTGGACTGATCTCAAGGTTACACCGTCATGTTCAGTGAGACGTGCAATACAAGTAGGCTGTAAGTTATAAGTTTCCTGTGCGGAAGTGTATTAAGATAGCACAAGAGGACTGTACAGATCTCATCGTTACACTGTCATGTTCAGTGATATGTGGAATACAAGGAGACTATAAGTGATAGGCTTGCAGTGTTGGAAGTGCACTAAGATAGCACAGGAGGACTGTACTAATCTCAAGGTTACACTGTCATGTTCAGTGAGATGTGCAATACAAGGAGACTATAAGTGATAGGCTTGCAGTATGGAAGTGTACTAAGATAGCACAGGAGGACTGTACTGATCTCAAGGTTACACTGTCATGTTCAGTGAGACGTGCAATACAAGGAGGCTATAAGTGATAGGCTTTTAGTGTGGCAGTGCACTAAGATAGCACAGGAGGACCGTATTGATCTCAAGGTTACACTGTCATGTTCAGTGATATGTGCAATACTAGGAGACTATAAGTGATAGGCTTGCAGTGTGGAAGTGCACTAGCATAGCACAGGAGGACTGTACTGATCTCAAGGTTACACTGTCATGTTCAGTGAGATGTGCAATACAAGGAGACTTTAAGTGATAGGCTTGCAGTGTGGAAGTGCACTAAGATAGCACAGGAGGACTGTACTGATCTCAAGGTTACACTGTCATGTTCAGTGATATGTGCAATACAAGGAGACTATAAGTGACAGGCTTGCAGTGTGGAAGTGCACTAAGATAGCACAGGAGGACTGTACTGATCTCAAGGTTACACTGACATGTTCAGCGAGATGTGCAATACAAGGAGACTATAAGTGATACTCTTGCAGCGTGGAAGTGCACTAAGATAACACAGGAAGACTGTACTGATCTCAAGGTTACACTGTCATGTTCAGTGAGATGTGCAATACTAGGAGACTATAAGTGATAGGCTTGCAGAGTGGAAGTGCACTAAGATAGCACAGGAAGACCGTACTGATTTCAAGGTTACACTGTCATGTTCAGTGAGATGTGCAATACAAGGAGACTATAAGTGATAGGCTTGCAGTGTGGAAGTGCACTAAGATAGCACAGGAGGACTGTACTGATCTCAAGGTTACACTGTCATGTTCAGTGATATGTGCACTACAAGGAGACTATAAGTGATAGGCTTGCAGTGTGGAAGTGCACCAAGATAGCACAGGAGGACTGTACTGATCTCAAGGTTACACTGACATGTTCAGTGAGATGTGCAATACAAGGAGACTATAAGTGACATTCTTGCAGTGTGGAAGTGCACTAAGATAGCACAGGAGGACTGTACTGATCTCAAGGTTACACTGTCATGTTCAGTGAGATGTGCAATACAAGGAGACTATAAGTGATACTCTTGCAGTGTGAAAGTGCACTAAGATAGCACAGGAGGACTGTACTGATCTCAAGGTTACAATGACATGTTCAGTGAGATGTGCAATACAAGGAGACTATAAGTGATACTC
Source organism: Tenodera sinensis (assembly GCA_030765045.1). Taxonomy (NCBI): domain Eukaryota; kingdom Metazoa; phylum Arthropoda; class Insecta; order Mantodea; family Mantidae; genus Tenodera; species Tenodera sinensis. The sequence continues at coordinate 244,894,636 of CM060962.1, forward strand.
TTGCAGTGTGGAAGTGCACTAAGATAGCACAGGAGGACTGTACTGATCTCAAGGTTACACTGTGATGTTCAGTGATATGTGCAATTCAAGGAGACTATAAGTGATAGGCTTGCAGTGTGGAAGTGCACTAAGATAGCACAGGAGGACTGCACTGATCTCAAGGTTACACTGTCATGTTCAGTGAGATGTGCAATACAAGGAGACTATAAGTTACATTCTTGCAGTGTGGAAGTGCACTAAGATAGCACAGGAGGACTGTACTGATCTCAAGGTTACAATGACATGTTCAGTGAGATGTGCAATACAAGGAGACTATAAGTGATACTCTTGCAGTGTGGAAGTGCACTAAGATAGCACAGGAGGACTGTACTGATCTCAAGGTTACACTGTCATGTTCAGTGATATGTGCAATTCAAGGTGACTATAAGTGATAGGCTTGCAGTGTGGAAGTGCACTAAGATAGCACAGGAGGACTGTACTGATCTCAAGGTTGTACTGTCATGTTCAGTGAGATGTGCAATACAAGGAGACTATAAGTGACAGGCTTGCAGTGTGGAAGTGCACTAAGATAGCACAAGAGGACTGTACTGATCTCAAGGTTACACTGACATGTTCAGTGAGATGTACAATACAAGGAGACTATAAGTGACAGGCTTGCAGTGTGGAAGTGCACTAAGATAGCACAGGAAGACTGTACTGATCTCAAGGTTACACTGACATGTTCAGTGAGATGTGCAATACAAGGAGACTATAATTGATACTCTTGCAGTGTGGAAGTGCACTAAGATAGCACAGGAGGGCTGTACTGATCTCAAGGTTACACTGTCATGTTCAGTGAGATGTGCAATACAAGGAGACTATAAGTGACAGGCTTGCAGTGTGGAAGTGCACTAAGATAGCACAGGAGGACTGTACTGATCTCAAGGTTACACTGACATGTTCAGTGAGATGTGCAATACAAGGAGACTATAAGTGATACTCTTGCAGTGTGGAAGTGCACTAAGATAGCACAGGAGGACTGTACTGATCTCAAGGTTAAACTGTCATGTTCAGTGATATGCGCAATACAAGGAGACTATAAGTGACAGGCTTGCAGTGTGGAAGTGCACTAAGATAGCACAGGAGGACTGTACTGATCTCAAGGTTACACTGACATGTTCAGTGAGATGTGCAATACAAGGAGACTATAAGTGATACTCTTGCAGTGCGAAAGTGCACTAAGATAGCACAGGAGGACTGTACTGATCTCAAGGTTACACTGTCATGTTCAGTGAGACGTGCAATACAAGGAGACTATAAGTGATGGGCTGGCAGTGTGGAAGTGTACTAAGATAGCACAGGAGGACCGTACTGATCTCAAGGTTACACTGTCATGTTCATTGATATGTGCAATACAAGGAAACTATAAGTGATAGTCTAGCAGTGTGGAAGTGTACTAAGATAGCACAGAAGGACTGTACTTATCTCAAGGTTACACTGTCATGTTCAGTGAGATGTGCAATTGAAGGAGACTATAAGTGATAGGCTTGCAGTGTGGAAGTATACTAAGATAGCACAGGAGGACTGTACTGATCTCAAGGTTACACTGTCATGTTCAGTGATATGTGCAATACAGGGAGACTATAAGTGATAGGCTTGCAGTGTGGAAGTGTACTAAGATAGCACAGGAGGACTGTACTGATCTCAAGGTTACACTGTCATGCTCAGTGAGATGTACAATACTAGGACACTATAAGTGATCGGCTTGCAGTGTGGAAGTGTACTAAGTTAGCACAGGAGGACTGTACTGATCTCAAGGTTATACTGTCATGTTCAGTGATATGTGCAATACAAGGAGACTATAAGTGATAGGCTTGCAGTTTGGAAATATACTAAGATAGCACAGGAGGACTGTACTGATCCAAAGGTTACACTGTCACGTTCAGTGATATGTGCAATATAAGGTGGCTATAAGTGATAGGCTTGCAGTGTGGAAGTGCACTAAGATAGCACAGGAGGACTGTACTGATCCAAAGGTTACACTGTCATGTTCAGTGATATGTGCAATACAAGGAGACTATAAGTGATAGGCTTGCAGTGTGGAAGTATACTAAGATAGCACAGGAGGACTGTACTGATCTCAAGGTTACACTGTCATGTTCAGTGAGACGTGCAATACAAGTAGGCTGTAAGTTATAAGTTTCCTGTGCGGAAGTGTATTAAGATAGCACAAGAGGACTGTACTGATCTCAAGGTTACACTGTCATGTTCAGTGATATGTGGAATACAAGGAGACTATAAGTGATAGGCTTGCAGTGTTGGAAATGCACTAAGATAGCTCAGGAGGACTGTACTAATCTCAAGGTTACACTGTCATGTTCAGTGAGACGTGCAATACAAGGAGACTATAAGTGATAGGCTTGCAGTGCGGAAGTGCACTAAGATAGCACAGGAGGACTCCACTGAATTCAAGGTTACACTGTCAGGTTCAGTGATATGTGCAATACAAGGAGACTATAATCGATAGGCTTGCAGTATGGAAGTGTACTAAGATAGCACAGGAGGACTGTACTGATCTCAAGGTTACACTGTCATGTTCAGTGAGACGTGCAACACAAGGAGGCTATAAGTGATAGGCTTTTAGTGTGCGAGTGCACTAAGATAGCACAGGAGGACTGTACTGATCTCAAGGTTACACTGTCATGTTCAGTGATATGTGCAATACAAGGAGACTATAAGTGATAGGCTTGCAGTGTGGAAGTGCACTAAGATAGCACAGGAGGACTGTACTGATCTCAAGGTTACACTGACATGTTCAGTGAGATGTGCAATACAAGGAGACTATAAGTGATACTCTTGCAGTGTGGAAGTGCACTAAGATAGCACAGGAGGACTGTACTGATCTCAAGGTTACACTGTCATGTTCAGTGAGATGTGCAATACTAGGAGACTATAAGTGATAGGCTTGCAGTGTGGAAGTGCACTAAGATAGCACAGGAGGACTGTACTGATCTCAAGGTTACACTGTCATGTTCAGTGAGATGTGTAATACAAGGAGACTATAAGTGACACTCTTGCAGTGTGGAAGTGCACTAAGATAGCACAGGAGGACTGTACTGATCTCAAGCTTACACTGTCATGTTCAGTGAGACGTGCAATACAAGGAGACTATAAGTGATAGGCTTGCAGTGTGGAAGTGCACTAAGATAGCACAGGAGGACTGTACTGTTCTCAAGGTTACACTGTCATGTTCAGTGATATGTGCAATTCAAGGAGACTATAAGTGATAGGGTTGCAGTGTGGAAGTGCACTAAGATAGCACAGGAGGACTGTACTGAACTCAAGGTTACACTGTCATGTTCAGTGAGATGTGCAATACAAGGAGACTATAAGTGATACTCTTGCAGTGTGGAAGTGCACTAAGATAGCACAGGAGGACTGTACTGATCTCAAGGTTACACTGACATGTTCAGTGAGATGTGCAGTACAAGGAGACTATAAGTGACAGGCTTGCAGTGTGGAAGTGCACTAAGATAGCACAGGAGGACTGTACTGATCTCAAGGTTACACTGACATGTTCGGTGAGATGTGCAATACAAGGAGACTATAAGTGATACTCTTGCAGTGTGGAAGTGCACTAAGATAGCACAGGAGGACTGTACTGATCTCAAGGTTACACTGTCATGTTCAGTGATATGTGCAATTCAAGGAGACTATAAGTGATAGGCTTGCAGTGTGGAAGTGCACTAAGATCGCACAGGAGGACTGTACATATCTCAAGGTTACACTGTCATGTTCAGTGAGATGTGCAATACAAGGAGACTATAAGTGATACTCTTGCAGTGTGGAAATGTTTTAAGGTAGCACAGGAGGACTGTACTGATCTCAAGGTTACACTGTCATGTTCAGTGAGATGTGCAATTGAAGGAGACTATAAGTGATAGTCTTGCAGTGTGGAAGTATACTAACATAGCACAGGAGGACTGTACTGATCTCAAGGTTACACTGTCATGTTCAGTGATATGTGCAATACAAGGAAACTATAAGTGATAGGCTTGCAGTGTGGAAGTGTACTAAGATAGCGCAGGAGGACTGTACTGATCTCAAGGTTACACTGTCATGCTCAGTGAGATGTACAATACAAGGAGACTATAAGTGATACTCTTGTAGTGTGGAAGTGCACTAAGATAGCACAGGAGGACTGTACTGATCTCAAGGTTACACTGACATGTTCAGTGAGATGTGCAATACAAGGAGACTATAAGTGACAGGCTTGCAGTGTGGAAGTGCACTAAGATAGCACAGGAGGACTGTACTGATCTCAAGGTTACACTGTCATATTCAGTGAGATGTGCAATACAAGGAGACTATAAGTGATACTCTTGCAGTGTGGAAGTGTACTAAGGTAGCACAGGAGGACTGTACTGATCTCAAGGTTACACTGTCATGTTCAGTGAGATGTGCAATTGAAGGAGACCATAAGTGATAGGCTTGCAGTGTGGAAGTATACTAACATAGCACAGGAGGACTGTACTGATCTCAAGGTTACACTGTCATGTTCAGTGATATGTGCAATACAAGGAGACTATAAGTGATAGGCTTGCAGTGTGGAAGTGTACTAAGATAGCACAGGAGGACTGTACTGATCTCAAGGTTACACTGTCATGCTCAGTGAGATGTACAATACAAGGAGACTAGTGATACTCTTGCAGTGTGGAAGTGCACTAAGATAGCACAGGAGGACTGTACTGATCTCAAGGTTACACTGACATGTTCAGTGAGATGTGCAATACAAGGAGACTATAAGTGACAGGCTTGCAGTGTGGAAGTGCACTAAGATAGCACAGGAGGACTGTACTGATCTCAAGGTTACACTGTCATGTTCAGTGAGATGTGCAATACAAGGAGACTATAAGTGATACTCTTGCAGTGTGGAAGTGCACTAAGATAGCACAGGAGGACTGTACTGATCTCAAGGTTACAATGACATGTTCAGTGAGATGTGCAATACAAGGAGACTATAAGTGATACTCTTGCAGTGTGGAAGTGCACTAAGATAGCACAGGAGGACTGTACTGATCTCAAGGTTACACTGTGATGTTCAGTGATATGTGCAATTCAAGGAGCCTATAAGTGATAGGCTTGCAGTGTGGAAGTGCACTAAGATAGCACACGAGGACTGTACTGATCTCAAGGTTACACTGTCATGTTCAGTGAGATGTGCAATACAAGGAGACTATAAGTTACATTCTTGCAGTGTGGAAGTGCACTAAGATAGCACAGGAGGACTGTACTGATCTCAAGGTTACAATGACATGTTCAGTGAGATGTGCAATACAAGGAGACTATAAGTGATACTCTTGCAGTGTGGAAGTGCACTAAGATAGCACAGGAGGACTGTACTGATCTCAAGGTTACACTGTCATGTTCAGTGAGACGTGCAATACAAGGAGACTATAAGTGATAGGCTTGCAGTGTGGAAGTGCACTAAGATAGCACAGGAGGACTGTACTGTTCTCAAGGTTACACTGTCATGTTCAGTGATATGTGCAATTCAAGGAGACTATAAGTGATAGGGTTGCAGTGTGGAAGTGCACTAAGATAGCACAGGAGGACTGTACTGATCTCAAGGTTACACTGTCATGTTCAGTGAGATTTGCAATACAAGGAGACTATAAGTGATACTCTTGCAGTGTGGAAGTGCACTAAGATAGCACAGGAGGACTGTACTGATCTCAAGGTTACACTGACATGTTCAGTGAGATGTGCAATACAAGGAGACTATAAGTGACAGGCTTGCAGTGCGGAAGTGCACTAAGATAGCACAGGAGGACTGTACTGATCTCAAGGTTACACTGACATGTTCGGTGAGATGTGCAATACAAGGAGACTATAAGTGATACTCTTGCAGTGTGGAAGTGCACTAAGATAGCACAGGAGGACTGTACTGATCTCAAGGTTACACTGTCATGTTCAGTGATATGTGCAATTCAAGGAGACTATAAGTGATAGGCTTGCAGTGTGGAAGTGCACTAAGATAGCACAGGAGGACTGTACTGATCTCAAGGTTACACTGTCATGTTCAGTGAGATGTGCAATACAAGGAGACTATAAGTGATACTCTTGCAGTGTGGAAATGTTTTAAGGTAGCACAGGAGGACTGTACTGATCTCAAGGTTACACTGTCATGTTCAGTGAGATGTGCAATTGAAGGAGACTATAAGTGATAGGCTTGCAGTGTGGAAGTATACTAACATAGCACAGGAGGACTGTACTGATCTCAAGGTTACACTGTCATGTTCAGTGATATGTGCAATACAAGGAAACTATAAGTGATAGGCTTGCAGTGTGGAAGTGTACTAAGATAGCGCAGGAGGACTGTACTAATCTCAAGGTTACACTGTCATGCTCAGTGAGATGTACAATACAAGGAGACTATAAGTGATACTCTTGTAGTGTGGAAGTGCACTAAGATAGCACAGGAGGACTGTACTGATCTCAAGGTTACACTGTCATATTCAGTGAGATGTGCAATACAAGGAGACTATAAGTGATACTCTTGCAGTGTGGAAGTGTACTAAGGTAGCACAGGAGGACTGTACCGATCTCAAGGTTACACTGTCATGTTCAGTGAGATGTGCAATTGAAGGAGACTATAAGTGATAGGCTTGCAGTGTGGAAGTATACTAACATAGCACAGGAGGACTGTACTGATCTCAAGGTTACACTGTCATGTTCAGTGATATGTGCAATACAAGGAGACTATAAGTGATAGGCTTGCAGTGTGGAAGTGTACTAAGATAGCACAGGAGGACTGTACTGATCTCAAGGTTACACTGTCATGCTCAGTGAGATGTACAATACAAGGAGACTAGTGATACTCTTGCAGTGTGGAAGTGCACTAAGATAGCACAGGAGGACTGTACTGATCTCAAGGTTACACTGACATGTTCAGTGAGATGTGCAATACAAGGAGACTATAAGTGACAGGCTTGCAGTGTGGAAGTGCACTAAGATAGCACAGGAGGACTGTACTGATCTCAAGGTTACACTGTCATGTTCAGTGAGATGTGCAATACAAGGAGACTATAAGTGATACTCTTGCAGTGTGGAAGTGCACTAAGATAGCACAGGAGGACTGTACTGATCTCAAGGTTACACTGTCATGCTCAGTGAGATGTACAATACAAGGAGACTATAAGTGATAGGCTTGCAGTGTGGAAGTGCACTAAGGTAGCACAGGAGGACTGTACTGATCTCAAGGTTACACTGTCATGCTCAGTGAGATGTGCAATACAAGGAGACTATAAGTGATAGGTTTGCAGTGTGGAAGTGCACTAAGATAGCACAGGAGGACTGTACTGATCTCAAGGTTACACTGTCATGTTCAGTGATATGTGCAATTCAAGGAGCCTATAAGTGATAGGCTTGCAGTGTGGAAGTGCACTAAGATAGCACAGGAGGACTGTACTGATCTCAAGGTTACACTGTCATGTTCAGTGATATGTGCAATTCAAGGAGACTATAAGTGATAGGCTTGCAGTGTGGAAGTGCACTAAGATAGCACAGGAGGACTGTACTAATCTCAAGGTTACACTGTCATGTTCAGTGAGACGTGCAATACAAGGAGACTATAAGTGATAGGCTTGCAGTGCGGAAGTGCACTAAGATAGCACAGGAGGACTCCACTGAATTCAAGGTTACACTGTCAGGTTCAGTGATATGTGCAATACAAGGAGACTATAATCGATAGGCTTGCAGTATGGATGTGTACTAAGATAGCACAGGAGGACTGTACTGATCTCAAGGTTACACTGTCATGTTCGTGAGACGTGCACCACAAGGAGGCTATAAGTGATAGGCTTTTAGTGTGGGAGTGCACTAAGATAGCACAGGAGGACCGTATTGATCTCAAGGTTACACTGTCATGTTCAGTGATATGTGCAATACTAGGAGACTATAAGTGACAGGCTTGCAGTGTGGAAGTGCACTAAGATAGCACAGGAGGACTGTACTGATCTCAAGGTTACACTGACATGTTCAGCGAGATGTGCAATACAAGGAGACTATAAGTGATACTCTTGCAGCGTGGAAGTGCACTAAGATAACACAGGAAGACTGTACTGATCTCAAGGTTACACTGTCATGTTCAGTGAGATGTGCAATACTAGGAGACTATAAGTGATAGGCCTGCAGAGTGGAAGTGCACTGAGATAGCACAGGAAGACCGTACTGATTTCAAGGTTACACTGTCATGTTCTGGGAGATGTGCAATACAAGGAGACTATAAGTGATACTCTTGCGTGTGGAAGTGCACTAAGATAGCACAGGAGGACTGTACTGTTCTCAAGCTTACACTGTCATGTTCAGTGAGACGTGCAATACAAGGAGACTATAAGTGATAGGCTTGCAGTGTGGAAGTGCACTAAGATAGCACAGGAGGACTGTACTGATCTCAAGGTTACACTGTCATGTTCAGTGATATGTGCACTACAAGGAGACTATAAGTGATAGGCTTGCAGTGTGGAAGTGCACCAAGATAGCACAGGAGGACTGTACTGATCTCAAGGTTACACTGACATGTTCAGTGAGATGTGCAATACAAGGAGACTATAAGTGACATTCTTGCAGTGTGGGAGTGCACTAAGATAGCACAGGAGGACTGTACTGATCTCAAGGTTACACTGTCATGTTCAGTGAGATGTGCAATACAAGGAGACTATAAGTGATACTCTTGCAGTGTGGAAGTGCACTAAGATAGCACAGGAGGACTGTACTGATCTCAAGGTTACAATGAAATGTTCAGTGAGATGTGCAATACAAGGAGACTATAAGTGATACTCTTGCAGTGTGGAAGTGCACTAAGATAGCACAGGAGGACTGTACTGATCTCAAGGTTACACTGTGATGTTCAGTGATATGTGCAATTCAAGGAGACTATAAGTGATAGGCTTGCAGTGTGGAAGTGCACTAAGATAGCACAGGAGGACTGTACTGATCTCAAGGTTACACTGTCATGTTCAGTGAGATGTGCAATACAAGGAGACTATAAGTTACATTCTTGCTGTGTGGAAGTGCACTAAGATAGCACAGGAGGACTGTACTGATCTCAAGGTTACAATGACATGTTCAGTGAGATGTGCAATACAAGGAGACTATAAGTGATACTCTTGCAGTGTGGAAGTGCACTAAGATAGCACAGGAGGACTGTACTGATCTCAAGGTTACACTGTCATGTTCAGTGATATGTGCAATACAAGGAGACTATAAGTGATACTCTTGCAGTGTGGAAGTGCACTAAGATAGCACAGGAGGGCTGTACTGTTCTCAAGGTTACACTGTCATGTTCAGTGAGATGTGCAATACAAGGAGACTATAAGTGACAGGCTTGCAGTGTGGAAGTGCACTAAGATAGCACAAGAGGACCGTACTGATCTCAAGGTTACACTGACATGTTCAGTGAGATGTGCAATACAAGGAGACTATAAGTGATACTCTTGCAGTGTGGAAGTGCACTAAGATAGCACAGGAGGACTGCACTGATCTCAAGGTTACACTGACATGTTCAGTGAGATGTGCAATACAAGGAGACTATAAGTGACAGGCTTGCAGTGTGGAAGTGCACTAAGATAGCACAGGAGGACTGTACTGATCTCAAGGTTACACTGACATGTTCAGTGAGATGTGCAATACAAGGAGACTATAAGTGATACTCTTGCAGTGTGGAAGTGCACTAAGATAGCACAGGAGGGCTGTACTGATCTCAAGGTTACACTGTCATGTTCAGTGAGATGTGCAATACAAGGAGACTATAAGTGACAGGCTTGCAGTGTGGAAGTGCACTAAGATAGCACAGGAGGACTGTACTGATCTCAAGGTTACACTGACATGTTCAGTGAGATGTGCAATACAAGGAGACTATAAGTGATACTCTTGCAGTGTGGAAGTGCACTAAGATAGCACAGGAGGACTGTACTGATCTCAAGGTTAAACTGTCATGTTCAGTGATATGCGCAATACAAGGAGACTATAAGTGATAGGCTTGCAGTGTGGAAGTGCACTAAGATAGCACAGGAGGACTGTACTGATCTCAAGGTTACACTGTCATGTTCAGTGAGACGTGCAATACAGGGAGACTATAAACGATAGGCTTGCAGTGCGAAAGTGCACTAAGATAGCACAGGAGGACTGTACTGATCTCAAGGTTACACTGTCATGTTCAGTGAGACGTGCAATACAAGGAGACTATAAGTGATGGGCTGGCAGTGTGGAAGTGTACTAAGATAGCACAGGAGGACCGTACTGATCTCAAGGTTACACTGTCATGTTCAGTAATATGTGCAATACAAGGAAACTATAAGTGATAGTCTAGCAGTGTGGAAGTGTACTAAGATAGCACAGGAGGACTGTACTTATCTCAAGGTTACACGGTCATGTTCAGTGAGATGTGCAATTGAAGGAGACTATAAGTGATAGGCTTGCAGTGTGGAAGTATACTAAGATAGCACAGGAGGACTGTACTGATCTCAAGGTTACACTGTCATGTTCAGTGATATGTGCAATACAGGGAGACTATAAGTGATAGGCTTGCAGTGTGGAAGTGTACTAAGATAGCACAGGAGGACTGTACTGATCTCAAGGTTACACTGTCATGCTCAGTGAGATGTACAATACTAGGAGACTATAAGTGATCGGCTTGCAGTGTGGAAGTGTACTAAGTTAGCACAGGAGGACTGTACTGATCTCAAGGTTATACTGTCATGTTCAGTGATATGTGCAATACTAGGAGACTATAAGTGATAGGCTTGCAGTTTGGAAATATACTAAGATAGCACAGGAGGAGTGTACTGATCCAAAGGTTACACTGTCACGTTCAGTGATATGTGCAATATAAGGTGGCTATAAGTGATAGGCTTGCAGTGTGGAAGTGCACTAAGATAGCACAGGAGGACTGTACTGATCCAAAGGTTACACTGTCATGTTCAGTGATATCTGCAATACAAGGAGACTATAAGTGATAGGCCCTCAGTGTGGAAGTATACTAAGTTAGCAGAGGAGGACTGTACTGATCTCAAGGTTACACTGTCATGTTCAGTGAGACGTGCAATACAAGTAGGCTGTAAGTTATAAGTTTCCTGTGCGGAAGTGTATTAAGATAGCACAAGAGGACTGTACTGATCTCAAGGTTACACTGTCATGTTCAGTGATATGTGGAATACAAGGAGACTATAAGTGATAGGCTTGCAGTGTTGGAAATGCACTAAGATAGCTCAGGAGGACTGTACTAATCTCAAGGTTACACTGTCATGTTCAGTGAGACGTGCAACACAAGGTGGCTATAAGTGATAGGCTTGCAGTGTGGAAGTGCACTAAGATAGCACAGGAGGACTGTACTGATCCAAAGGTTACACTGTCATGTTCAGTGATATGTGCAATACAAGGAGACTATAAGTGATAGGCTCTCAGTGTGGAAGTATACTAAGTTAGCAGAGGAGGACTGTACTGATCTCAAGGTTACACTGTCATGTTCAGTGAGACGTGCAATACAAGTAGGCTGTAAGTTATAAGTTTCCTGTGCGGAAGTGCACTAAGATAGCACAGGAGGACTCCACTGAATTCAAGGTTACACTGTCAGGTTCAGTGATATGTGCAATACAAGGAGACTATAATCGATAGGCTTGCAGTATGGAAGTGTACTAAGATAGCACAGGAGGACTGTACTGATCTCAAGGTTACACTGTCATGTTCAGTGAGACGTGCAACACAAGGACGCTATAAGTGATAGGCTTTTAGTGTGGGAGTGCTCTAGGATAGCACAGGAGGGCCGTACTGATCTCAGGGTTACACTGTCATATTCAGTGAGATGTGCAATACAAGGAGACTTTAAGTGATAGGCTTGCAGTGTGGAAGTGCACTAAGATAGCACAGGAGGACTGTACTGATCTCAAGGTTACACTGTCATGTTCAGTGATATGTGCAATACAAGGAGACTATAAGTGATAGGCTTGCAGTGTGGAAGTGCACTAAGATAGCACAGGAGGACTGTACTGATCTCAAGGTTACACTGACATGTTCAGTGAGATGTGCAATACAAGGAGACTATAAGTGATACTCTTGCAGTGTGGAAGTGCACTAAGATAGCACAGGAGGACTGTACTGATCTCAAGGTTACACTGTCATGTTCAGTGAGATGTGCAATACTAGGAGACTATAAGTGATAGGCTTGCAGTGTGGAAGTGCACTAAGATAGCACAGGAGGACTGTACTGATCTCAAGGTTACACTGTCATGTTCAGTGACATGTGTAATACAAGGAGACTATAAGTGACACTCTTGCAGTGTGGAAGTGCACTAAGATAGCACAGGAGGACTGTACTGATCTCAAGCTTACACTGTCATGTTCAGTGAGACGTGCAATACAAGGAGACTATAAGTGATAGGCTTGCAGTGTGGAAGTGCACTAAGATAGCACAGGAGGACTGTACTGTTCTCAAGGTTACACTGTCATGTTCAGTGATATGTGCAATTCAAGGAGACTATAAGTGATAGGGTTGCAGTGTGGAAGTGCACTAAGATAGCACAGGAGGACTGTACTGATCTCAAGGTTACACTGTCATGTTCAGTGAGATGTGCAATACAAGGAGACTATAAGTGATACTCTTGCAGTGTGGAAGTGCACTAAGATAGCACAGGAGGACTGTACTGATCTCAAGGTTACACTGACATGTCCAGTGAGATGTGCAATACAAGTAGACTATAAGTGACAGGCTTGCAGTGCGGAAGTGCACTAAGATAGCACAGGAGGACTGTACTGATCTCAAGGTTACACTGACATGTTCAGTGAGATGTGCAATACAAGGAGACTATAAGTGATACTCTTGCAGTGTGGAAGTGCACTAAGATAGCACAGGAGGACTGTACTGATCTCAAGGTTACACTGTCATGTTCAGTGATATGTGCAATTCAAGGAGACTATAAGTGATAGGCTTGCAGTGTGGAAGTGCACTAAGATAGCACAGGAGGACTGTACTGATCTCAAGGTTACACTGTCATGTTCAGTGAGATGTGCAATACAAGGAGACTATAAGTGATACTCTTGCAGTGTGGAAATGTTTTAAGGTAGCACAGGAGGACTGTACTGATCTCAAGGTTACACTGTCATGTTCAGTGAGATGTGCAATTGAAGGAGACTATAAGTGATAGGCTTGCAGTGTGGAAGTATACTAACATAGCACAGGAGGACTGTACTGATCTCAAGGTTACACTGTCATGTTCAGTGATATGTGCAATACAAGGAAACTATAAGTGATAGGCTTGCATTGTGGAAGTGTACTAAGATAGCACAGGAGGACTGTACTGATCTCAAGGTTACACTGTCATGCTCAGTGAGATGTACAATACAAGGAGACTATAAGTGATACTCTTGTAGTGTGGAAGTGCACTAAGATAGCACAGGAGGACTGTACTGATCTCAAGGTTACACTGACATGTTCAGTGAGATGTGCAATACAAGGAGACTATAAGTGACAGGCTTGCAGTGTGGAAGTGCACTAAGATAGCACAGGAGGACTGTACTGATCTCAAGGTTACACTGTCATGTTCAGTGAGATGTGCAATACAAGGAGACTATAAGTGATACCCTTGCAGCGTGGAAGTGTACTAAGGTAGCACAGGAGGACTGTACTGATCTCAAGGTTACACTGTCATGTTCAGTGAGATGTGCAATTGAAGGAGACTATAAGTGATAGGCTTGCAGTGTGGAAGTATACTAACATAGCACAGGAGGACTGTACTGATCTCAAGGTTACACTGTCATGTTCAGTGATATGTGCAATACAAGGAGACTATAAGTGATAGGCTTGCAGTGTGGAAGTGTACTAAGATAGCACAGGAGGACTGTACTGATCTCAAGGTTACACTGTCATGCTCAGTGAGATGTACAATACAAGGAGACTATAAGTGATAGGCTTGCAGTGTGGAAGTGTACTAAGATAGCACAGGAGGACTGTACTGATCTCAAGGTTACACTGTCATGCTCAGTGAGATGTACAATACAAGGAGACTATAAGTGATACTCTTGCAGTGTGGAAGTGCACTAAGATAGCACAGGAGGACTGTACTGATCTCAAGGTTACACTGTCATGTTCAGTGAGATGTGCAATACAAGGAGACTATAAGTGATACTCTTGCAGTGTGGAAGTGCACTAAGATAGCACAGGAGGACTGTACTGATCTCAAGGTTACACTGTCATGCTCAGTGAGATGTACAATACAAGGAGACTATAAGTGATACTCTTGCAGTGTGGAAGTGCACTAAGATAGCACAGGAGGACTGTACTGATCTCAAGGTTACACTGTCATGCTCAGTGAGATGTGCAATACAAGGAGACTATAAGTGATAGGCTTGCAGTGTGGAAGTGCACTAAGATAGCACAGGAGGACTGTACTGATCTCAAGGTTACACTGTCATGTTCAGTGATATGTGCAATTCAAGGAGACTATAAGTGATAGGCTTGCAGTGTGGAAGTGCACTAAGATAGCACAGGAGGACTGTACTGATCTCAAGGTTACACTGTCATGTTCAGTGATATGTGCAATTCAAGGAGACTATAAGTGATAGGCTTGCAGTGTGGAAGTGCACTAAGATAGCACAGGAGGACTGTACTAATCTCAAGGTTACACTGTCATGTTCAGTGAGACGTGCAATACAAGGAGACTATAAGTGATAGGCTTGCAGTGCGGAAGTGCACTAAGATAGCACAGGAGGACTCCACTGAATTCAAGGTTACACTGTCAGGTTCAGTGATATGTGCAATACAAGGAGACTATAATCGATAGGCTTGCAGTATAGAAGTGTACTAAGATAGCACAGGAGGACTGTACTGATCTCAAGGTTACACTGTCATGTTCAGTGAGACGTGCAACACAAGGAGGCTATAAGTGATAGGCTTTTAGTGTGGGAGTGCACTAAGATAGCACAGGAGGACCGTATTGATCTCAAGGTTACACTGTCATGTTCAGTGATATGTGCAATACTAGGAGACTATAAGTGACAGGCTTGCAGTGTGGAAGTGCACTAAGATAGCACAGGAGGACTGTACTGATCTCAAGGTTACACTGACATGTTCAGCGAGATGTGCAATACAAGGAGACTATAAGTGATACTCTTGCAGCGTGGAAGTGCACTAAGATAACACAGGAAGACTGTACTGATCTCAAGGTTACACTGTCATGTTCAGTGAGATGTGCAATACTAGGAGACTATAAGTGATAGGCCTGCAGAGTGGAAGTGCACTGAGATAGCACAGGAAGACCGTACTGATTTCAAGGTTACACTGTCATGTTCTGGGAGATGTGCAATACAAGGAGACTATAAGTGATACTCTTGCGTGTGGAAGTGCACTAAGATAGCACAGGAGGACTGTACTGTTCTCAAGCTTACACTGTCATGTTCAGTGAGACGTGCAATACAAGGAGACTATAAGTGATAGGCTTGCAGTGTGGAAGTGCACTAAGATAGCACAGGAGGACTGTACTGATCTCAAGGTTACACTGTCATGTTCAGTGATATGTGCACTACAAGGAGACTATAAGTGATAGGCTTGCAGTGTGGAAGTGCACCAAGATAGCACAGGAGGACTGTACTGATCTCAAGGTTACACTGACATGTTCAGTGAGATGTGCAATACAAGGAGACTATAAGTGACATTCTTGCAGTGTGGAAGTGCACTAAGATAGCACAGGAGGACTGTACTGATCTCAAGGTTACACTGTCATGTTCAGTGAGATGTGCAATACAAGGAGACTATAAGTGATACTCTTGCAGTGTGGAAGTGCACTAAGATAGCACAGGAGGACTGTACTGATCTCAAGGTTACAATGAAATGTTCAGTGAGATGTGCAATACAAGGAGACTATAAGTGATACTCTTGCAGTGTGGAAGTGCACTAAGATAGCACAGGAGGACTGTACTGATCTCAAGGTTACACTGTGATGTTCAGTGATATGTGCAATTCAAGGAGACTATAAGTGATAGGCTTGCAGTGTGGAAGTGCACTAAGATAGCACAGGAGGACTGTACTGATCTCAAGGTTACACTGTCATGTTCAGTGAGATGTGCAATACAAGGAGACTATAAGTTACATTCTTGCTGTGTGGAAGTGCACTAAGATAGCACAGGAGGACTGTACTGATCTCAAGGTTACAATGACATGTTCAGTGAGATGTGCAATACAAGGAGACTATAAGTGATACTCTTGCAGTGTGGAAGTGCACTAAGATAGCACAGGAGGACTGTACTGATCTCAAGGTTACACTGTCATGTTCAGTGATATGTGCAATACAAGGAGACTATAAGTGATACTCTTGCAGTGTGGAAGTGCACTAAGATAGCACAGGAGGGCTGTACTGTTCTCAAGGTTACACTGTCATGTTCAGTGAGATGTGCAATACAAGGAGACTATAAGTGACAGGCTTGCAGTGTGGAAGTGCACTAAGATAGCACAAGAGGACCGTACTGATCTCAAGGTTACACTGACATGTTCAGTGAGATGTGCAATACAAGGAGACTATAAGTGAT
Organism: Tenodera sinensis; assembly: GCA_030765045.1. NCBI lineage: Eukaryota > Metazoa > Arthropoda > Insecta > Mantodea > Mantidae > Tenodera > Tenodera sinensis. The sequence goes on from CM060962.1 coordinate 244,911,193, forward strand.
ACTCTTGCAGTGTGGAAGTGCACTAAGATAGCACAGGAGGACTGCACTGATCTCAAGGTTACACTGACATGTTCAGTGAGATGTGCAATACAAGGAGACTATAAGTGACAGGCTTGCAGTGTGGAAGTGCACTAAGATAGCACAGGAGGACTGTACTGATCTCAAGGTTACACTGACATGTTCAGTGAGATGTGCAATACAAGGAGACTATAAGTGATACTCTTGCAGTGTGGAAGTGCACTAAGATAGCACAGGAGGGCTGTACTGATCTCAAGGTTACACTGTCATGTTCAGTGAGATGTGCAATACAAGGAGACTATAAGTGACAGGCTTGCAGTGTGGAAGTGCACTAAGATAGCACAGGAGGACTGTACTGATCTCAAGGTTACACTGACATGTTCAGTGAGATGTGCAATACAAGGAGACTATAAGTGATACTCTTGCAGTGTGGAAGTGCACTAAGATAGCACAGGAGGACTGTACTGATCTCAAGGTTAAACTGTCATGTTCAGTGATATGCGCAATACAAGGAGACTATAAGTGATAGGCTTGCAGTGTGGAAGTGCACTAAGATAGCACAGGAGGACTGTACTGATCTCAAGGTTACACTGTCATGTTCAGTGAGACGTGCAATACAGGGAGACTATAAACGATAGGCTTGCAGTGCGAAAGTGCACTAAGATAGCACAGGAGGACTGTACTGATCTCAAGGTTACACTGTCATGTTCAGTGAGACGTGCAATACAAGGAGACTATAAGTGATGGGCTGGCAGTGTGGAAGTGTACTAAGATAGCACAGGAGGACCGTACTGATCTCAAGGTTACACTGTCATGTTCAGTAATATGTGCAATACAAGGAAACTATAAGTGATAGTCTAGCAGTGTGGAAGTGTACTAAGATAGCACAGGAGGACTGTACTTATCTCAAGGTTACACGGTCATGTTCAGTGAGATGTGCAATTGAAGGAGACTATAAGTGATAGGCTTGCAGTGTGGAAGTATACTAAGATAGCACAGGAGGACTGTACTGATCTCAAGGTTACACTGTCATGTTCAGTGATATGTGCAATACAGGGAGACTATAAGTGATAGGCTTGCAGTGTGGAAGTGTACTAAGATAGCACAGGAGGACTGTACTGATCTCAAGGTTACACTGTCATGCTCAGTGAGATGTACAATACTAGGAGACTATAAGTGATCGGCTTGCAGTGTGGAAGTGTACTAAGTTAGCACAGGAGGACTGTACTGATCTCAAGGTTATACTGTCATGTTCAGTGATATGTGCAATACTAGGAGACTATAAGTGATAGGCTTGCAGTTTGGAAATATACTAAGATAGCACAGGAGGAGTGTACTGATCCAAAGGTTACACTGTCACGTTCAGTGATATGTGCAATATAAGGTGGCTATAAGTGATAGGCTTGCAGTGTGGAAGTGCACTAAGATAGCACAGGAGGACTGTACTGATCCAAAGGTTACACTGTCATGTTCAGTGATATCTGCAATACAAGGAGACTATAAGTGATAGGCCCTCAGTGTGGAAGTATACTAAGTTAGCAGAGGAGGACTGTACTGATCTCAAGGTTACACTGTCATGTTCAGTGAGACGTGCAATACAAGTAGGCTGTAAGTTATAAGTTTCCTGTGCGGAAGTGTATTAAGATAGCACAAGAGGACTGTACTGATCTCAAGGTTACACTGTCATGTTCAGTGATATGTGGAATACAAGGAGACTATAAGTGATAGGCTTGCAGTGTTGGAAATGCACTAAGATAGCTCAGGAGGACTGTACTAATCTCAAGGTTACACTGTCATGTTCAGTGAGACGTGCAACACAAGGTGGCTATAAGTGATAGGCTTGCAGTGTGGAAGTGCACTAAGATAGCACAGGAGGACTGTACTGATCCAAAGGTTACACTGTCATGTTCAGTGATATGTGCAATACAAGGAGACTATAAGTGATAGGCTCTCAGTGTGGAAGTATACTAAGTTAGCAGAGGAGGACTGTACTGATCTCAAGGTTACACTGTCATGTTCAGTGAGACGTGCAATACAAGTAGGCTGTAAGTTATAAGTTTCCTGTGCGGAAGTGCACTAAGATAGCACAGGAGGACTCCACTGAATTCAAGGTTACACTGTCAGGTTCAGTGATATGTGCAATACAAGGAGACTATAATCGATAGGCTTGCAGTATGGAAGTGTACTAAGATAGCACAGGAGGACTGTACTGATCTCAAGGTTACACTGTCATGTTCAGTGAGACGTGCAACACAAGGACGCTATAAGTGATAGGCTTTTAGTGTGGGAGTGCTCTAGGATAGCACAGGAGGGCCGTACTGATCTCAGGGTTACACTGTCATATTCAGTGAGATGTGCAATACAAGGAGACTTTAAGTGATAGGCTTGCAGTGTGGAAGTGCACTAAGATAGCACAGGAGGACTGTACTGATCTCAAGGTTACACTGTCATGTTCAGTGATATGTGCAATACAAGGAGACTATAAGTGATAGGCTTGCAGTGTGGAAGTGCACTAAGATAGCACAGGAGGACTGTACTGATCTCAAGGTTACACTGACATGTTCAGTGAGATGTGCAATACAAGGAGACTATAAGTGATACTCTTGCAGTGTGGAAGTGCACTAAGATAGCACAGGAGGACTGTACTGATCTCAAGGTTACACTGTCATGTTCAGTGAGATGTGCAATACTAGGAGACTATAAGTGATAGGCTTGCAGTGTGGAAGTGCACTAAGATAGCACAGGAGGACTGTACTGATCTCAAGGTTACACTGTCATGTTCAGTGACATGTGTAATACAAGGAGACTATAAGTGACACTCTTGCAGTGTGGAAGTGCACTAAGATAGCACAGGAGGACTGTACTGATCTCAAGCTTACACTGTCATGTTCAGTGAGACGTGCAATACAAGGAGACTATAAGTGATAGGCTTGCAGTGTGGAAGTGCACTAAGATAGCACAGGAGGACTGTACTGTTCTCAAGGTTACACTGTCATGTTCAGTGATATGTGCAATTCAAGGAGACTATAAGTGATAGGGTTGCAGTGTGGAAGTGCACTAAGATAGCACAGGAGGACTGTACTGATCTCAAGGTTACACTGTCATGTTCAGTGAGATGTGCAATACAAGGAGACTATAAGTGATACTCTTGCAGTGTGGAAGTGCACTAAGATAGCACAGGAGGACTGTACTGATCTCAAGGTTACACTGACATGTCCAGTGAGATGTGCAATACAAGTAGACTATAAGTGACAGGCTTGCAGTGCGGAAGTGCACTAAGATAGCACAGGAGGACTGTACTGATCTCAAGGTTACACTGACATGTTCAGTGAGATGTGCAATACAAGGAGACTATAAGTGATACTCTTGCAGTGTGGAAGTGCACTAAGATAGCACAGGAGGACTGTACTGATCTCAAGGTTACACTGTCATGTTCAGTGATATGTGCAATTCAAGGAGACTATAAGTGATAGGCTTGCAGTGTGGAAGTGCACTAAGATAGCACAGGAGGACTGTACTGATCTCAAGGTTACACTGTCATGTTCAGTGAGATGTGCAATACAAGGAGACTATAAGTGATACTCTTGCAGTGTGGAAATGTTTTAAGGTAGCACAGGAGGACTGTACTGATCTCAAGGTTACACTGTCATGTTCAGTGAGATGTGCAATTGAAGGAGACTATAAGTGATAGGCTTGCAGTGTGGAAGTATACTAACATAGCACAGGAGGACTGTACTGATCTCAAGGTTACACTGTCATGTTCAGTGATATGTGCAATACAAGGAAACTATAAGTGATAGGCTTGCATTGTGGAAGTGTACTAAGATAGCACAGGAGGACTGTACTGATCTCAAGGTTACACTGTCATGCTCAGTGAGATGTACAATACAAGGAGACTATAAGTGATACTCTTGTAGTGTGGAAGTGCACTAAGATAGCACAGGAGGACTGTACTGATCTCAAGGTTACACTGACATGTTCAGTGAGATGTGCAATACAAGGAGACTATAAGTGACAGGCTTGCAGTGTGGAGGTGCACTAAGATAGCACAGGAGGACTGTACTGATCTCAAGGTTACACTGTCATGTTCAGTGAGATGTGCAATACAAGGAGACTATAAGTGATACCCTTGCAGCGTGGAAGTGTACTAAGGTAGCACAGGAGGACTGTACTGATCTCAAGGTTACACTGTCATGTTCAGTGAGATGTGCAATTGAAGGAGACTATAAGTGATAGGCTTGCAGTGTGGAAGTATACTAACATAGCACAGGAGGACTGTACTGATCTCAAGGTTACACTGTCATGTTCAGTGATATGTGCAATACAAGGAGACTATAAGTGATAGGCTTGCAGTGTGGAAGTGTACTAAGATAGCACAGGAGGACTGTACTGATCTCAAGGTTACACTGTCATGCTCAGTGAGATGTACAATACAAGGAGACTATAAGTGATAGGCTTGCAGTGTGGAAGTGTACTAAGATAGCACAGGAGGACTGTACTGATCTCAAGGTTACACTGTCATGCTCAGTGAGATGTACAATACAAGGAGACTATAAGTGATACTCTTGCAGTGTGGAAGTGCACTAAGATAGCACAGGAGGACTGTACTGATCTCAAGGTTACACTGTCATGTTCAGTGAGATGTGCAATACAAGGAGACTATAAGTGATACTCTTGCAGTGTGGAAGTGCACTAAGATAGCACAGGAGGACTGTACTGATCTCAAGGTTACACTGTCATGCTCAGTGAGATGTACAATACAAGGAGACTATAAGTGATACTCTTGCAGTGTGGAAGTGCACTAAGATAGCACAGGAGGACTGTACTGATCTCAAGGTTACACTGTCATGCTCAGTGAGATGTGCAATACAAGGAGACTATAAGTGATAGGCTTGCAGTGTGGAAGTGCACTAAGATAGCACAGGAGGACTGTACTGATCTCAAGGTTACACTGTCATGTTCAGTGATATGTGCAATTCAAGGAGACTATAAGTGATAGGCTTGCAGTGTGGAAGTGCACTAAGATAGCACAGGAGGACTGTACTGATCTCAAGGTTACACTGTCATGTTCAGTGATATGTGCAATTCAAGGAGACTATAAGTGATAGGCTTGCAGTGTGGAAGTGCACTAAGATAGCACAGGAGGACTGTACTAATCTCAAGGTTACACTGTCATGTTCAGTGAGACGTGCAATACAAGGAGACTATAAGTGATAGGCTTGCAGTGCGGAAGTGCACTAAGATAGCACAGGAGGACTCCACTGAATTCAAGGTTACACTGTCAGGTTCAGTGATATGTGCAATACAAGGAGACTATAATCGATAGGCTTGCAGTATAGAAGTGTACTAAGATAGCACAGGAGGACTGTACTGATCTCAAGGTTACACTGTCATGTTCAGTGAGACGTGCAACACAAGGAGGCTATAAGTGATAGGCTTTTAGTGTGGGAGTGCACTAAGATAGCACAGGAGGACCGTATTGATCTCAAGGTTACACTGTCATGTTCAGTGATATGTGCAATACTAGGAGACTATAAGTGATAGGCTTGCAGTGTGGAAGTGCACTAGGATAGCACAGGAGGGCCGTACTGATCTCAGGGTTACACTGTCATGTTCAGTGAGATGTGCAATACAAGGAGACTTTAAGTGATAGGCTTGCAGTGTGGAAGTGCACTAAGATAGCACAGGAGGACTGTACTGATCTCAAGGTTACACTGTCATGTTCAGTGATATGTGCAATACAAGGAGACTATAAGTGATAGGCTTGCAGTGTGGAAGTGCACTAAGATAGCACAGGAGGACTGTACTGATCTCAAGGTTACACTGACATGTTCAGTGAGATGTGCAATACAAGGAGACTATAAGTGATACTCTTGCAGTGTGGAAGTGCACTAAGATAGCACAGGAGGACTGTACTGATCTCAAGGTTACACTGTCATGTTCAGTGAGATGTGCAATACTAGGAGACTATAAGTGATAGGCTTGCAGTTTGGAAGTGCACTAAGATAGCACAGGAGGACTGTACTGATCTCAAGGTTACACTGTCCTGTTCAGTGAGATGTGTAATACAAGGAGACTATAAGTGACACTCTTGCAGTGTGGAAGTGCACTAAGATAGCACAGGAGGACTGTACTGATCTCAAGCTTACACTGTCATGTTCAGTGAGACGTGCAATACAAGGAGACTATAAGTGATAGGCTTGCAGTGTGGAAGTGCACTAAGATAGCACAGGAGGACTGTACTGTTCTCAAGGTTACACTGTCATGTTCAGTGATATGTGCAATTCATGGAGACTATAAGTGATAGGGTTGCAGTGTGGAAGTGCACAAAGATAGCACAGGAGGACTGTACTGATCTCAAGGTTACACTGTCATGTACAGTGAGATGTGCAATACAAGGAGACTATAAGTGATACTCTTGCAGTGTGGAAGTGCACTAAGATAGCACAGGACTACTGTACTGATCTCAAGGTTACACTGACATGTTCAGTGAGATGTGCAATACAAGGAGACTATAAGTGACAGGCTTGCAGTGCGGAAGTGCACTAAGATAGCACAGGAGGACTGTACTGATCTCAAGGTTACACTGACATGTTCAGTGAGATGTGCAATACAAGGAGACTATAAGTGATACTCTTGCAGTGTGGAAGTGCACTAAGATAGCACAGGAGGACTGTACTGATCTCAAGGTTACACTGTCATGTTCAGTGATATGTGCAATTCAAGGAGACTATAAGTGATAGGCTTGCAGTGTGGAAGTGCACTAAGATAGCACAGGAGGACTGTACTGATCTCAAGGTTACACTGTCATGTTCAGTGAGATGTGCAATACAAGGAGACTATAAGTGATACTCTTGCAGTGTGGAAATGTTTTAAGGTAGCACAGGAGGACTGTACTGATCTCAAGGTTACACAGTCATGTTCAGTGAGATGTGCAATTGAAGGAGACTATAAGTGATAGGCTTGCAGTGTGGAAGTATACTAACATAGCACAGGAGGACTGTACTGATCTCAAGGTTACACTGTCATGTTCAGTGATATGTGCAATACAAGGAGACTATAAGTGATAGGCTTGCAGTGTGGAAGTGTACTAAGATAGCACAGGAGGACTGTACTGATCTCAAGGTTACACTGTCATGCTCAGTGAGATGTACAATACAAGGAGACTATAAGTGATACTCTTGTAGTGTGAAAGTGCACTAAGATAGCACAGGAGGACTGTACTGATCTCAAGGTTACACTGTCATGTTCAGTGAGATGTGCAATACAAGGAGACTATAAGTGATACTCTTGCAGTGTGGAAGTGTACTAAGGTAGCACAGGAGGACTGTACTGATCTCAAGGTTAAACTGTCATGTTCAGTGATATGCGCAATACAAGGAGACTATAAGTGATAGGCTTGCAGCGTGGAAGTGCACTAAGATAGCACAGGAGGACTGTACTGATCTCTAGGTTACACTGTCATGTTCAGTGAGACGTGCAATACAAGGAGACTATAAACAATAGGCTTGCAGTGCGAAAGTGCACTAAGATAGCACAGGAGGACTGTACTGATCTCAAGGTTACACTGTCATGTTCATTGAGACGTGCAATACAAGGAGACTATAAGTGATGAGCTTGCAGTGTGGAAGTGCACTAACATAGCAAAGGAGGACTGTACTGATCTCAAGGTTACACTGTCATGTTCAGTGATATGTGCAATACAAGGAGACTATAAATGATAGGCTTGCAGTGTGGAAGTGCACTAAGATAGCACAGGAGGACTGTACTGATCTCAAGGTTACACTGTCATGTTCAGTGATATGTACAATACAAGGAGACTATAAGTGATACTCTTGCAGTGTGGAAGTGCACTAAGATAGCACAGGAGGACTGTACTGATCTCAAGGTTACACTGTCATGTTCAGTGAGATGTGCAATACTAGGAGACTATAAGTGATAGGCTTGCAGTGTGGAAGTGCACTAAGATAGCACAGGAGGACTGTACTGATCTCAAGGTTACACTGTCCTTTTCAGTGAGATGTGTAATACAAGGAGACTATAAGTGACACCCTTGCAGTGTGGAAGTGCACTAAGATAGCACAGGAGGACTGTACTGATCCCAAGCTTACACTGTCATGTTCAGTGAGACGTGCAATACAAGGAGACTATAAGTGATAGGCTTGCAGTGTGGAAGTGCACTAAGATAGCACAGGAGGACTGTACTGTTCTCAAGGTTACACTGTCATGTTCAGTGATATGTGCAATTCAAGGAGACTATAAGTGATAGGGTTGCAGTGTGGAAGTGCACAAAGATAGCACAGGAGGACTGTACTGATCTCAAGGTTACACTGTCATGTACAGTGAGATGTGCAATACAAGGAGACTATAAGTGATACTCTTGCAGTGTGGAAGTGCACTAAGATAGCACAGGAGGACTGTACTGATCTCAAGGTTACACTGACATGTTCAGTGAGATGTGCAATACAAGGAGACTATAAGTGACAGGCTTGCAGTGCGGAAGTGCACTAAGATAGCACAGGAGGACTGTACTGATCTCAAGGTTACACTGACATGTTCAGTGAGATGTGCAATACAAGGAGACTATAAGTGATACTCTTGCAGTGTGGAAGTGCACTAAGATAGCACAGGAGGACTGTACTGATCTCAAGGTTACACTGTCATGTTCAGTGATATGTGCAATTCAAGGAGACTATAAGTGATAGGCTTGCAGTGTGGAAGTGCACTTAGATAGCACAGGAGGACTGTACTGATCTCAAGGTTACACTGTCATGTTCAGTGAGATGTGCAATACAAGGAGACTATAAGTGATACTCTTGCAGTGTGGAAATGTTTTAAGGTAGCACAGGAGGACTGTACTGATCTCAAGGTTACACAGTCATGTTCAGTGAGATGTGCAATTGAAGGAGACTATAAGTGATAGGCTTGCAGTGTGGAAGTATACTAACATAGCACAGGAGGACTGTACTGATCTCAAGGTTACACTGTCATGTTCAGTGATATGTGCAATAAAAGGAGACTATAAGTGATAGGCTTGCAGTGTGGAAGTGTACTAAGATAGCACAGGAGGACTGTACTGATCTCAAGGTTACACTGTCATGCTCAGTGAGATGTACAATACAAGGAGACTATAAGTGATACTCTTGTAGTGTGGAAGTGCACTAAGATAGCACAGGAGGACTGTACTGATCTCAAGGTTACACTGACATGTTCAGTGAGATGTGCAATACAAGGAGACTATAAGTGACAGGCTTGCAGTGTGGAAGTGCACTAAGATAGCACAGGAGGACTGTACTGATCTCAAGGTTACACTGTCATGTTCAGTGAGATGTGCAATACAAGGAGACTATAAGTGATACTCTTGCAGTGTGGAAGTGTACTAAGGTAGTACAGGAGGACTGTACTGATCTCAAGGTTAAACTGTCATGTTCAGTGATATGCGCAATACAAGGAGACTATAAGTGATAGGCTTGCAGCGTGGAAGTGCACTAAGATAGCACAGGAGGACTGTACTGATCTCTAGGTTACACTGTCATGTTCAGTGAGACGTGCAATACAAGGAGACTATAAACGATAGGCTTGCAGTGCGAAAGTGCACTAAGATAGCACAGGAGGACTGTACTGATCTCAAGGTTACACTGTCATGTTCATTGAGACGTGCAATACAAGGAGACTATAAGTGATGAGCTTGCAGTGTGGAAGTGCACTAACATAGCAAAGGAGGACTGTACTGATCTCAAGGTTACACTGTCATGTTCAGTGATATGTGCAATACAAGGAGACTATAAATGATAGGCTTGCAGTGTGAAAGTGCACTAAGATAGCACAGGAGGACTGTACTGATCTCAAGGTTACACTGTCATGTTCAGTGATATGTACAATACAAGGAGACTATAAGTGATACTCTTGCAGTGTGGAAGTGCACTAAGATAGCACAGGAGGACTGTACTGATCTCAAGGTTACACTGACATGTTCAGTGAGATGTGCAATACAAGGAGACTATAAGTGATACTCTTGCAGTGTGGAAGTGCACTAAGATAGCACAGGAGGACTGTACTGATCTCAAGGTTACACTGTCATGTTCAGTGAGATGTGCAATACTAGGAGACTATAAGTGATAGGCTTGCAGTGTGGAAGTGCACTAAGATAGCACAGGAGGACTGTACTGATCTCAAGGTTACACTGTCCTTTTCAGTGAGATGTGTAATACAAGGAGACTATAAGTGACACCCTTGCAGTGTGGAAGTGCACTAAGATAGCACAGGAGGACTGTACTGATCCCAAGCTTACACTGTCATGTTCAGTGAGACGTGCAATACAAGGAGACTATAAGTGATAGGCTTGCAGTGTGGAAGTGCACTAAGATAGCACAGGAGGACTGTACTGTTCTCAAGGTTACACTGTCATGTTCAGTGATATGTGCAATTCAAGGAGACTATAAGTGATAGGGTTGCAGTGTGGAAGTGCACAAAGATAGCACAGGAGGACTGTACTGATCTCAAGGTTACACTGTCATGTACAGTGAGATGTGCAATACAAGGAGACTATAAGTGATACTCTTGCAGTGTGGAAGTGCACTAAGATAGCACAGGAGGACTGTACTGATCTCAAGGTTACACTGACATGTTCAGTGAGATGTGCAATACAAGGAGACTATAAGTGACAGGCTTGCAGTGCGGAAGTGCACTAAGATAGCACAGGAGGACTGTACTGATCTCAAGGTTACACTGACATGTTCAGTGAGATGTGCAATACAAGGAGACTATAAGTGATACTCTTGCAGTGTGGAAGTGCACTAAGATAGCACAGGAGGACTGTACTGATCTCAAGGTTACACTGTCATGTTCAGTGATATGTGCAATTCAAGGAGACTATAAGTGATAGGCTTGCAGTGTGGAAGTGCACTAAGATAGCACAGGAGGACTGTACTGATCTCAAGGTTACACTGTCATGTTCAGTGAGATGTGCAATACAAGGAGACTATAAGTGATACTCTTGCAGTGTGGAAATGTTTTAAGGTAGCACAGGAGGACTGTACTGATCTCAAGGTTACACAGTCATGTTCAGTGAGATGTGCAATTGAAGGAGACTATAAGTGATAGGCTTGCAGTGTGGAAGTATACTAACATAGCACAGGAGGACTGTACTGATCTCAAGGTTACACTGTCATGTTCAGTGATATGTGCAATAAAAGGAGACTATAAGTGATAGGCTTGCAGTGTGGAAGTGTACTAAGATAGCACAGGAGGACTGTACTGATCTCAAGGTTACACTGTCATGCTCAGTGAGATGTACAATACAAGGAGACTATAAGTGATACTCTTGTAGTGTGGAAGTGCACTAAGATAGCACAGGAGGACTGTACTGATCTCAAGGTTACACTGACATGTTCAGTGAGATGTGCAATACAAGGAGACTATAAGTGACAGGCTTGCAGTGTGGAAGTGCACTAAGATAGCACAGGAGGACTGTACTGATCTCAAGGTTACACTGTCATGTTCAGTGAGATGTGCAATACAAGGAGACTATAAGTGATACTCTTGCAGTGTGGAAGTGTACTAAGGTAGCACAGGAGGACTGTACTGATCTCAAGGTTAAACTGTCATGTTCAGTGATATGCGCAATACAAGGAGACTATAAGTGATAGGCTTGCAGCGTGGAAGTGCACTAAGATAGCACAGGAGGACTGTACTGATCTCTAGGTTACACTGTCATGTTCAGTGAGACGTGCAATACAAGGAGACTATAAACGATAGGCTTGCAGTGCGAAAGTGCACTAAGATAGCACAGGAGGACTGTACTGATCTCAAGGTTACACTGTCATGTTCATTGAGACGTGCAATACAAGGAGACTATAAGTGATGAGCTTGCAGTGTGGAAGTGCACTAACATAGCAAAGGAGGACTGTACTGATCTCAAGGTTACACTGTCATGTTCAGTGATATGTGCAATACAAGGAGACTATAAATGATAGGCTTGCAGTGTGAAAGTGCACTAAGATAGCACAGGAGGACTGTACTGATCTCAAGGTTACACTGTCATGTTCAGTGATATGTGCAATACAAGGAGACTATAAGTGATACTCTTGCAGTGTGGAAGTGCACTAAGATAGCACAGGAGGACTGTACTGATCTCAAGGTTACACTGTCATGTTCAGTGATATGTGCAACACAAGGAGACTATAAGTGATAGGCTTGCAGTGTGGAAGTGCACGAAGATACTACAGGAGGACTGTACTGATCTCAAGGTTACACTGTCATGTTCAGTGAGATGTGCAATACAAGGAGACTATAAGTGATAGGCTTGCAGTGTGGAAGTGCACTAACATAGCACAGGAGGACTGTACTGATCTCAAGGTTACACTGTCATGTTCAGTGATATGTGCAATACAAGGAGACTATAAGTGATAGGCTTGCAGTGTGGAAGTGCACTAAGATAGCACAGGAAGACTGTACTGATCTCAAGGTTACACTGTCATGTTTAGTGAGACGTGCAATACAAGGAGACTATAAGTGATAGGCTTGCAGTGTGGAAGTGCACTAAGATAGCACAGGAGGACTGTACTGATCTCAAGGTTACACTGTCATGTTCAGTGAGACGTGCAATACAAGGAGACTATGAGTGATAGGCTTGCAGTGTGGAAGTGCACTAAGATAGCACAGGAGGACTGTACTGATCTCAAGGTTACACTGTCATGTTCAGTGGGACGTGCAACACAAGGAGGCTATAAGTGATAGGCTTGCAGTGTGGAAGTGCACTAAGATAGCACAGGAGGACTGTACTGATCTCAAGGTTACACTGTCATGTTCAGTGAGATGTGCTATACAAGGAGACTATAAGTGACAGGCTTGCAGTGTGGAAGTGCACTAAGATAGCACAGGAGGACTGTACTGATCTCAAGGTTACACTGTCATGTTCAGTGAGATGTGCAATACAAGGAGACTATAAGTGATACTCTTGCGGTGTGGAAGTGCCCTAAGATAGCACAGGAGGACTGTACTGATCTCAAGGTTAGACTGTCATGCTCAGTGAGATGTGCAATACAAGGAGACTATAAGTGATAGGCTTGCAGTGTGGAAGTGCACTAAGATAGCACAGGAGGACTGTACTGATCTCAAGGTTACACTGTCATGTTCAGTGATATGTGCAATTCAAGGAGACTATAAGTGATAGGCTTGCAGTGTGGAAGTGCACTAAGATAGCACAGGAGGACTGTACTGATCTCAAGGTTACACTGTCATGTTCAGTGAGATGTGCAATACAAGGAGACTATAAGTGATGCTCTTGCAGTGTGGAAGTGCACTAAGATAGCACAGGAGGACTGTACTGATCTCAAGGTTACACTGACATGTTCAGTGAGATGTGCAATACAAGGAGACTATAAGTGACAGGGTTGCAGTGTGGAAGTGCACTAAGATAGCACAGGAAGACTGTACTGATCTCAAGGTTACACTGACATCTTCAGTGAGATGTGCAATACAAGGAGACTATAACTGATACTCTTGCAGTGTGGAAGTGCACTAAGATAGCACAGGAGGACTGTACTGATCTCAAGGTTACACTGTCATGTTCAGTGAGATGTGCAATACAAGGACACTATAAGTGACAGGCTTGCAGTGTGGAAGTGCACTAAGATAGCACAGAAGGTCTGTACTGATCTCAAGGTTACACTGACATGTTCAGTGAGATGTGCAACACAAGGAGACTATAAGTGATACTCTTGCAGTGTGGAAGTGCACTAAGATAGCACAGGAGGACTGTACTGATCTCAAGGTTACACTGTCATGTTCAGTGAGATGTGCAATACTAGGAGACTATAAGTGATAGCCTTGCAGTGTGGAAGTGCACTAAGATAGCACAGGAGGACTGTACTGATCTCAAGGTTAGACTGTCATATTCAGTGAGATGTGCAATACAAGGAGACTATAAGTGATACTCTTGCAGTGTGGAAGTGCACTAAGATAGCACAGGAGGACTGTACTGATCTCAAGGTTACACTGTCATGTTCAGTGAGACGTGCAATACAAGGAGACTATAAGTGATAGGCTTGCAGTGTGGAGGTGCACTAAGATAGCACAGGAGGACTGTACTGATCTCAAGGTTACACTGTCATGTTCAGTGATATGTGCAATTCAAGGAGACTATAAGTGATAGGCTTTCAGTGTGGAAGTGCACTAAGATAGCACAGGAGGACTGTACTGATCTCAAGGTTACTCTGTCATGTTCAGTGATATGTGCAATTCAAGGAGACTATAAGTGATAGGCTTGCAGTGTGGAAGTGAATTAAGTTAGCACAGGAGGACTGGACTGATCTCAAGGTTACACTGTCATGTTCAGTGAGATGTGCAATACAAGGAGACTATAAGTGATAGGCTTGCAGTGTGGAAGTGCACTAAGATAGCACAGGAGGACTGTACTGATCTCAAGGTTACACTGTCATGTTCAGTGAGACGTGCAATACAAGGAGACTATAAGTGATAGGCTTGCAGTGTGCAAGTGTACTAAGATAGCACAGGAGGACTGTATTGATCTCAAGGTTACACTGTCATGTTCAGTGATATGTGCAATACAAGAAGACTATAAGTGATAGGCTTGCAGTGTGGAAGTGCACTAAGATAGCACAGGAGGACTGTACTGATCTCAAGCTTACACTGTCATGTTCAGTGAGGCGTGCAATACAAGGAGACTATAAGTGATAGGCTTGCAGTGTGGAAGTGTACTAAGATAGCACAGGAGGACTGTACTGATCTCAAGGTTACACTGTCATGTTCAGTGATATGTGCAATACAAGGAGACTATAAGTGATAGGCTTGCAGTGTGGAAGTGCACTAAGATAGCACAGGAGGACTGTACTGATCTCAAGGTTACACTGTCATGTTCAGTGATATGCGCAACACAAGGAGACTATAAGTGATAGGCTTGCAGTGTGGAAGTGCACTAAGATAGCACAGGAGGACTGTACTGATATCAAGGTTACACTGTCATGTTCAGTGATATGTGCAATACAAGGAGACTATAAGTGATAGGCTTACAGTGTGGAAGTGCACTAAGATAGCACAGGAAGACTGTACTGATCTCAAGGTTACACTGTCATGTTCAGTGAGACGCGCAATACAAGGAGACTATAAGTGATACTCTGCAGTGTGGAAGTGCACTAAGATAGCACAGGAGGACTGTACTGATCTCAAGGTTACACTGTCATGTTCAGTGATATGTGCAACACAAGGAGACTATAAGTGATAGGCTTGCAGTGTGGAAGTGCACTAAGATAGCACAGGAGGACTGTACTGATCTCAAGGTTACACTGTCATGTTCAGTGATATGTGCAATACAAGGAGACTATAAGTGATAGGCTTGCAGTGTGGAAGTGTACTAAGATAGCACAGGAGGATAGTACTGATCTCAAGCTTACACTGTCATGTTCAGTGATATGTGCAATACTAGGAGACTATAAGTGATAGGCTTGCAGTGTTGAAGTATACTAAGATAGCACAGGAGGACTGTACTTATCTCAAGGTTACACTGTCATGTTCAGTGAGACGTGCAATACAAGGAGACTATAAGTGATAGGCTTGCAGTGTGGAAGTATACTAAGATAGCACAGGAGGACCGTACTGATCTCAAGGTTACACTCTCATGTTCAGTGAGACGTGCAATACAAGGAGACTATGAGTGATAGGCTTGCAGTGTGGAAGTGCACTAAGATAGCACAGGAGGACTGTACTGATCTCAACGTTACACTGTCATGTTCAGTGAGACGTGCAATACAAGGAGACTATGAGTGATAGGCTTGCAGTGTGGAAGTGCACTAAGATAGCACAGGAGGACTGTACTGATCTCAAGGTTACACTGACATGTTCAGTGAGATGTGCAATACAAGGAGACTATAAGTGGTAGGCTTGCAGTGTGGAAGTGCACTAAGATAGCACAGGAGGACTGTACTGATCTCAAGGTTAAACTGTCATGTTCAGTGAGACGTGCAATACAAGGAGACTATAAGTGATAGGCTTGCAGTGTGGAAGTGCACTAAGATAGCACAGGAGGACTGTACTGATCTCAAGGTTACACTGTCATGTTCAGTGATATGTGCAATACAGGGAGACTATAAGTGATAGGCTTGCAGTGTGGAAGTGCACTAAGATAGCACAGGAGGACTGTACTGATCTCAAGGTTACACTGACATGTTCAGTGAGATGTGCAATACAAGGAGACTATAAGTGATACTCTTGCAGTGTGGAAGTGCACTAAGATAGCACAGGAGGACTGTACTGATCTCAAGGTTAAACTGTCATGTTCAGTGATATGCGCAATACAAGGAGACTATAAGTGATAGGCTTGCAGCGTGGAAGTGCACTAAGATAGCACAGGAGGACTGTACTGATCTCTAGGTTACACTGTCATGTTCAGTGAGACGTGCAATACAAGCAGACTATAAACGATAGGCTTGCAGTGCGAAAGTGCACTAAGATAGCACAGGAGGACTGTACTGATCTCAAGGTTACACTGTCATGTTCATTCAGACGTGCAATACAAGGAGACTGTAAGTGATGAGCTTGCAGTGTGGAAGTGCACTAAGATAGCAAAGGAGGACTGTACTGATCTCAAGGTTACACTGTCATGTTCAGTGATATGTGCAATACAAGGAGACTAGAAATGATAGGCTTGCAGTGTGGAAGTGCACTAAGATAGCACAGGAGGACTGTACTGATCTCAAGGTTACACTGTCATGTTCAGTGATATGTGCAATACAAGGAGAGTATAACTGATACTCTTGCAGTGTGGAAGTGCACTAAGATAGCACAGGAGGACTGTACTGATCTCAAGGTTACACTGTCATGTTCAGTGATATGTGCAACACAAGGAGACTATAAGTGATAGGCTTGCAGTGTGGAAGTGCACGAAGATACCACAGGAGGACTGTACTGATCTCAAGGTTACACTGTCATGTTCAGTGAGATGTGCAATACAAGGAGACTATAAGTGATAGGCTTGCAGTGTGGAAGTGCACTAAGATAGCACAGGAAGACTGTACTGATCTCAAGGTTACACTGTCATGTTCAGTGAGACGTGCAATACAAGGAGACTATAAGTGATACTCTTGCAGTGTGGAAGTGCACTAAGATAGCACAGGAGGACTGTACTGATCTCAAGGTTACACTGTCATGTTCAGTGATATGTGCAACACAAGGAGACTATAAGTGATAGGCTTGCAGTGTGGAAGTGCACTAACATAGCACAGGAGGACTGTACTGATCTCAAGGTTACACTGTCATGTTCAGTGATATGTGCAATACAAGGAGACTATAAGTGATAGGCTTGCAGTGTGGAAGTGCACTAAGATAGCACAGGAAGACTGTACTGATCTCAAGGTTACACTGTCATGTTCAGTGAGACGTGCAATACAAGGAGACTATAAGTGATAGGCTTGCAGTGTGGAAGTGCACTAAGATAGCACAGGAGGACTGTACTGATCTCAAGGTTACACTGTCATGTTCAGTGAGACGTGCAATACAAGGAGACTATGAGTGATAGGCTTGCAGTGTGGAAGTGCACTAAGATAGCACAAGAGGACTGTACTGATCTCAAGGTTACACTGTCATGTTCAGTGGGACGTGCAATACAAGGAGGCTATAAGTGATAGGCTTGCAGTGTGGAAGTGCACTAAGATAGCACAGGAGGACTGTACTGATCTCAAGGTTACACTGTCATGTTCAGTGAGATGTGCAATACAAGGAGACTATAAGTGACAGGCTTGCAGTGTGGAAGTGCACTAAGATAGCACAGGAGGACTGTACTGATCTCAAGGTTACACTGTCATGTTCAGTGAGATGTGCAATACAAGGAGACTATAAGTGATACTCTTGCAGTGTGGAAGTGCACTAAGATAGCACAGGAGGACTGTACTGATCTCAAGGTTACACTGTCATGCTCAGTGAGATGTACAATACAAGGAGACTATAAGTGATAGGCTTGCAGTGTGGAAGTGCACTAAGATAGCACAGGAGGACTGTACTGATCTCAAGGTCACACTGTCATGCTCAGTGAGATGTGCAATACAAGGAGACTATAAGTGATAGGCTTGCAGTGTGGAAGTGCACTAAGATAGCACAGGAGGACTGTACCGATCTCAAGGTTACACTGTCATGTTCAGTGATATGTGCAATTCAAGGAGACTATAAGTGATAGGCTTGCAGTGTGGAAGTGCACTAAGATAGCACAGGAGGACTGTACTGATCTCAAGGTTACACTGTCATGTTCAGTGAGATGTGCAATACAAGGAGACTATAAGTGATACTCTTGCAGTGTGGAAGTGCACTAAGATAGCACAGGAGGACTGTACTGATCTCAAGGTTACACTGACATGTTCAGTGAGATGTGCAATACAAGGAGACTATAAGTGAAAGGCTTGCAGTGTGGAAGTGCACTAAGATAGCACAGGAGGACTGTACTGATCTCAAGGTTACACTGACATCTTCAGTGAGATGTGCAATACAAGGAGACTATAACTGATACTCTTGCAGTGTGGAAGTGCACTAAGATAGCACAGGAGGACTGTACTGTACTCAAGGTTACACTGTCATGTTCAGTGAGATGTGCAATACAAGGAGACTATAAGTGACAGGCTTGCAGTGTGGAAGTGCACTAAGATAGCACAGAAGGTCTGTACTGATCTCAAGGTTACACTGACATGTTCAGTGAGATGTGCAACACAAGGAGACTATAAGTGATACTCTTGCAGTGTGGAAGTGCACTAAGATAGCACAGGAGGACTGTACTGATCTCAAGGTTACACTGTCATGTTCAGTGAGACGTGCAATACAAGGAGACTATAAGTGATAGGCTTGCAGTGTGGAGGTGCACTAAGATAGCACAGAAGGACTGTACTGATCTCAAGGTTACACTGTCATGTTCAGTGATATGTGCAATTCAAGGAGACTATAAGTGATAGGCTTTCAGTGTGGAAGTGCACTAAGATAGCACAGGAGGACTGTACTGATCTCTAGGTTACACTGTCATGTTCAGTGATATGCGCAATTCAAGGAGACTATAAGTGATAGGCTTGCAGTGTGGAAGTGAATTAAGATAGCACAGGAGGACTGGACTGATCTCAAGGTTACACTGTCATGTTCAGTGCGATGTGCAATACAAGGAGACTATAAGTGATAGGTTTGCAGTGTGGAAGTGCACTAAGATAGCACAGGAGGACTGTACTGATCTCAAGGTTACACTGTCATGTTCAGTGAGACGTGCAGTACAAGGAGACTATAAGTGATAGGCTTGCAGTGTGCAAGTGTACTAAGATAGCACAGGAGGACTGTATTGATCTCAAGGTTACACTGTCATGTTCAGTGATATGTGCAATACAAGAAGACTATAAGTGATAGGCTTGCAGTGTGGAAGTGCACTAAGATAGCACAGGAGGACTGTACTGATCTCAAGCTTACACTGTCATGTTCAGTGAGGCGTGCAATACAAGGAGACTATAAGTGATAGGCTTGCAGTGTGGAAGTGTACTAAGATAGCACAGGAGGACTGTACTGATCTCAAGGTTACACTGTCATGTTCAGTGAGATGTGCAATACAAGGAGACTATAAGTGATACCCTTGCAGTGTGGAAGTGCACTAAGATAGCACAGGAGGACTGTACTGATCTCAAGGTTACACTGTCATGTTCAGTGAGACGTGCAATACAAGGAGACTATAAGTGATAGGCTTGCAGTGTGGAGGTGCACTAAGATAGCACAGGAGGACTGTACTGATCTCAAGGTTACACTGTCATGTTCAGTGATATGTGCAATTCAAGGAGACTAGAAGTGATAGGCTTTCAGTGTGGAAGTGCACTAAGATAGCACAGGAGGACTGTACTGATCTCAAGGTTACACTGTCATGTTCAGTGATATGTGCAATTCAAGGAGACTATAAGTGATAGGCTTGCAGTGCGGAAGTGAATTAAGATAGCACAGGAGGACTGGACTGATCTCAAGGTTACACTGTCATGTTCAGTGAGATGTGCAATACAAGGAGACTATAAGTGATAGGCTTGCAGTGTGGAAGTGCACTAAGATAGCACAGGAGGACTGTACTGATCTCAAGGTTACACTGTCATGTTCAGTGAGACGTGCAATACAAGGAGACTATAAGTGATAGGCTTGCAGTGTGCAAGTGTACTAAGATAGCACAGGAGGACTGTATTGATCTCAAGGTTACACTGTCATGTTCAGTGATATGTGCAATACAAGAGGACTATAAGTGATAGGCTTGCAGTGTGGAAGTGCACTAAGATAGCACAGGAGGACTGTACTGATCTCAAGCTTACACTGTCATGTTCAGTGAGGCGTGCAATACAAGGAGACTATAAGTGATAGGCTTGCAGTGTGGAAGTGTACTAAGATAGCACAGGAGGACTGTACTGATCTCAAGGTTACACTGTCATGTTCAGTGATATGTGCAATACAAGGAGACTATAAGTGATAGGCTTGCAGTGTGGAAGTGCACTAAGATAGCACAGGAGGACTGTACTGATCTCAAGGTTACACTGTCATGTTCAGTGATATGCGCAACACAAGGAGACTATAAGTGATAGGCTTGCAGTGTGGAAGTGCACTAAGATAGCACAGGAGGACTGTACTGATATCAAGGTTACACTGTCATGTTCAGTGATATGTGCAATACAAGGAGACTATAAGTGATAGGCTTACAGTGTGGAACTGCACTAAGATAGCACAGGAAGACTGTACTGATCTCAAGGTTACACTGTCATGTTCAGTGAGACGTGCAATACAAGGAGACTATAAGTGATACTCTTGCAGTGTGGAAGTGCACTAAGATAGCACAGGAGGACTGTACTGATCTCAAGCTTACACTGTCATGTTCAGTGATATGTGCAACACAAGGAGACTATAAGTGATAGGCTTGCAGTGTGGAAGTGCACTAAGATAGCACAGGAGGACTGTACTGATCTCAAGGTTACACTGTCATGTTCAGTGATATGTGCAATACAAGGAGACTATAAGTGATAGGCTTGCAGTGTGGAAGTGTACTAAGATAGCACAGGAGGATAGTACTGATCTCAAGCTTACACTGTCATGTTCAGTGATACGTGCAATACTAGGAGACTATAAGTGATAGGCTTGCAGTGTTGAAGTATACTAAGGTAGCACAGGAGGACTGTACTTATCTCAAGGTTACACTGTCATGTTCAGTGAGACGTGCAATACAAGGAGACTATAAGTGATAGGCTTGCAGTGTGGAAGTATACTAAGATAGCACAGGAGGACCGTACTGATCTCAAGGTTACACTCTCATGTTCAGTGAGACGTGCAATACAAGGAGACTATGAGTGATAGGCTTGCAGTGTGGAAGTGCACTAAGATAGCACAGGAGGACTGTACTGATCTCAAGGTTACACTGTCATGTTCAGTGAGACGTGCAATACAAGGAGACTATGAGTGATAGGCTTGCAGTGTGGAAGTGCACTAAGATAGCACAGGAGGACTGTACTGATCTCAAGGTTACACTGACATGTTCAGTGAGATGTGCAATACAAGGAGACTATAAGTGGTAGGCTTGCAGTGTGGAAGTGCACTAAGATAGCACAGGAGGACTGTACTGATCTCAAGGTTAAACTGTCATGTTCAGTGAGACGTGCAATACAAGGAGACTATAAGTGATAGGCTTGCAGTGTGGAAGTGCACTAAGATAGCACAGGAGGACTGTACTGATCTCAAGGTTACACTGTCATGTTCAGTGATATGTGCAATACAGGGAGACTATAAGTGATAGGCTTGCAGTGTGGAAGTGCACTAAGATAGCACAGGAGGACTGTACTGATCTCAAGGTTACACTGACATGTTCAGTGAGATGTGCAATACAAGGAGACTATAAGGGATACTCTTGCAGTGTGGAAGTGCACTAAGATAGCACAGGAGGACTGTACTGATCTCAAGGTTAAACTGTCATGTTCAGTGATATGCGCAATACAAGGAGACTATAAGTGATAGGCTTGCAGCGTGGAAGTGCACTAAGATAGCACAGGAGGACTGTACTGATCTCTAGGTTACACTGTCATGTTCAGTGAGACGTGCAATACAAGGAGACTATAAACGATAGGCTTGCAGTGCCAAAGTGCACTAAGATAGCACAGGAGGACTGTACTGATCTCAAGGTTACACTGTCATGTTCATTGAGACGTGCAATACAAGGAGACTATAAGTGATGAGCTTGCAGTGTGGAAGTGCACTAAGATAGCAAAGGAGGACTGTACTGATCTCAAGGTTACACTGTCATGTTCAGTGATATGTGCAAAACAAGGAGACTATAAATGATAGGCTTGCAGTGTGGAAGTGCACTAAGATAGCACAGGAGGACTGTACTGATCTCAAGGTTACACTGTCATGTTCAGTGATATGTGCAATACAAGGAGAGTATAACTGATACTCTTGCAGTGTGGAAGTGCACTAAGATAGCACAGGAGGACTGTACTGATCTCAAGGTTACACTGTCATGTTCAGTGATATGTGCAACACAAGGAGACTATAAGTGATAGGCTTGCAGTGTGGAAGTGCACGAAGATACTACAGGAGGACTGTACTGATCTCAAGGTTACACTGTCATGTTCAGTGAGATGTGCAATACAAGGAGACTATAAGTGATAGGCTTGCAGTGTGGAAGTGCACTAAGATAGCACAGGAAGACTGTACTGATCTCAAGGTTACACTGTCATGTTCAGTGAGACGTGCAATACAAGGAGACTATAAGTGATACTCTTGCAGTGTGGAAGTGCACTAAGATAGCACAGGAGGACTGTACTGATCTCAAGGTTACACTGTCATGTTCAGTGAGATGTGAAATACAAGGAGACTATAAGTGATACTCTTGCAGTGTGGAAGTGCACTAAGATAGCACAGGAGGACTGTACTGATCTCAAGGTTACACTGACATGTTCAGTGAGATGTGCAATACAAGGAGACTATAAGTGAAAGGCTTGCAGTGTGGAAGTGCACTAAGATAGCACAGGGGGACTGTACTGATCTCAAGGTTACACTGACATCTTCAGTGAGATGTGCAATACAAGGAGACTATAACTGATACTCTTGCAGTGTGGAAGTGCACTAAGATAGCACAGGAGGACTGTACTGATCTCAAGGTTACACTGTCATGTTCAGTGAGATGTGCAATACAAGGAGACTATAAGTGACAGGCTTGCAGTGTGGAAGTGCACTAAGATAGCACAGAAGGTCTGTACTGATCTCAAGGTTACACTGACATGTTCAGTGAGATGTGCAACACAAGGAGACTATAAGTGATACTCTTGCAGTGTGGAAGTGCACTAAGATTGCACAGGAGGACTGTACTGATCTCAAGGTTACACTGTCATGTTCAGTGAGACGTGCAATACAAGGAGACTATAAGTGATAGGCTTGCAGTGTGGATTTGCACTAAGATAGCACAGGAGGACTGTACTGATCTCAAGGTTACACTGTCATGTTCAGTGATATGTGCAATTCAAGGAGACTATAAGTGATAGGCTTTCAGTGTGGAAGTGCACTAAGATAGCACAGGAGGACTGTACTGATCTCAAGGTTACACTGTCATGTTCAGTGATATGCGCAATTCAAGGAGACTATAAGTGATAGGCTTGCAGTATGGAAGTGAATTAAGATAGCACAGGAGGACTGGACTGATCTCAAGGTTACACTGTCATGTTCAGTGAGATGTGCAATACAAGGAGACTATAAGTGATAGGTTTGCAGTGTGGAAGTGCACTAAGATAGCACAGGAGGACTGTACTGATCTCAAGGTTACACTGTCATGTTCAGTGAGACGTGCAATACAAGGAGACTATAAGTGATAGGCTTGCAGTGTGCAAGTGTACTAAGATAGCACAGGAGGACTGTATTGATCTCAAGGTTACACTGTCATGTTCAGTGATATGTGCAATACAAGAAGACTATAAGTGATAGGCTTGCAGTGTGGAAGTGCACTAAGATAGCACAGGAGGACTGTACTGATCTCAAGCTTACACTGTCATGTTCAGTGAGGCGTGCAATACAAGGAGACTATAAGTGATAGGCTTGCAGTGTGGAAGTGTACTAAGATAGCACAGGAGGACTGTACTGATCTCAAGGTTACACTGTCATGTTCAGTGATATGTGCAATACAAGGAGACTATAAGTGACAGGCTTGCAGTGTGGAAGTGCACTAAGATAGCACAGGAGGACTGTACTGATCTCAAGGTTACACTGTCATGTTCAGTGATATGCGCAACACAAGGAGACTATAAGTGATAGGCTTGCAGTGTGGAAGTGCACTAAGATAGCACAGGAGGACTGTACTGATATCAAGGTTACACTGTCATGTTCAGTGATATGTGCAATACAAGGAGACTATAAGTGATAGGCTTGCAGTGTGGAAGTGCACTAACATAGCACAGGAAGACTGTACTGATCTCAAGGTTACACTGTCATATTCAGTGAGACGTGCAATACAAGGAGACTATAAGTGATACTCTTGCAGTGTGGAAGTGCACTAAGATAGCACAGGAGGACTGTACTGATCTCAAGGTTACACTGTCATGTTCAGTGATATGTGCAACACAAGTAGACTATAAGTGATAGGCTTGCAGTGTGGAAGTGCACTAAGATAGCACAGGAAGACTATACTGATCTCAAGCTTACACTGTCATGTTCAGTGATATGTGCAATACTAGGAGACTATAAGTGATAGGCTTGCAGTGTTGAAGTATACTAAGAGAGCACAGGAGGACTGTACTTATCTCAAGGTTACACTGTCATGTTCAGTGAGACGTGCAATACAAGGAGACTATAAGTGATAGGCTTGCAGTGTGGAAGTATACTTATATAGCACAGGAGGACCGTACTGATCTCAAGGTTACACGGTCATGTTCAGTGAGACGTGCAATACAAGGAGACTATGAGTGATAGGCTTGCAGTGTGGAAGTGCACTAAGATAGCACAGGAGGACTGTACTGATCTCAAGGTTACACTGTCATGTTCAGTGAGACGTGCAATACAAGGAGACTATGAGTGATAGGCTTGCAGTGTGGAAGTGCACTAAGATAGCACAGGAGGACTGTACTGATCTAAAGGTTACACTGACATGTTCAGTGAGATGTGCAATACAAGGAGACTATAAGTGGTAGGCTTGCAGTGTGGAAGTGCACTAAGATAGCACAGGAGGACTGTACTGATCTCAAGGTTAAACTGTCATGTTCAGTGAGACGTGCAATACAAGGAGACTATAAGTGATAGGCTTGCAGTGTGGAAGTGCACTAAGATAGCACAGGAGGACTGTACTGATCTCAAGGTTACACTGACATGTTCAGTGAGATGTGCAATACAAGGAGACTATAAGTGATACTCTTGCAGTGTGGAAGTGCACTAAGATAGCACAGGAGGACTGTACTGATCTCAAGGTTAAACTGTCATGTTCAGTTATATGCGCAATACAAGGAGACTATAAGTGATAGGCTTGCAGCGTGGAAGTGCACTAAGATAGCACAGGAGGACTGTACTGATCTCTAGGTTACACTGTCATGTTCAGTGAGACGTGCAATACAAGGAGACTATAAACGATAGGCTTGCAGTGCGAAAGTGCACTAAGATAGCACAGGAGGACTGTACTGATCTCAAGGTTAATACTGTCATGTTCAGTGAGACGTGCAATACAAGGAGACTATAAGTGATGAGCTTGCAGTGTGGAAGTGCACTAAGATAGCAAAGGAGGACTGTACTGATCTCAAGGTTACACTGTCATGTTCAGTGATATGTGCAATACAAGGAGACTATAAATGATAGGCTTGCAGTGTGGAAGTGCACTAAGATAGCACAGGAGGACTGTACTGATCTCAAGGTTACACTGTCATGTTCAGTGATATGTGCAATACAAGGAGACTATAAGTGATACTCTTGCAGTGTGGAAGTGCACTAAGATAGCACAGGAGGACTGTACTGATCTCAAGGTTACACTGTCATGTTCAGTGATATGTGCAACACAAGGAGACTATAAGTGATAGGCTTGCAGTGTGGAAGTGCACGAAGATACTACAGGAGGACTGTACTGATCTCAAGGTTACACTGTCATGTTCAGTAAGATGTGCAATACAAGGAGACTATAGGTGATAGGCTTGCAGTGTGGAAGTGCACTAAGATAGCACAGGAAGACTGTACTGATCTGAAGGTTACACTGTCATGTTCAGTGAGACGTGCAATACAAGGAGACTATAAGTGATACTCTTGCAGTGTGGAAGTGCACTAAGATAGCACAGGAGGACTGTACTGATCTCAAGGTTACACTGTCACGTTCAGTGATATGTGCAACACAAGGAGACTATAAGTGATAGGCTTGCAGTGTGGAAGTGCACTAAGATAGCACAGGAGGACTGTACTGATCTCAAGGTTACACTGTCATGTTCAGTGATATGTGCAATACAAGGAGACTATAAGTGATAGGCTTGCAGTGTGGAAGTGTACTAAGATAGCACAGGAAGACTGTACTGATCTCAAGGTTACACTGTCATGTTCAGTGAGACGTGCAATACAAGGAGACTATAAGTGATAGGCTTTCAGTGTGGAAGTGCACTAAGATAGCACAGGAGGACTGTACTGATCTCAAGGTTACACTGTCATGTTCAGTGAGACGTGCAATACAAGGAGACTATGAGTGATAGGCTTGCAGTGTGGAAGTGCACTAAGATAGCACAGGAGGACTGTACTGATCTCAAGGTTACACTGTCATGTTCAGTGGGATGTGCAATACAAGGAGGCTATAAGTGATAGGCTTGCAGTGTGGAAGTGCACTAAGATAGCACAGGAGGACTGTACTGATCTCAAGGTTACACTGTCATGTTCAGTGAGACGTGCAATACAAGGTGACTATAAGTGATAGGCTTGCAGTGTGGAAGTGAACTAAGATAGCACAGGAGGACTGTACTGATCTCAAGGTTAAACTGTCATGTTCAGTGAGACGTGCAATACAAGGAGACTATAAGTGATAGGCTTGCAGTGTGGAAGTGCACTAAGATAGCACAGGAGGACTGTACTGATCTCAAGGTTACACTGTCATGTTCAGTGGGACGTGCAATACAAGGAGACTATAAGTGATAGGCTTGCAGTGTGGAAGTATACTAAGATAGCACAGGAGGACCGTACTGATCTCAAGGTTACACTGTCATGCTCAGTGAGACGTGCAATACAAGGAAACTATGAGTGATAGGCTTGCAGTGTGGAAGTGCACTAAGATAGCACAGGAGGACTGTACTGATCTCAAGGTTACACTGTCATGTTCAGTGGGACGTGCAATACTAGGTGACTATAAGTGATAGGCTTGCAGTGTGGAAGTATACTAAGATAGCACAGGAGGACTGTACTTATCTCAAGGTTACACTGTCATGTTCAGTGATATGTGCAATACAAGGAGACTATAAGTGATACTCTTGCAGTGTGGAAGTGCACTAAGATAGCACAGTAGGACTGTACTGATCTCAAGATTACACTGTCATGTTCAGTGAGATGTGCAATACAAGGAGACTATAAGTGACAGGCTTGCAGTGTGGAAGTGCACTAAGATAGCACAGGAGGACTGTACTGATCTCAAGGTTACACTGACATGTTCAGTGAGATGTGCAATACAAGGAGACTATAAGTGATACTCTTGCAGTGTGGAAGTGCACTAAGATAGCACAGGAGGACTGTACTGATCTCAAGGTTAAACTGTCATGTTGATCGATATGCGCAATACAAGGAGACTATAAGTGATAGGCTTGCAGTGTGGAAGTGCACTAAGAGAGCACAGGAGGACTGTACTGATCTCAAGGTTACACTGTCATGTTCAGTGAGACGTGCAATACAAGGAGACTATAAACGATAGGCTTGCAGTGCGAAAGTGCACTAAGATAGCACAGGAGGACTGTACTGATCTCAAGGTTACACTGTCATGTTCAGTGAGACGTGCAATACAAGGAGACTATAAGTGATGGGCTGGCAGTGTGGAAGTGTACTAAGATAGCACAGGAGGACCGTACTGATCTCAAGGTTACACTGTCATGTTCACTGATATGTGCAATACAAGGAAACTATAAGTGATAGTCTAGCAGTGTGGAAGTGTACTAAGATAGCACAGGAGGACTGTACTTATCTCAAGGTTACACTGTCATGTTCAGTGAGATGTGCAATTGAAGGAGACTATAAGTGATAGGCTTGCAGTGTGGAAGTATACTAAGATAGCACAGGAGGACTGTACTGATCTCAAGGTTACACTGTCATGTTCAGTGATATGTGCAATTCAAGGAGACTATAAGTGATAGGCTTGCAGTGTGGAAGTGAATTAAGATAGCACAGGAGGACTGGACTGATCTCAAGGTTACACTGTCCTGTTCAGTGATATGTGCAATACAGGGAGACTATAAGTGATAGGCTTGCAGTGTGGAAGTGTACTAAGATAGCACAGGAGGACTGTACTGATCTCAAGGTTACACTCTTATGCTCAGTGAGATGTACAATACAAGGAGACTATAAGTGATCGGCTTGCAGTGTGGAAGTGTACTAAGATAGCACAGGAGGACTGTACTGATCGCAAGGTTATACTGTCATGTTCAGTTATATGTGCAATACAAGGAGACTATAAGTGATAGGCTTGCAGTTTGGAAGTATACTAAGATAGCACAGGAGGACTGTACTGATCCAAAGGTTACACTGTCACGTTCAGTGATATGTGCAATATAAGGTGGCTATAAGTGATAGGCTTGCAGTGTGGAAGTGCACTAAGATAGCACAGGAGGACTGTACTGATCTCAAGGTTACACTGTCATGTTCAGTGATATGTGGAATACAAGGAGACTATAAGTGATAGGCTTGCAGTGTTGGAAGTGCACTAAGATAGCACAGGAGGACTGTACTAATCTCAAGGTTACACTGTCATGTTCAGTGAGACGTGCAATACAAGGAGACTATAAGTGATAGGCTTGCAGTGCGGAAGTGCACTAAGATAGCACAGGAGGACTCCGCTGATCTCAAGGTTACACTGTCAGGTTCAGTGATATGTGCAATACAAGGAGACTATAAGTGATAGACTTGCAGTATGGAAGTGTACTAAGATAGCACAGGAGGACTGTACTGATCTCAAGGTTACACTGTCATGTTCAGTGAGACGTGCAATACAAGGAGGCTATAAGTGATAGGCTTTTAGTGTGGCAGTGCACTAAGATAGCACAGGAGGACCGTATTGATCTCAAGGTTACACTGTCATGTTCAGTGAGATGTGCAATACAAGGAGACTTTAAGTTATAGGCTTGCAGTGTGGAAGTGCACTAAGATAGCACAGGAGGACTGTACTGATCTCAAGGTTACACTGTCATGTTCAGTGAGATGTGCAATACAAGGAGACTATAAGTGATAGGCTTGCAGTATGGAAGTGTACTAAGATAGCACAGGAGGACTGTACTGATCTCAAGGTTACACTGTCATGTTCAGTGATATGTGGAATACAAGGAGACTATAAGTGATAGGCTTGCAGTGTTGGAAGTGCACTAAGATAGCACAGGAGGACTGTACTAATCTCAAGGTTACACTGTCATGTTCAGGGATATGTGCAATACAAGGAGACTATAAGTAATAGGCTTGCAGTGCGGAAGTGCACTAAGATAGCACAGGAGGACTCCGCTGATCTCAAGGTTACACTGTCAGGTTCAGTGATATGTGCAATACAAGGAGACTATAAGTGATAGGCTTGCAGTATGGAAGTGTACTAAGATAGCACAGGAGGACTGTACTGATCTCAAGGTTACACTGTCATGTTCAGTGAGACGTGCAATACAAGGAGGCTATAAGTGATAGGCTTTTAGTGTGGCAGTGCACTAAGACAGCACAGGAGGACCGTATTGATCTCAAGGTTACACTGTCATGTTCAGTGAGACGTGCAATACAAGGAGGCTATAAGTGATAGGCTTTTAGTGTGGCAGTGCACTAAGATAGCACAGGAGGACTGTACTGATCTCAAGGTTACACTGTCATGTTCAGTGAGATGTGCAATACAAGGAGACTTTAAGTGATAGGCTTGCAGTCTGGAAGTGCACTAAGATAGCACAGGAGGACTGTACTGATCTCAAGGTTACACTGTCATGTTCAGTGATATGTGCAATACAAGGAGACTATAAGTGACAGGCTTGCAGTGTGGAAGTGCACTAAGATAGCACAGGAGGACTGTACTGATCTCAAGGTTACACTGTCATGTTCAGTGATATGTGCAATTCAAGGAGACTATAAGTGACAGGCTTGCAGTGTGGAAGTGCACTAAGATAGCACAGGAGGAGTGTACTGATCTCAAGGTTACACTTTCATGTTCAGTGATATGTGCAATACAAGGAGACTATAAGTGACAGGCTTGCAGTGTGGAAGTGCACTAAGATAGCACAGGAGGACTGTACTGATCTCAAGGTTACACTGACATGTTCAGTGAGATGTGCAATACAAGGAGACTATAAGTGATACTCTTGCATTGTGGAAGTGCACTAAGATAGCACAGGAGGACTGTACTGATCTCAAGGTTACACTGTCATGTTCAGTGAGATGTTGTAATACAAGAAGACTATAAGTGATACTCTTGCAGTGTGGAAGTGCACTAAGATAGCACAGGAGGACTGTACTGATCTCAAGCTTACACTGTCATGTTCAGTGAGACGTGCAATACAAGGAGACTATAAGTGATAGGCTTGCAGTGTGGAAGTGCACTAAGATAGCACAGGAGGACTGTACTGATCTCATGGTTACACTGTCATGTTCAGTGAGATGTGCAATACAAGGAGACTATAAGTGATACTCTTGCAGTGTGGAAGTGCACTAAGATAGCACAGGAGGACTGTACTGATCTCAAGGTTACACTGACATGTTCAGTGAGATGTGCAATACAAGGAGACTATAAGTGGCAGGCTTGCAGTGTGGAAGTGCACTAAGATAGCACTGGAGGACTGTACTGATCTCAAGGTTACACTGACATGTTCAGTGAGATGTGCAATACAAGGAGACTATAACTGATACTCTTGCAGTGTGGAAGTGCACTAAGATAGCACAGGAGGACTGTACTGATCTCAAGGTTACACTGTCATGTTCAGTGAGATGTGCAATACAAGGAGACTATAAGTGACAGACTTGCTGTGTGGAAGTGCACTAAGATAGCACAGGAGGTCTGTACTGATTTCAAGGTTACACTGACATGTTCAGTGAGATGTGTAATACAAGGAGACTATAAGTGATACTCCTGCAGTGTGGAAGTGCACTGAGATAGCACAGGAGGACTGTACTGATTTCAAGGTTACACTGTCATGTTCAGTGAGATGTGCAATACTAGGAGACTATAAGTTATAGGCTTGCAGTGTGGAAGTGCACTAAGAGAGCAGATGAGGACTGTACTGATCTCAAGGTTACACTGTCATGTTCAGTGAGATGTGCAATACAAGGAGACTATAAGTGATACTCTTGCAGTGTGGAAGTGCACTAAGATAGCACAGGAGGACTGTACTGATCTCAGGGTTACACTGTCATGTTCAGTGATATGTGCAATTCAAGGAGACTATAAGTGATAGGCTTGCAGTGTGGAAGTGCACTAAGATAGCACAGGAGGACTGTACTGATCTCAAGGTTACACTGTCATGTTCAGTGATATGTGCAATTCAAGGAGACTATAAGTGATAGGCTTGCAGTGTGGACGTGTATTAAGATAGCACAGGAGGACCGTACTGATCTCAAGGTTACACTGTCATGTTCAGTGATATGTGCAATACAAGGAAACTATAAGTGATAGTCTAGCAGTGTGGAAGTGTACTAAGATAGCACAGGAGGACTGTACTGATCTCAAGGTTAAGCTGACATGTTCAGTCAGATGTGCAATACAAGGAGACTATAAGTGACAGGCTTGCAGTGTGGAAGTGCACTAAGATAGCACAGGAGGACTGTACTGATCTCAAGGTTACACTGACATGTTCAGTGAGATGTGCAATACAAGGAGACTATAACTGATACTCTTGAGGTGTGGAAGTGCACTAAGATAGCACAGGAGGACTGTACTGATCTCAAGGTTACACTGTCATGTTCAGTGAGATGTGCAATACAAGGAGACTATAAGTGATACTCTTGCAGTGTGGAAGTGCACTAAGATAGCACAGGAGGTCTGCACTGATCTCAAGGTTACACTGACATGTTCAGTGAGATGTGCAATACAAGGAGACTATAAGTGATACTCTTGCAGTGTGGAAGTGCACTAAGATAGCACAGGAGGACTGTACTGATCTCAAGGTTACACTGTCATGTTCAGTGATATGTGCAACACAAGGAGACTATAAGTGATAGGCTTGCAGTGTGGAAGTGCACTAAGATAGCACAGGAGGACTGTACTGATCTCAAGCTTACACTGACATGTTCAGTGAGATGTGCAATACAAGGAGACTATAAGTGATACTCTTGCAGTGTGGAAGTGCACTAAGATAGCACAGGAGGACTGTACTGATCTCAAGGTTAAACTGTCATGTTCAGTGATATGCGCAATACAAGGAGACTTTAAGTGATAGGCTTGCAGTCTGGAAGTGCACTAAGATAGCACAGGAGGACTGTACTGATCTCAAGGTTACACTGTCATGTTCAGTGATATGTGCAATACAAGGAGACTATAAGTGACAGGCTTGCAGTGTGGA
Source organism: Tenodera sinensis (assembly GCA_030765045.1). Lineage (NCBI taxonomy): Eukaryota > Metazoa > Arthropoda > Insecta > Mantodea > Mantidae > Tenodera > Tenodera sinensis. The sequence goes on from CM060962.1 coordinate 244,943,913, forward strand.
AGTGCACTAAGATAGCACAGGAGGACTGTACTGATCTCAAGGTTACACTGTCATGTTCAGTGATATGTGCAATTCAAGGAGACTATAAGTGACAGGCTTGCAGTGTGGAAGTGCACTAAGATAGCACAGGAGGAGTGTACTGATCTCAAGGTTACACTTTCATGTTCAGTGATATGTGCAATACAAGGAGACTATAAGTGACAGGCTTGCAGTGTGGAAGTGCACTAAGATAGCACAGGAGGACTGTACTGATCTCAAGGTTACACTGACATGTTCAGTGAGATGTGCAATACAAGGAGACTATAAGTGATACTCTTGCATTGTGGAAGTGCACTAAGATAGCACAGGAGGACTGTACTGATCTCAAGGTTACACTGTCATGTTCAGTGAGATTTGCAATACAAGAAGACTATAAGTGATACTCTTGCAGTGTGGAAGTGCACTAAGATAGCACAGGAGGACTGTACTGATCTCAAGCTTACACTGTCATGTTCAGTGAGACGTGCAATACAAGGAGACTATAAGTGATAGGCTTGCAGTGTGGAAGTGCACTAAGATAGCACAGGAGGACTGTACTGATCTCATGGTTACACTGTCATGTTCAGTGAGATGTGCAATACAAGGAGACTATAAGTGATACTCTTGCAGTGTGGAAGTGCACTAAGATAGCACAGGAGGACTGTACTGATCTCAAGGTTACACTGACATGTTCAGTGAGATGTGCAATAAGGGGAGACTATAAGTGGCAGGCTTGCAGTGTGGAAGTGCACTAAGATAGCACAGGAGGACTGTACTGATCTCAAGGTTACACTGACATGTTCAGTGAGATGTGCAATACAAGGAGACTATAAGTGACAGGCTTGCTGTGTGGAAGTGCACTAAGATAGCACAGGAGGTCTGTACTGATTTCAAGGTTACACTGACATGTTCAGTGAGATGTGTAATACAAGGAGACTATAAGTGATACTCTTGCAGTGTGGAAGTGCACTAAGATAGCACAGGAGGACTGTACTGATCTCAAGGTTACACTGTCATGTTCAGTGAGATGTGCAATACTAGGAGACTATAAGTTATAGGCTTGCAGTGTGGAAGTGCACTAAGAGAGCAGAGGAGGACTGTACTGATCTCAAGGTTACACTGTCATGTTCAGTGAGATGTGCAATACAAGGAGACTATAAGTGATACTCTTGCAGTGTGGAAGTGCACTAAGATAGCACAGGAGGACTGTACTGATCTCAAGGTTACACTGTCATGTTCAGTGAGACGTGCAATACAAGGAGACTATAAGTGATAGGCTTGCAGTGTGGAAGTGCACTAAGATAGCACAGGAGGACTGTACTGATCTCAAGGTTACACTGTCATGTTCAGTGATATGTGCAATTCAAGGAGACTATAAGTGATAGGCTTGCAGTGTGGAAGTGCACTAAGATAGCACAGGAGGACTGTACTGATCTCAAGGTTACACTGTCATGTTCAGTGATATGTGCAATTCAAGGAGACTATAAGTGATAGGCTTGCAGTGTGGACGTGTATTAAGATAGCACAGGAGGACCGTACTGATCTCAAGGTTACACTGTCATGTTCAGTGATATGTGCAATACAAGGAAACTATAAGTGATAGTCTAGCAGTGTGGAAGTGTACTAAGATAGCACAGGAGGACTGTACTGATCTCAAGGTTAAGCTGACATGTTCAGTCAGATGTGCAATACAAGGAGACTATAAGTGACAGGCTTGCAGTGTGGAAGTGCACTAAGATAGCACAGGAGGACTGTACTGATGTCAAGGTTACACTGACATGTTCAGTGAGATGTGCAATACAAGGAGACTATAACTGATACTCTTGAGGTGTGGAAGTGCACTAAGATAGCACAGGAGGACTGTACTGATCTCAAGGTTACACTGTCATGTTCAGTGAGATGTGCAATACAAGGAGACTATAAGTGATACTCTTGCAGTGTGGAAGTGCACTAAGATAGCACAGGAGGTCTGCACTGATCTCAAGGTTACACTGACATGTTCAGTGAGATGTGCAATACAAGGAGACTATAAGTGATACTCTTGCAGTGTGGAAGTGCACTAAGATAGCACAGGAGGACTGTACTGATCTCAAGGTTACACTGTCATGTTCAGTGATATGTGCAACACAAGGAGACTATAAGTGATAGGCTTGCAGTGTGGAAGTGCACTAAGATAGCACAGGAGGACTGTACTGATCTCAAGGTTACACTGACATGTTCAGTGAGATGTGCAATACAAGGAGACTATAAGTGATACTCTTGCAGTGTGGAAGTGCACTAAGATAGCACAGGAGGACTGTACTGATCTCAAGGTTAAACTGTCATGTTCAGTGATATGCGCAATACAAGGAGACTTTAAGTGATAGGCTTGCAGTCTGGAAGTGCACTAAGATAGCACAGGAGGACTGTACTGATCTCAAGGTTACACTGTCATGTTCAGTGATATGTGCAATACAAGGAGACTATAAGTGACAGGCTTGCAGTGTGGAAGTGCACTAAGATAGCACAGGAGGACTGTACTGATCTCAAGGTTACACTGTCATGTTCAGTGATATGTGCAATTCAAGGAGACTATAAGTGACAGGCTTGCAGTGTGGAAGTGCACTAAGATAGCACAGGAGGAGTGTACTGATCTCAAGGTTACACTTTCATGTTCAGTGATATGTGCAATACAAGGAGACTATAAGTGACAGGCTTGCAGTGTGGAAGTGCACTAAGATAGCACAGGAGGACTGTACTGATCTCAAGGTTACACTGACATGTTCAGTGAGATGTGCAATACAAGGAGACTATAAGTGATACTCTTGCATTGTGGAAGTGCACTAAGATAGCACAGGAGGACTGTACTGATCTCAAGGTTACACTGTCATGTTCAGTGAGATGTGCAATACAAGAAGACTATAAGTGATACTCTTGCAGTGTGGAAGTGCACAAAGATAGCACAGGAGGACTGTACTGATCTCAAGCTTACACTGTCATGTTCAGTGAGACGTGCAATACAAGGAGACTATAAGTGATAGGCTTGCAGTGTGGAAGTGCACTAAGATAGCACAGGAGGACTGTACTGATCTCATGGTTACACTGTCATGTTCAGTGAGATGTGCAATACAAGGAGACTATAAGTGATACTCTTGCAGTGTGGAAGTGCACTAAGATAGCACAGGAGGACTGTACTGATCTCAAGGTTACACTGACATGTTCAGTGAGATGTGCAATACAAGGAGACTATAAGTGGCAGGCTTGCAGTGTGGAAGTGCACTAAGATAGCACAGGAGGACTGTACTGATCTCAAGGTTACACTGACATGTTCAGTGAGATGTGCAATACAAGGAGACTATAACTGATACTCTTGCAGTGTGGAAGTGCACTAAGATAGCACAGGAGGACTGTACTGATCTCAAGGTTACACTGTCATGTTCAGTGAGATGTGCAATACAAGGAGACTATAAGTGACAGGCTTGCTGTGTGGAAGTGCACTAAGATAGCACAGGAGGTCTGTACTGATTTCAAGGTTACACTGACATGTTCAGTGAGATGTGTAATACAAGGAGACTATAAGTGATACTCTTGCAGTGTGGAAGTGCACTAAGATAGCACAGGAGGACTGTACTGATCTCAAGGTTACACTGTCATGTTCAGTGAGATGTGCAATACTAGGAGACTATAAGTTATAGGCTTGCAGTGTGGAAGTGCACTAAGAGAGCAGAGGAGGACTGTACTGATCTCAAGGTTACACTGTCATGTTCAGTGAGATGTGCAATACAAGGAGACTATAAGTGATACTCTTGCAGTGTGGAAGTGCACTAAGATAGCACAGGAGGACTGTACTGATCTCAAGGTTACACTGTCATGTTCAGTGAGACGTGCAATACAAGGAGACTATAAGTGATAGGCTTGCAGTGTGGAAGTGCACTAAGATAGCACAGGAGGACTGTACTGATCTCAAGGTTACACTGTCATGTTCAGTGATATGTGCAATTCAAGGAGACTATAAGTGATAGGCTTGCAGCGTGGAAGTGCACTAAGATAGCACAGGAGGACTGTACTGATCTCAAGGTTACACTGTCATGTTCAGTGATATGTGCAATTCAAGGAGACTATAAGTGATAGGCTTGCAGTGTGGACGTGTATTAAGATAGCACAGGAGGACCGTACTGATCTCAAGGTTACACTGTCATGTTCAGTGATATGTGCAATACAAGGAAACTATAAGTGATAGTCTAGCAGTGTGGAAGTGTACTAAGATAGCACAGGAGGACTGTACTGATCTCAAGGTTAAGCTGACATGTTCAGTCAGATGTGCAATACAAGGAGACTATAACTGACAGGCTTGCAGTGTGGAAGTGCACTAAGATAGCACAGGAGGACTGTACTGATCTCAAGGTTACACTGCCATGTTCAGTGAGATGTGCAATACAAGGAGACTATAAGTGATACTCTTGCAGTGTGGAAGTGCACTAAGATAGCACAGGAGGACTGTACTGATCTCAAGGTTACACTGTCATGTTCAGTGAGACGTGCAATACAAGGAGTCTATAAGTGATAGGCTTGCAGTGTGGAGGTGCACTAAGATAGCACAGGAGGACTGTACTGATCTCAAGGTTACACTGTCATGTTCAGTGATATGTGCAATTCAAGGAGACTATAAGTGATAGGCTTGCAGTGTGGAAGTGCACTAAGATAGCACAGAAGGACTGTACTGATCTCAAGGTTACACTGTCATGTTCAGTGATATGTGCAATTCAAGGAGACTATAAGTGATAGGCTTGCAGTGTGGAAGTGAATTAAGATAGCACAGGAGGACTGGACTGATCTCAAGGTTACACTGTCCTGTTCAGTGAGATGTGCAATACAAGGAGACTATAAGTGATAGGCTTGCAGTGTGGAAGTGCACTAAGATAGCACAGGAGGACTGTACTGATCTCAAGGTTACACTGTCATGTTCAGTGAGACGTGCAATACAAGGAGACTATAAGTGATAGGCTTGCAGTGTGCAAGTGTACTAAGATAGCACAGGAGGACTGTATTGATCTCAAGGTTACACTGTCATGTTCAGTGATATGTGCAATACAAGAAGACTATAAGTGATAGGCTTGCAGTGTGGAAGTGCACTAAGATAGCACAGGAGGACTGTACTGATCTCAAGGTTACACTGTCATGTTCAGTGAGGCGTGCAATACAAGGAGACTATAAGTGATAGGCTTGCAGTGTGGAGGTGCACTAAGATAGCACAGGAGGACTGTACTGATCTCAAGGTTACACTGTCATGTTCAGTGTTATGTGCAATACAAGGAGACTATAAGTGATAGGCTTGCAGTGTGGAAGTGCACTAAGATAGCACAGGAGGACTGTACTGATCTCAAGGTTACACTGTCATGTTCAGTGATATGTGCAACACAAGGAGACTATAAGTGATAGGCTTGCAGTGTGGAAGTGCACTAAGATAGCACAGGAGGACTGTACTGATCTCAAGGCTACACTGTCATGTTCAGTGATATGTGCAATACAAGGAGACTATAAGTGATAGGCTTGCAGTGTGGAAGTGCACTAAGATAGCACAGAAAGACTGTACTGATCTCAAGGTTACACTGTCATGTTCAGTGAGACGTGCAATACAAGGAGACTATAAGTGATACTCTTGCAGTGTGGAAGTGCACTAAGATAGCACAGGAGGACTGTACTGATCTCAAGGTTACACTGTCATGTTCAGTGATATGTGCAACACAAGGAGACTATAAGTGATAGGCTTGCAGTGTGGAAGTGCACTAAGATAGCACAGGACTGTACTGATCTCAAGGTTACACTGTCATGTTCAGTGATATGTGCAATACAAGGAGACTATAAGTGATAGGCTTGCATTGTGGAAGTGCACTAAGATAGCACAGGAAGACTGTACTGATCTCAAGGTTACACTGTCATGTTCAGTGAGACGTGCAATACAAGGAGACTATAAGTGATAGGCTTGCAGTGTGGAAGTGTACTAAGATAGCACAGGAGGACAGTACTGATCTCAAGGTTACACTGTCATGTTCAGTGATATGTGCAATACTAGGAGACTATAAGTGATAGGCTTGCAGTGTGGAAGTATACTAAGATAGCACAGGAGGGCTGTACTTATCTCAAGGTTACACTGTCATGTTCAGTGAGACGTGCAATACAAGGAGACTATAAGTGATAGGCTTTCAGTGTGGAAGTATACTAAGATAGCACAGGAGGACCGTACTGATCTCAAGGTCACACTGTCATGTTCAGTGAGACGTGCAATACAAGGAGACTATGAGTGATAGGCTTGCAGTGTGGAAGTGCACTAAGATAGCACAGGAGGACTGTACTGATCTCAAGGTTACACTGTCATGTTCAGTGAGACGTGCAATACAAGGAGACTATGAGTGATAGGCTTGCAGTGTGGAAGTGCACTAAGATAGCACAGGAGGACTGTACTGATCTCAAGGTCACACTGTCATGTTCAGTGGGACGTGCAATACAAGGAGACTATAAGTGATAGGCTTGCAGTGTGGAAGTGCACTAAGATAGCACAGGAGGACTGTACTGATCTCAAGGTTACACTGTCATGTTCAGTGAGACGTGCAATACAAGGAGACTATAAGTGATAGGCTTGCAGTGTGCAAGTGTACTAAGATAGCACAGGAGGACTGTATTGATCTCAAGGTTACACTGTCATGTTCAGTGATATGTGCAATACAAGAAGACTATAAGTGATAGGCTTGCAGTGTGGAAGTGCACTAATATAGCACAGGAGGACTGTACTGATCTCAAGCTTACACTGTCATGTTCAGTGAGGCGTGCAATACAAGGAGACTATAAGTGATAGGCTTGCAGTGTGGAAGTGTACTAAGATAGCACAGGAGTACTGTACTGATCTCAAGGTTACACTGTCATGTTCAGTGATATGTGCAATACAAGGAGACTATAAGTGATAGGCTTGCAGTGTGGAAGTGCACTAAGATAGCACAGGAGGACTGTACTGATCTCAAGGTTACACTGTCATGTTCAGTGATATGTGCAATACAAGGAGACTATAAGTGACAGGCTTGCAGTGTGGAAGTGCACTAAGATAGCACAGGAGGACTGTACTGATCTCAAGGTTACACTGACATGTTCAGTGAGATGTGCAATACAAGGAGACTATAAGTGATACTCTTGCAGTGTGGAAGTGCACTAAGGTAGCACAGGAGGACTGTACTGATCTCAAGCTTACACTGTCATGTTCAGTGAGATGTGCAATACAAGGAGACTATAAGTGGCAGGCTTGCAGTGTGGAAGTGCACTAAGATAGCACAGGAGGATTGTACTGATCTCAAGGTTACACTGTCATGTTCAGTGATATGTGCAATTCAAGGAGACTATAAGTGATAGGCTTGCAGTGTGGACGTGTATTAAGATAGCACAGGAGGACCGTACTGATCTCAAGGTTACACTGTCATGTTCAGTGATATGTGCAATACAAGGAAACTATAAGTGATAGTCTAGCAGTGTGGAAGTGTACTAAGATAGCACAGGAGGACTGTACTGATCTCAAGGTTAAGCTGACATGTTCAGTCAGATGTGCAATACAAGGAGACTATAAGTGACAGGCTTGCAGTGTGGAAGTGCACTAAGATAGCACAGGAGGACTGTACTGATCTCAAGGTTACACTGACATGTTCAGTGAGATGTGCAATACAAGGAGACTATAACTGATACTCTTGAGGTGTGGAAGTGCACTAAGATAGCACAGGAGGACTGTACTGATCTCAAGGTTACACTGTCATGTTCAGTGAGATGTGCAATACAAGGAGACTATAAGTGATACTCTTGCAGTGTGGAAGTGCACTAAGATAGCACAGGAGGTCTGCACTGATCTCAAGGTTACACTGACATGTTCAGTGAGATGTGCAATACAAGGAGACTATAAGTGATACTCTTGCAGTGTGGAAGTGCACTAAGATAGCACAGGAGGACTGTACTGATCTCAAGGTTACACTGTCATGTTCAGTGATATGTGCAACACAAGGAGACTATAAGTGATAGGCTTGCAGTGTGGAAGTGCACTAAGATAGCACAGGAGGACTGTACTGATCTCAAGGTTACACTGACATGTTCAGTGAGATGTGCAATACAAGGAGACTATAAGTGATACTCTTGCAGTGTGGAAGTGCACTAAGATAGCACAGGAGGACTGTACTGATCTCAGGGTTAAACTGTCATGTTCAGTGATATGCGCAATACAAGGAGACTATAAGTGATAGGCTTGCAGCGTAGAAGTGCACTAAGATAGCACAGGAGGACTGTACTGATCTCAAGGTTACACTGCCATGTTCAGTGAGATGTGCAATACAAGGAGACTATAAGTGATACTCTTGCAGTGTGGAAGTGCACTAAGATAGCACAGGAGGACTGTACTGATCTCAAGGTTACACTGTCATGTTCAGTGAGACGTGCAATACAAGGAGTCTATAAGTGATAGGCTTGCAGTGTGGAGGTGCACTAAGATAGCACAGGAGGACTGTACTGATCTCAAGGTTACACTGTCATGTTCAGTGATATGTGCAATTCAAGGAGACTATAAGTGATAGGCTTGCAGTGTGGAAGTGCACTAAGATAGCACAGAAGGACTGTACTGATCTCAAGGTTACACTGTCATGTTCAGTGATATGTGCAATTCAAGGAGACTATAAGTGATAGGCTTGCAGTGTGGAAGTGAATTAAGATAGCACAGGAGGACTGGACTGATCTCAAGGTTACACTGTCCTGTTCAGTGAGATGTGCAATACAAGGAGACTATAAGTGATAGGCTTGCAGTGTGGAGGTGCACTAAGATAGCACAGGAGGACTGTACTGATCTCAAGGTTACACTGTCATGTTCAGTGATATGTGCAATACAAGGAGACTATAAGTGATAGGCTTGCAGTGTGGAAGTGCACTAAGATAGCACAGGAGGACTGTACTGATCTCAAGGTTACACTGTCATGTTCAGTGATATGTGCAACACAAGGAGACTATAAGTGATAGGCTTGCAGTGTGGAAGTGCACTAAGATAGCACAGGAGGACTGTACTGATCTCAAGGCTACACTGTCATGTTCAGTGATATGTGCAATACAAGGAGACTATAAGTGATAGGCTTGCAGTGTGGAAGTGCACTAAGATAGCACAGGAAGACTGTACTGATCTCAAGGTTACACTGTCATGTTCAGTGAGACGTGCAATACAAGGAGACTATAAGTGATACTCTTGCAGTGTGGAAGTGCACTAAGATAGCACAGGAGGACTGCACTGATCTCAAGGTTACACTGACATGTTCAGTGAGATGTGCAATACAAGGAGACTATAAGTGATACTCTTGCAGTGTGGAAGTGCACTAAGATAGCACAGGAGGACTGTACTGATCTCAAGGTTACACTGTCATGTTCAGTGATATGTGCAACACAAGGAGACTATAAGTGATAGGCTTGCAGTGTGGAAGTGCACTAAGATAGCACAGGAGGACTGTACTGATCTCAAGGTTACACTGACATGTTCAGTGAGATGTGCAATACAAGGAGACTATAAGTGATACTCTTGCAGTGTGGAAGTGCACTAAGGTAGCACAGGAGGACTGTACTGATCTCAAGCTTACACTGTCATGTTCAGTGAGATGTGCAATACAAGGAGACTATAAGTGGCAGGCTTGCAGTGTGGAAGTGCACTAAGATAGCACAGGAGGATTGTACTGATCTCAAGGTTACACTGTCATGTTCAGTGATATGTGCAATTCAAGGAGACTATAAGTGATAGGCTTGCAGTGTGGACGTGTATTAAGATAGCACAGGAGGACCGTACTGATCTCAAGGTTACACTGTCATGTTCAGTGATATGTGCAATACAAGGAAACTATAAGTGATAGTCTAGCAGTGTGGAAGTGTACTAAGATAGCACAGGAGGACTGTACTGATCTCAAGGTTAAGCTGACATGTTCAGTCAGATGTGCAATACAAGGAGACTATAAGTGACAGGCTTGCAGTGTGGAAGTGCACTAAGATAGCACAGGAGGACTGTACTGATCTCAAGGTTACACTGACATGTTCAGTGAGATGTGCAATACAAGGAGACTATAACTGATACTCTTGAGGTGTGGAAGTGCACTAAGATAGCACAGGAGGACTGTACTGATCTCAAGGTTACACTGTCATGTTCAGTGAGATGTGCAATACAAGGAGACTATAAGTGATACTCTTGCAGTGTGGAAGTGCACTAAGATAGCACAGGAGGTCTGCACTGATCTCAAGGTTACACTGACATGTTCAGTGAGATGTGCAATACAAGGAGACTATAAGTGATACTCTTGCAGTGTGGAAGTGCACTAAGATAGCACAGGAGGACTGTACTGATCTCAAGGTTACACTGTCATGTTCAGTGATATGTGCAACACAAGGAGACTATAAGTGATAGGCTTGCAGTGTGGAAGTGCACTAAGATAGCACAGGAGGACTGTACTGATCTCAAGGTTACACTGACATGTTCAGTGAGATGTGCAATACAAGGAGACTATAAGTGATACTCTTGCAGTGTGGAAGTGCACTAAGATAGCACAGGAGGACTGTACTGATCTCAGGGTTAAACTGTCATGTTCAGTGATATGCGCAATACAAGGAGACTATAAGTGATAGGCTTGCAGCGTAGAAGTGCACTAAGATAGCACAGGAGGACTGTACTGATCTCAAGGTTACACTGCCATGTTCAGTGAGATGTGCAATACAAGGAGACTATAAGTGATACTCTTGCAGTGTGGAAGTGCACTAAGATAGCACAGGAGGACTGTACTGATCTCAAGGTTACACTGTCATGTTCAGTGAGACGTGCAATACAAGGAGTCTATAAGTGATAGGCTTGCAGTGTGGAGGTGCACTAAGATAGCACAGGAGGACTGTACTGATCTCAAGGTTACACTGTCATGTTCAGTGATATGTGCAATTCAAGGAGACTATAAGTGATAGGCTTGCAGTGTGGAAGTGCACTAAGATAGCACAGAAGGACTGTACTGATCTCAAGGTTACACTGTCATGTTCAGTGATATGTGCAATTCAAGGAGACTATAAGTGATAGGCTTGCAGTGTGGAAGTGAATTAAGATAGCACAGGAGGACTGGACTGATCTCAAGGTTACACTGTCCTGTTCAGTGAGATGTGCAATACAAGGAGACTATAAGTGATAGGCTTGCAGTGTGGAGGTGCACTAAGATAGCACAGGAGGACTGTACTGATCTCAAGGTTACACTGTCATGTTCAGTGATATGTGCAATACAAGGAGACTATAAGTGATAGGCTTGCAGTGTGGAAGTGCACTAAGATAGCACAGGAGGACTGTACTGATCTCAAGGTTACACTGTCATGTTCAGTGATATGTGCAACACAAGGAGACTATAAGTGATAGGCTTGCAGTGTGGAAGTGCACTAAGATAGCACAGGAGGACTGTACTGATCTCAAGGCTACACTGTCATGTTCAGTGATATGTGCAATACAAGGAGACTATAAGTGATAGGCTTGCAGTGTGGAAGTGCACTAAGATAGCACAGGAAGACTGTACTGATCTCAAGGTTACACTGTCATGTTCAGTGAGACGTGCAATACAAGGAGACTATAAGTGATACTCTTGCAGTGTGGAAGTGCACTAAGATAGCACAGGAGGACTGTACTGATCTCAAGGTTACACTGTCATGTTCAGTGATATGTGCAACACAAGGAGACTATAAGTGATAGGCTTGCAGTGTGGAAGTGCACTAAGATAGCACAGGACTGTACTGATCTCAAGGTTACACTGTCATGTTCAGTGATATGTGCAATACAAGGAGACTATAAGTGATAGGCTTGCATTGTGGAAGTGCACTAAGATAGCACAGGAAGACTGTACTGATCTCAAGGTTACACTGTCATGTTCAGTGAGACGTGCAATACAAGGAGACTATAAGTGATAGGCTTGCAGTGTGGAAGTGTACTAAGATAGCACAGGAGGACAGTACTGATCTCAAGGTTACACTGTCATGTTCAGTGATATGTGCAATACTAGGAGACTATAAGTGATAGGCTTGCAGTGTGGAAGTATACTAAGATAGCACAGGAGGGCTGTACTTATCTCAAGGTTACACTGTCATGTTCAGTGAGACGTGCAATACAAGGAGACTATAAGTGATAGGCTTTCAGTGTGGAAGTATACTAAGATAGCACAGGAGGACCGTACTGATCTCAAGGTCACACTGTCATGTTCAGTGAGACGTGCAATACAAGGAGACTATGAGTGATAGGCTTGCAGTGTGGAAGTGCACTAAGATAGCACAGGAGGACTGTACTGATCTCAAGGTTACACTGTCATGTTCAGTGAGACGTGCAATACAAGGAGACTATGAGTGATAGGCTTGCAGTGTGGAAGTGCACTAAGATAGCACAGGAGGACTGTACTGATCTCAAGGTCACACTGTCATGTTCAGTGGGACGTGCAATACAAGGAGACTATAAGTGATAGGCTTGCAGTGTGGAAGTGCACTAAGATAGCACAGGAGGACTGTACTGATCTCAAGGTTACACTGTCATGTTCAGTGAGACGTGCAATACAAGGAGACTATAAGTGATAGGCTTGCAGTGTGCAAGTGTACTAAGATAGCACAGGAGGACTGTATTGATCTCAAGGTTACACTGTCATGTTCAGTGATATGTGCAATACAAGAAGACTATAAGTGATAGGCTTGCAGTGTGGAAGTGCACTAATATAGCACAGGAGGACTGTACTGATCTCAAGCTTACACTGTCATGTTCAGTGAGGCGTGCAATACAAGGAGACTATAAGTGATAGGCTTGCAGTGTGGAAGTGTACTAAGATAGCACAGGAGGACTGTACTGATCTCAAGGTTACACTGTCATGTTCAGTGATATGTGCAATACAAGGAGACTATAAGTGATAGGCTTGCAGTGTGGAAGTGCACTAAGATAGCACAGGAGGACTGTACTGATCTCAAGGTTACACTGTCATGTTCAGTGATATGTGCAATACAAGGAGACTATAAGTGACAGGCTTGCAGTGTGGAAGTGCACTAAGATAGCACAGGAGGACTGTACTGATCTCAAGGTTACACTGACATGTTCAGTGAGATGTGCAATACAAGGAGACTATAAGTGATACTCTTGCAGTGTGGAAGTGCACTAAGGTAGCACAGGAGGACTGTACTGATCTCAAGCTTACACTGTCATGTTCAGTGAGATGTGCAATACAAGGAGACTATAAGTGGCAGGCTTGCAGTGTGGAAGTGCACTAAGATAGCACAGGAGGACTGTACTGATCTCAAGGTTACACTGACATGTTCAGTGAGATGTGCAATACAAGGAGACTATAACTGATACTCTTGCAGTGTGGAAGTGCACTAAGATAGCAGAGGAGGACTGTACTGATCTCAAGGTTACACTGTCATGTTCAGTGAGATGTGCAATACAAGGAGACTATAAGTGACAGGCTTGCTGTGTGGAAGTGCACTAAGATAGCACAGGAGGTCTGTACTGATCTCAAGGTTACACTGACATGTTCAGTGAGATGTGTAATACAAGGAGACTATAAGGGATACTCTTGCAGTGTGGAAGTGCACTAAGATAGCACAGGAGGACTGTACTGATCTCAAGGTTACACTGTCATGTTCAGTGAGATGTGCAACACTAGGAGACTATAAGTTATAGGCTTGCAGTGTGGAAGTGCACTAAGATAGCACAGGAGGACTGTACTGATCTCAAGGTTACACTGTCATGTTCAGTGAGGTGTGCAATACAAGGAGACTATAAGTGATACTCTTGCAGTGTGGAAGTGCACTAAGATAGCACAGGAGGACTGTACTGATCTCAAGGTTACACTGTCATGTTCAGTGAGACGTGCAATACAAGGAGACTATAAGTGATAGGCTTGCAGTGTGGAAGTGCACTAAGATAGCACAGGAGGACTGTACTGATCTCAAGGTTACACTGTCATGTTCAGTGATATGTGCAATTCAAGGAGACTATAAGTGATAGGCTTGCAGTGTGGAAGTGCACTAAGATAGCACAGGGGGACTGTACTGATCTCAAGGTTACACTGTCATGTTCAGTGATATGTGCAATTCAAGGAGACTATAAGTGATAGGCTTGCAGTGTGGACGTGTATTAAGAACGCACAGGAGGACCGTACTGATCTCAAGGTTACACTGTCATGTTCAGTGATATGTGCAATACAAGTAAACTATAAGTGATAGTCTAGCAGTGTGGAAGTGTACTAAGATAGCACAGGAGGACTGTATTGATCTCAAGGTTACACTGTCATGTTCAGTCAGATGTGCAATACAAGGAGACTATAAGTGACAGGTTTGCAGTGTGGAAGTGCACTAAGATAGCACAGGAGGACTGTACTGATCTCAAGGTTACACTGACATGTTCAGTGAGATGTGCAATACAAGGAGACTATAACTGATACTCTTGCAGTGTGGAAGTGCACTAACATAGCACAGGAGGACTGTACTGATCTCAAGGTTACACTGTCATGTTCAGTGAGATGTGCAATACAAGGAGACTATAAGTGATACTCTTGCAGTGTGGAAGTGCACTAAGATAGCACAGGAGGTCTGTACTGATCTCAAGGTTACACTGACATGTTCAGTGAGATGTGCAATGCAAGGAGACTATAAGTGATACTCTTGCAGTGTGGAAGTGCACTAAGATAGCACAGGAGGACTGTACTGATCTCAAGGTTACACTGTCATGTTCAGTGATATGTGCAACACAAGGAGACTATAAGTGATAGGCTTGCAGTGTGGAAGTGCACTAAGATAGCACAGGAGGACTGTACTGATCTCAAGGTTACACTGACATGTTCAGTGAGATGTGCAATACAAGGAGACTATAAGTGATACTCTTGCAGTGTGGAAGTGCACTAAGATAGCACAGGAGGACTGTACTGATCTCAAGGTTACACTGTCATGTTCAGTGATATGTGCAACACAAGGAGACTATAAGTGATAGGCTTGCAGTGTGGAAGTGCACTAAGATAGCACAGGAGGACTGTACTGATCTCAAGGTTACACTGTCATGTTCAGTGAGACGTGCAATACAAGGAGACTATAAGTGATAGGCTTGCAGTGTGGAAGTGCACTAAGATAGCACAGGAGGACTGTACTGATCTCAAGGTTACACTGTCATGTTCAGTCAGATGTGCAATACAAGGAGACTATAAGTGACAGGTTTGCAGTGTGGAAGTGCACTAAGATAGCACAGGAGGACTGTACTGATCTCAAGGTTACACTGACATGTTCAGTGAGATGTGCAATACAAGGAGACTATAACTGATACTCTTGCAGTGTGGAAGTGCACTAACATAGCACAGGAGGACTGTACTGATCTCAAGGTTACACTGTCATGTTCAGTGAGATGTGCAATACAAGGAGACTATAAGTGATACTCTTGCAGTGTGGAAGTGCACTAAGATAGCACAGGAGGTCTGTACTGATCTCAAGGTTACACTGACATGTTCAGTGAGATGTGCAATGCAAGGAGACTATAAGTGATACTCTTGCAGTGTGGAAGTGCACTAAGATAGCACAGGAGGACTGTACTGATCTCAAGGTTACACTGTCATGTTCAGTGATATGTGCAACACAAGGAGACTATAAGTGATAGGCTTGCAGTGTGGAAGTGCACTAAGATAGCACAGGAGGACTGTACTGATCTCAAGGTTACACTGACATGTTCAGTGAGATGTGCAATACAAGGAGACTATAAGTGATACTCTTGCAGTGTGGAAGTGCACTAAGATAGCACAGGAGGACTGTACTGATCTCAAGGTTACACTGTCATGTTCAGTGAGACGTGCAATACAAGGAGACTATAAGTGATAGGCTTGCAGTGTGGAGGTGCACTAAGATAGCACAGGAGGACTGTACTGATCTCAAGGTTACACTGTCATGTTCAGTGATATGTGCAATTCAAGGAGACTATAAGTGATAGGCTTGCAGTGTGGAAGTGCACTAAGATAGCACAGGAGGACTGTACTGATCTCAAGGTTACACTGTCATGTTCAGTGATATGTGCAATTCAAGGAGACTATAAGTGATAGGCTTGCAGTGTGGAAGTGAATTAAGATAGCACAGGAGGACTGGACTGATCTCAAGGTTACACTGTCATGTTCAGTGAGATGTGCAATTCAAGGAGACTATAAGTGATAGGCTTGCAGTGTGGAAGTGCACTAAGATAGCACAGGAGGACTGTACTGATCTCAAGGTTACACTGTCATGTTCAGTGAGACGTGCAATACAAGGAGACTATAAGTGATAGGCTTGCAGTGTGCAAGTGTACTAAGATAGCACAGGAGGACTGTATTGATCTCAAGGTTACACTGTCATGTTCAGTGATATGTGCAATACAAGAAGACTATAAGTGATAGGCTTGCAGTGTGGAAGTGCACTAAGATAGCACAGGAGGACTGTACTGATCTCAAGGTTACACTGTCATGTTCAGTGAGGCGTGCAATACAAGGAGACTATAAGTGATAGGCTTGCAGTGTGGAAGTGTACTAAGATAGCACAGGAGGACTGTACTGATCTCAAGGTTACACTGTCATGTTCAGTGATATGTGCAACACAAGGAGACTATAAGTGATAGGCTTGCAGTGTGGAAGTGCACTAAGATAGCACAGGAGGACTGTACTGATCTCAAGGTTACACTGTCATGTTCAGTGATATGTGCAATACAAGGAGACTATAAGTGATAGGCTTGCAGTGTGGAAGTGCACTATAATAATATAATAATATAATAATAATAATAATGCATTTATTGTCAATAGACTACAAGTAGTTTCTGACATTGTCAGTTCAATTACATATGTACACTTTCATTACAATTATTCAGATTACATATCTACAATTTGCATTTACAATTAATATCTTATCACTATATTTACAATTCATCCATAGTATACAAGGCCTTGTTTATTAAGTAATTTCTGAGCTCCTTCTTAAAACCATTATTGGATTTAGCTTGTTTAATATAATTTGGTAACTTATTGTACAGTATTATTCCCATTACATTTGGATCTTTAATGCTACAATTCATTCTAAAACCCTGTCTGAAAAAATCACTATTGTTTCGAGTGTTATAGTGATGTATGTCACTGTTCCTTAGATTATCCTTCTTCCACACATAGATAACTACCCTATATACATATAATGAGAATACTGTAAAGATTTGCTTTTCCCTAAAGTATTGCTTACATGAGTCAGTATAGTTTAATTTATATATTATTCTAATTGCCTTCTTTTGCAGTTTCAATATTCTCTCCATATATATTTTTGCACTGCAACCCCAAATCTCAATTCCATACACCAAATGAGGGTATAAGACACCATAGTAGATCATTTTTAATTCTTTCTCTTCAAGAAGACTGGAAAAGTGCCTAAGTAAATACAACGATTTACTGATTTTACCATTGATATATTGAATGTGTTCCGACCATGTGAGCTTTTGATCTATTATAAGACCTAGGAAGGGCTGTTTACTTTCACAATGTATGTTGTAATCTGATAATTGTATCATGTTTGATTCATTATTTGAATTACCTAGATTATACTGAATTAGCTTTGTTTTAGACATGTTACATTTTAAATTGTTTTCCTTAAAGTATTTAAACAGTGTTTCAATAGTTTGTGTCATTGTATTATTTAAGTCTTCAATGGAAGTGCCCCAACATACAGTTGTTGTATCATCTGCATATGAGATTGCTTTACTGTTCCCATTGTTGGGAATATCATTCACATACAGTATAAATAAGAGAGGGCCCATCACAGAACCCTGCGGAACCCCATACTTTACTGTTTTGAAACTGGATGTATTTTTTATTGTTAAATTCCCTTGTTTATGGTGTATTTGTGTTGCTTGTTTCCTGCCAATAAGGTATGAACTAATTAAATCTTTTGCTAGACCCCTAATTCCATATGCTTCTAACTTATTTAGTAGAATATTGTGATTAACATAATCAAACGCTTTTGTAAGGTCAAAGAATAATGTTGCAGTTTTTTCCTTGTTTTCTAAGTGCTTTACTATATTATTTGTGCATTCCATAATGGCTGAAATCGTTGAGAAATGTTTCCTAAAACCATGTTGTGAGTTTATAATAGTTTTATTTTTTTCCAGGAAGCTTATAAGTCTCTGTAATATAACCCTTTCAAAAATTTTGGCTAGTTCTGAAGTTATTGTAATCGGCCTGTAATTGTTTATATCCTTTGTATCACCACGCTTATATATAGGTCTAACAATGGATAATTTTAGGCAATCTGGAAATTGCCCTCTCGATATAGAATAGTTTATGAGATGCTCAAGAGGATCAGCAAGTACATGTTTGCATTGCTTAAGGATTAATGTACTTATTTCGTCCCACCCACCAATAGCTTTGTTTGGTAGTTTACTTATTATACTTATTATTTCAGCTCTTGTCACAGGATTAATAAAAAAGGATGGATAGGTTTCCCTTACATAGACTTTATATGAGTTTGTTTGATTACTTGATTGGGCTGCGACATCCAGAAAAAATTGGTTTACATAGTCACAGAGTTTAAAAGGGTCATTCAATACTGCTCCATTTACATCCAGTTCAAGATTTATTGATCTGGGTTTGCTTTTCCTAGCCTCATTAACTATACCCCAAGTTGTTTTACAAATGTTCCCCGAATTGTTTATTTTTTCTTTATACATATTAGCTTTAAGATTATTGAAAGTTTTCAAATATTGTTTTTTAACCTGTTTATATTTATTTTTGTAGTACTCATATCCTGTTTCTTTATGTAACTCATAAAAATGCTTCATATCACCTTTCAACTTTATTGTTTCTAAATTAAGTTTTATCCTTCCAAATTTGTTTCTATGTAGAACTTTTGTTTTAATAGGACAGCATGCATTGAGATGCATTCTAAAAATTTGGTAGAATTTATCCCATTTCCCGTTCACGCTGTTGGCCAAATAAACGGCATCCCATTTTTCCATCCCTAGTTCCCCAATTAGTTGTGTGATGCAGCTTGTGTTTAAGTCACGAAAGGTTTTCATCTCCTTTTTCACTTCTTTTCCATTTATACCTATAAAATCTACGCATTGGGCAAAGTGATCTGAGATGAGGGAATTAATATTGCATGCATTAATCTTCACATTACTTAGCTTAGAAGCAACATGATCGATGGTGGAAGATGTTAGAGCAGTTTGCCTAGTTGGTTTGTGTATTAAATCATCAATATTGTAGCTATTAAATACATCAAATAATTTTTTGTAAGATTTGTCATCATAGTTTAGATTAATATTAAGGTCTCCTGCAATTATAATTTTTTTGTATTTTCCATATAATTTTGATAACAGTTTATCTAAAAGTGCAATAAATATATCTACTTCTGAGCTGGGAGACCTGCAAATCCCTAGAATTAGTATACCCTGTTTGTGGGCATCTAGCTTTAAGCTTGCAACCTCAAATAATTTCTCAGTCTGAAAGTCACTCACATCTACTATTGAAGCACTCAAAGATCTACGAACAAGCATAGATACCCCCCCTCCTTTATGTTCAGATCTAGCAAAACACTAAGATAGCACAGGAAGACTGTACTGATCTCAAGGTTACACTGTCATGTTCAGTGAGACGTGCAATACAAGGAGACTATAAGTGATACTCTTGCAGTGTGGAAGTGCACTAAGATAGCACAGGAGGACAGTACTGATCTCAAGGTTACACTGTCATGTTCAGTGATATGTGCAACACAAGGAGACTATAAGTGATAGGCTTGCAGTGTGGAAGTGCACTAAGATAGCACAGGAGGACTGTACTGATCTCAAGGTTACACTGTCATGTTCAGTGATATGTGCAATACAAGGAGACTATAAGTGATAGGCTTGCATTGTGGAAGTGCACTAAGATAGCACAGGAAGACTGTACTGATCTCAAGGTTACACTGTCATGTTCAGTGAGACGTGCAATACAAGGAGACTATAAGTGATAGGCTTGCAGTGTGGAAGTGTACTAAGATAGCACAGGAGGACAGTACTGATCTCAAGGTTACACTGTCATGTTCAGTGATATGTGCAATACTAGGAGACTATAAGTGATAGGCTTGCAGTGTGGAAGTATACTAAGATAGCACAGGAGGACTGTACTTATCTCAAGGTTACACTGTCATGTTCAGTGAGACGTGCAATACAAGGAGACTATAAGTTATAGGCTTTCAGTGTGGAAGTATACTAAGATAGCACAGGAGGACCGTACTGATCTCAAGGTCACACTGTCATGTTCAGTGAGACGTGCAATACAAGGAGACTATGAGTGATAGGCTTGCAGTGTGGAAGTGCACTAAGATAGCACAGGAGGACTGTACTGATCTCAAGGTTACACTGTCATGTTCAGTGAGACGTGCAATACAAGGAGACTATGAGTGATAGGCTTGCAGTGTGGAAGTGCACTAAGATAGCACAGGAGGACTGTACTGATCTCAAGGTCACACTGTTATGTTCAGTGGGACGTGCAATACAAGGAGACTATAAGTGATAGGCTTGCAGTGTGGAAGTGCACTAAGATAGCACAGGAGGACTGTACTGATCTCAAGGTTACACTGTCATGTTCAGTGAGACGTGCAATACAAGGAGACTATAAGTGATAGGCTTGCAGTGTGGAAGTGCACTAAGATAGCACAGGAGGACTGTACTGATCTCAAGGTTAAACTGTCTTGTTCAGTGAGACGTGCAATACAAGGAGACTATAAGTGATAGGCTTGCAGTGTGGAAGTGCACTAAGATAGCACAGGAGGACTGTACTGATCTCAAGGTTACACTGTCATGTTCAGTGAGACGTGCAATACAAGGAGACTATGAGTGATAGGCTTGCAGTGTGGAAGTGCACTAAGATAGCACAGGAGGACTGTACTGATCTCAAGGTCACACTGTCATGTTCAGTGGGACGTGCAATACAAGGAGACTATAAGTGATAGGCTTGCAGTGTGGAAGTGCACTAAGATAGCACAGGAGGACTGTACTGATCTCAAGGTTACACTGTCATGTTCAGTGAGACGTGCAATACAAGGAGACTATAAGTGATAGGCTTGCAGTGTGGAAGTGCACTAAGATAGCACAGGAGGACTGTACTGATCTCAAGGTTAAACTGTCTTGTTCAGTGAGACGTGCAATACAAGGAGACTATAAGTGATAGGCTTGCAGTGTGGAAGTGCACGAAGATAGCACAGGAGGACTGTACTGATCTCAAGGTTACACTGTCATGTTCAGTGATATGTGCAATACAAGGAGACTATAAGTGATAGGCTTGCAGTGTGGAAGTGCACTAAGATAGCACAGGAGGACTGTACTGATCTCAAGGTTACACTGTCATGTTCAGTGGGACGTGCAATACAAGGAGACTATAAGTGATAGGCTTGCAGTGTGGAAGTATACTAAGATAGCACAGGAGGACCCTACTGATCTCAAGGTTACACTGTCATGTTCAGTGAGACATGCAATACAAGGAGACTATGAGTGATAGGCTTGCAGTGTGGAAGTGCACTAAGATAGCACAGGAGGACTGTACTGATCTCAAGGTTAAACTGTCATGTTCAGTGAGACGTGCAATACAAGGAGACTATAAGTGATAGGCTTTCAGTGTGGAAGTATACTAAGATAGCACAGGAGGACCGTACTGATCTCAAGGTCACACTGTCATGTTCAGTGAGACGTGCAATACAAGGAGACTATGAGTGATAGGCTTGCAGTGTGGAAGTGCACTAAGATAGCACAGGAGGACTGTACTGATCTCAAGGTTACACTGTCATGTTCAGTGAGACGTGCAATACAAGGAGACTATGAGTGATAGGCTTGCAGTGTGGAAGTGCACTAAGATAGCACAGGAGGACTGTACTGATCTCAAGGTCACACTGTCATGTTCAGTGGGACGTGCAATACAAGGAGACTATAAGTGATAGGCTTGCAGTGTGGAAGTGCACTAAGATAGCACAGGAGGACTGTACTGATCTCAAGGTTACACTGTCATGTTCAGTGAGACGTGCAATACAAGGAGACTATAAGTGATAGGCTTGCAGTGTGGAAGTGCACTAAGATAGCACAGGAGGACTGTACTGATCTCAAGGTTAAACTGTCATGTTCAGTGAGACGTGCAATACAAGGAGACTATAAGTGATAGGCTTGCAGTGTGGAAGTGCACGAAGATAGCACAGGAGGACTGTACTGATCTCAAGGTTACACTGTCATGTTCAGTGATATGTGCAATACAAGGAGACTATAAGTGATAGGCTTGCAGTGTGGAAGTGCACTAAGATAGCACAGGAGGACTGTACTGATCTCAAGGTTACACTGTCATGTTCAGTGATATGTGCAACACAAGGAGACTGTAAGTGATAGGCTTGCAGTGTGGAAGTGCACTAAGATAGCACAGGAGGACTGTACTGATCTCAAGGTCACACTGTCATGTTCAGTGGGACGTGCAATACAAGGAGACTATAAGTGATAGGCTTGCAGTGTGGAAGTGCACTAAGATAGCACAGGAGGACTGTACTGATCTCAAGGTTACACTGTCATGTTCAGTGAGACGTGCAATACAAGGAGACTATAAGTGATAGGCTTGCAGTGTGGAAGTGCACTAAGATAGCACAGGAGGACTGTACTGATCTCAAGGTTAAACTGTCATGTTCAGTGAGACGTGCAATACAAGGAGACTATAAGTGATAGGCTTGCAGTGTGGAAGTGCACGAAGATAGCACAGGAGGACTGTACTGATCTCAAGGTTACACTGTCATGTTCAGTGATATGTGCAATACAAGGAGACTATAAGTGATAGGCTTGCAGTGTGGAAGTGCACTAAGATAGCACAGGAGGACTGTACTGATCTCAAGGTTACACTGTCATGTTCAGTGATATGTGCAACACAAGGAGACTATAAGTGATAGGCTTGCAGTGTGGAGGTGCACTAAGATAGCACAGGAGGACTGTACTGATCTCAAGGTTACACTGTCATGTTCAGTGAGATGTGCAATACAAGGAGACTATAAGTGATAGGCTTGCAGTGTGGAAGTGCACTAAGATAGCACAGGAAGACTGTACTGATCTCAAGGTTACACTGTCATGTTCAGTGAGACGTGCAATACAAGGAGACTATAAGTGATACTCTTGCAGTGTGGAAGTGCACTAAGATAGCACAGGAGGACTGTACTGATCTCAAGGTTACACTGTCATGTTCAGTGAGACGTGCAATTCAAGGAGACTATGAGTGATAGGCTTGCAGTGTGGAAGTGCACTAAGATAGCACAGGAAGACTGTACTGATCTCAAGGTTACACTGTCATGTTCAGTGAGACGTGCAATTCAAGGAGACTATGAGTGATACTCTTGCAGTGTGGAAGTGCACTAAGATAGCACAGGAGGACTGTACTGATCTCAAGGTTACACTGTCATGTTCAGTGATATGTGCAATACAAGGAGACTATAAGTGATAGGCTTGCAGTGTGGAAGTGCACTAAGATAGCACAGGAGGACTGTACTGATCTCAAGGTTACACTGTCATGTTCAGTGGGACGTGCAACACAAGGAGACTATAAGTGATACTCTTGCAGTGTGGAAGTGCCCTAAGATAGCACAGGAGGACTGTACTGATCTCAAGGTTACACTGTCATGTTCAGTGAGACGTGCAATTCAAGGAGACTATGAGTGATAGGCTTGCAGTGTGGAAGTATACTAAGATAGCACAGGAAGACTGTACTGATCTCAAGGTTACACTGTCATGTTCAGTGAGACGTGCAATTCAAGGAGACTATGAGTGATAGGCTTGCAGTGTGGAAGTGCACTAAGATAGCACAGGAGGACTGTACTGATCTCAAGGTTACACTGTCATGTTCAGTGATATGTGCAATACAAGGAGACTATAAGTGATAGGCTTGCAGTGTGGAAGTGCACTAAGATAGCACAGGAGGACTGTACTGATCTCAAGGTTACACTGTCATGTTCAGTGGGACGTGCAACACAAGGAGACTATAAGTGACACTCTTGCAGTGTGGAAGTGCCCTAAGATAGCACAGGAGGACTGTACTGATCTCAAGGTTACACTGTCATGTTCAGTGAGACGTGCAATTCAAGGAGACTATGAGTGATAGGCTTGCAGTGTGGAAGTATACTAAGATAGCACAGGAAGACTGTACTGATCTCAAGGTTACACTGTCATGTTCAGTGAGACGTGCAATTCAAGGAGACTATGAGTGATAGGCTTGCAGTGTGGAAGTGCACTAAGATAGCACAGGAGGACTGTACTGATCTCAAGGTTACACTGTCATGTTCAGTGATATGTGCAATACAAGGAGACTATGAGTGATAGGCTTGCAGTGTGGAAGTGCACTAAGATAGCACAGGAGGACTGTACTGATCTCAAGGTTACACTGTCATGTTCAGTGGGACGTGCAACACAAGGAGACTATAAGTGATAGGCTTGCAGTGTGGAAGTGCACTAAGATAGCACAGGAGGACTGTACTGATCTCAAGGTTACACTGTCATGTTCAGTGATATGTGCAATACAAGGAGACTATAAGTGATAGGCTTGCAGTGTGGAAGTGCACTAAGATAGCACAGGAAGACTGTACTGATCTCAAGGTTACACTGTCATGTTCAGTGATATGTGCAATACAAGGAGACTATAAGTGATAGGCTTGCAGTGTGGAAGTGCACTAAGATAGCACAGGAAGACTGTACTGATCTCAAGGTTACACTGTCATGTTCAGTGAGACGTGCAATACAAGGAGACTATAAGTGATAGGCTTGCAGTGTGGAAGTGTACTAAGATAGCACAGGAGGACAGCAGTGATGTCAAGGTTACACTGTCATGTTCAGTGATATGTGCAATACTAGGAGACTATAAGTGATAGGCTTGCAGTGTGGAAGTATATAGGCCGATCTGTCTACTGAATACTCTTGGGAAGGTTTTGGAAGAATTAATATGTAAAAGATTAAAAGAATTCCGCTTAATGATTGGACTTAATAATAAGCAATATGGCTTTAGGAAAGGTTGCTCTACTGAAGATGCTATCAATAAATTAATAATATCGACTAAAGCTTCAACCTCTAAGTATGTCATTGGAATCCTAGTTGATATTTCTGGGGCGCTCGATAACCTTTGGTGGCCGGCACTCTTTGAAAGATTGCGACTTAAAGGAATTCCCAAACCCTTGTATTTGATTTTATTGGATTATTGTAAAGACCGAAGAGTGATTATTAAAGGTGCCAGTAGGAATTTAATTCGACACATCACCAAGGGATGCCCCCAGGGTTCGATCCTCGGACCAACCTTTTGGGACATCTTATTGGAGACCTTATTAGATGAATTGACAGGTAATAATAATGTAATGGAGATTATTGCATATGCCGATGATATATTATTTTTAATCGAAGGCAACAATAGAAATGAAATTGAGGAAAGGGCCAGGAATTTAACCACAACATTAAGCGACTGGTGCAGTGCAACCAAACTACAAGTGGCCCCAGCCAAGTCAGCTTATATGGTTTTAAAAGGAAACTTTAAAAGGAATCCTACAATTAAATATAATAATCAAAATATTAGAAGACAAAACGAAGCAAAATATTTAGGCATACTTTTAGATGATAAATTACTTTTTAGAAAGCATACTGAGTATGTTAGGACAAAGGCAGAGAAAGTTATGATGAAATTAGCCAGAATAGTGCAGTTTGAATATAGGATACCGTTTAATGCAATAACCTCGTATCATACCAGCATTTTTGCATCCATAATAACGTATGGCGCAAGTGTATGGGCGTTTAGGATGTGGAACGTCCAAATTAAAACCTTGCTAAGAAGAACTCAGCGAAAAATTTTACTAAGGTATACAGGAGCTGTCAACACGACACCGACACTAGCACTATTAGTCTCCATTGGCGTTTGGCCGATCGATTACACCATCAAGTTAAGAGGGGCAATTTTCTGGCATAATAAAGGAGATTTAAGGAAGGTTCAAGACATAGTGGGAAGAAATTGTGCAAATATAAGAGAAATAAAATGTAATTTACTTCTAAGTTTTCAAGAGGAATGGGATAGTACGATCGCCGGAAGGAGAACTTATCATCTTTTTAATAATATTAAAGAAAGATTAAAATTGAAGCATGTGCAGCCCACTAGAGGTTTATTACATTATTTAACTGGGCATGGACCATATAAGACATACTGGCTAAAAATACAAAGGACTGATAACGATATATGTGGCAGATGCAATGTGCAGGACACACCTGAGCATGCGCTATTTGAATGTGTTAAGTACAGCGAGCAAACAAGAGAAGAGAGACAGGCACTGAGCGGCAATTATATTTATAACATTATTAGGAATAAGGATTTATATGAGCATCTTCACAAGCTGGCGGACAAAATAAGTAAGATTGCGTGGGAGGAGGAGCGATTACCAGCTAGGCGACAACCACATAATGTTAATGTAGTTATAGAACCAAGGAGATTGAGATCTCACCAGATACAAGAGGAAAGAGTAGTAGCATAAGATGAGGAGGTTAATGATAATAGATATGGAGGAGAGATCGTAGGGAGAGAGAGAGGAGACGGATCGAGATAGAGGAGAGATCAGCAGGGATAGAAGGGGTGATGTGTAGAGATGGAGGAGAAATCAGCAGGGAGAGGTGAGGAGATGGATCGAGATGGAGGAGATATTAGTAGGGAGAGGAGATGGATCGAGGTGAAGGAGAATTCAGCAGGGAGAGGAGAGGAGAGGAGATGGATCGAGATAGAGGAGAGATCAGCAGGGAGAGGAGATGGATCGAGGTGCAGGAGAATTTAGCAGGGAGAGGAGAGGAGATGGATCGAGATAGAGGAGAGACCAGCAGAGAGAGGAGATGGATCGAGATGGAGGAGAGATCAGCAGGGAGAGGAGAGGAGATGGATCGAGATGGAGAAGAGATCAGCAGGGAGAGGAGAGGAGATGGATCGAGGTGCAGGAGAATTTAGCAGGGAGAGGAGAGGAGATGGATCGAGATAGAGGAGAGACCAGCAGAGAGAGGAGATGGATCGAGATGGAGGAGAGATCAGCAGGGAGAGGAGAGGAGATGGATCGAGATGGAGGAGAGATCAGCAGGGAGAGGTGATGCATCGAGATGGAGGAGAAACCCATAGGGAGAGCCGAGGAGATGGATTGAGATGGAGGAGTAATCAGTAGGGAGAGGAGAGGAGATTGACCACGATGGAGGAGTAATTAGCAGAGAGAGGAGAGGAGATCGACCGAGATGGAGGAGTAATTAGCAGAGAGAGGAAAGGAATTCGACCGAGATGGAGGAGTAATCAGCAGGGAGAAAAGAGGAGATCGACCAAGATGGAAGAGAAATCAGTATGGAGAGTAGATGGATCGAGATGGAGGAGTAATCAGCAGGAAGATGAAAGGAGATCGATTGAGATGGAGGAGAAACCAGCAGGGAGAGGACAGCAGATGGGTTGAGGAGGAGAGATTAGCAGGAGGAGGAAGTATTAAGTGATAATTTATGTGGCGGTGAAGGTGAAGTGAATTTGGGAAGTGATTGAGTGAGAGTTTTAAAATCCCTAATGGTAATAATAATTTGGGAATCATTTGTTTTAATGTTATCAGTGATTTAAGGAGGAAAGAAAAGTGGCATGTTGTGAGTTCGAATGGGGAAGTGAAGAAATATGAATTTGAGTTAAGGATATAAAGGTGATATTAGAAATATATCAAGTGATGTTTTTTGTGCTGGATACCAGTACAGTTGGCCGCCGGGCACCGGCGGCCTTAGTGTTAAGTTAGATGTAGTATTTATTATTTTTAACCGGATACCGGTTATTTACTGGATACCAGTAAATTTGTTTAAATAGTGATTTGTAGAAATTTATTTGATGTAGGTATGTAAGTATATTATAAAAGGGGGGATAAAATGGGAAATATTTTGTGTATATATATATTTTTTTTTTAAATTTGAATAAAAAATTGTTAAATATTAAATTATATTATTAGAAGAATGAGATATATTTTTAAATGGGAATTATTTTGGTAAGTTGAATTGAAGATTTGTTGTTTTATTGATTTTAGGAAATTTTTAATTAAAATAATGTGTAAATGTAGTTGATTTAATGTTTAATTATATTTTTATTTGATTTATTTTAGTATATTGATTGATTTTTGTTATATGAATTAGAAGTTTTGTTGGTTGTTTTGGTTTGATGATTTAGAAATAAAGTTAATGAATTAATTATTATTAGTAATTGAAATAATTGTTTATGTAAATAGGTTAAGAAATTAATTATATGATTTTGGAATTTTAATTTGAGCTTTTTATTTTGATTGTTGAATAATGAATATTTTATTACATAAAAAACAATTATATATTAAATTAATTAGGAGTATTGTGATTGTTTTAGGTATTAGAGGAAATGTTGGTATAGATATTTGATGTGATGAATTATAATTTTGAGTATGTTTATTTTGTGTATGTTGAAATCTTTTTTTTTTTCTTTTAACTTTATTGTATTTTATATTTATGTTTTGTAGTATTTAGATGTTTATAACTTGTAGAATATTGTTGTTGTAAATATTTTTGAAAGTTAAATAAACGAATAGGGATCTGGAATGTAAGCCCTGGTTTAAGTAATTAGGTGCCAGGGTTTATTATTGCAGGTTTTTATTTATTTATTTATTTATTTATTTATTTATTTATTTATTTATTTATTTATTTATTTATTTATTTATTTATTTATTTATTTATTTATTTATTTATTTATTTATTTATTTATTTATTTATTTATTTATTTATTTATTTATTTATTTATTTATTTATTTATTTATTTATTTATTTATTTATTTATTTATTTATTTATTTATTTATTTATTTATTTATTTATTTATTTATTTATTTATTTATTTATTTATTTATTTATTTATTTATTTATTTATTTATTTATTTATTTATTTATTTATTTATTTATTTATTTATTTATCTATTTATCTATTTATCTATTTATCTATTTATCTATTTATCTATTTATCTATTTATCTATTTATTTATTTATTTATTTATTTATTTATTTATTTATTTATTTGTTTGTTTGTTTGTTTGTTTGTTTGTTTGTTTGTTTGTTTGTTTGTTTGTTTGTTTGTTTGTTTGTTTGTTTGTTTGTTTGTTTGTTTGTTTGTTTGTTTGTTTGTTTGTTTGTTTGTTTGTTTGTTTGTTTGTTTGTTTGTTTGTTT
This sequence comes from Tenodera sinensis, assembly GCA_030765045.1. Taxonomy (NCBI): domain Eukaryota; kingdom Metazoa; phylum Arthropoda; class Insecta; order Mantodea; family Mantidae; genus Tenodera; species Tenodera sinensis. The sequence goes on from CM060962.1 coordinate 244,973,181, forward strand.
GTTTGTTTGTTTGTTTGTTTGTTTGTTTGTTTGTTTGTTTGTTTGTTTGTTTGTTTGTTTGTTTGTTTGTTTGTTTGTTTGTTTGTTTGTTTGTTTGTTTGTTTGTTTGTTTGTTTGTTTGTTTGTTTGTTTGTTTGTTTGTTTGTTTGTTTGTTTGTTTATTTATTTATTTATTTATTTATTTATTTATTTATTTATTTATTTATTTATTTATTTATTTATTTATTTATTTATTTATTTATTTATTTATTTATTTATTTATTTATTTATTTATTTATTTATTTATTTATTTATTTATTTATTTATTTATTTATTTATTTATTTATTTATTTATTTATTTATTTATTTATTTATTTATTTATTTATTTATTTATTTATTTATTTATTTATTTATTTATTTATTTATTTATTTATTTATTTATTTATTTATTTATTTATTTATTTATTTATTTATTTATTTATTTATTTATTTATTTATTTATTTATTTATTTATTTATTTATTTATTTATTTATTTATTTATTTATTTATTTATTTATTTATTTATTTATTTATTTATTTATTTATTTATTTATTTATTTATTTATTTATTTATTTATTTATTTATTTATTTATTTATTTATTTATTTATTTATTTATTTATTTATTTATTTATTTATTTATTTATTTATTTATTTATTTATTTATTAGTGTGGAAGTATACTAAGATAGCACAGGAGGACTGTACTTATCTCAAGGTTACACTGTCATGTTCAGTGAGACGTGCAATACAAGGAGACTATAAGTGATAGGCTTGCAGTGTGGAAGTATACTAAGATAGCACAGGAGGACCGTACTGATCTCAAGGTTACACTGTCATGTTCAGTAAGACGTGCAATACAAGGAGACTATGAGTGATAGGCTTGCAGTGTGGAAGTGCACTAAGATAGCACAGGAGGACTGTACTGATCTCAAGGTTACACTGTCATGTTCAGTGGGACGTGCAACACAAGGAGACTATAAGTGATAGGCTTGCAGTGTGGAAGTGCACTAAGATAGCACAGGAGGACTGTACTGATCTCAAGGTTAAACTGTCATGTTCAGTGAGACGTGCAATACAAGGAGACTATAAGTGATAGGCTTGCAGTGTAGAAGTGCACTAAGATAGCACAGGAGGACTGTACTGATCTCAAGGTTACACTGTCATGTTCAGTGATATGTGCAATACTAGGTGACTATAAGTGATAGGCTTGCAGTGTGGAAGTATACTAAGATAGCACAGGAGGACTGTACTTATCTCAAGGTTACACTGTCATGTTCAGTGATATGTGCAATACAAGGAGACTATAAGTGATACTCTTGCAGTGTGGAAGTGCACTAAGATAGCACAGGAGGACTGTACTGATCTCAAGGTTACACTGACATGTTCAGTGAGATGTGCAATACAAGGAGACTATAAGTGATACTCTTGCAGTGTGGAAGTGCACTAAGATAGCACAGGAGGACTGTACTGATCTCAAGGTTAAACTGTCATGTTCAGTGATATGCGCAATACAAGGAGACTATAAGTGATACTCTTGCAGTGTGGAAGTGCACTAAGATAGCACAGGAGGACTGTACTGATCTCAAGGTTACACTGTCATGTTCAGTGAGACGTGCAATACAAGGAGACTATAAACGATAGGCTTGCAGTGCGAAAGTGCACTAAGATAGCACAGGAGGACTGTACTGATCTCAAGGTTACACTGTCATGTTCAGTGAGACGTGCAATACAAGGAGACTAAGTGTTGGGCTGGCAGTGTGGAAGTGTACTAAGATAGCACAGGAGGACCGTACTGATCTCAAGGTTACACTGTCATGTTCAGTGATATGTGCAATACAAGGAAACTATAAGTGATAGTCTAGCAGTGTTGAAGTGTACTAAGATAGCACAGGAGGACTGTACTGATCTCAAGGTTACACTGTCATGTTCAGTGAGACGTGCAATACAAGGAGTCTATAAACGATAGGCTTGCAGTGCGAAAGTGTACTAAGATAGCACAGGAGGACTGTACTGATCTCAAGGTTACACTGTTATGCTCAGTGAGATGTACAATACAAGGAGACTATAAGTGATCGGCTTGCAGTGTGGAAGTGTACTAAGATAGCACAGGAGGACTGTACAGATATCAAGGTTATACTGTCATGTTCAGTGATATGTGCAATACAAGGAGACTATAAGTGATAGGCTTGCAGTTTGGAAGTATACTAAGATAGCACAGGAGGACTGTACTGATCCAAAGGTTACACTGTCACGTTCAGTGATATGTGCAATATAAGGTGGCTATAAGTGATAGGCTTGCAGTGTGGAAGTGCACTAAGATAGCACAGGAGGACTGTACTGATCTCAAGGTTACACTGTCATGTTCAGTGATATGTGCAATACAAGGAGACTATAAGTGATAGGCTTGCAGTGTGGAAGTATACTAAGATAGCACAGGAGGACTGTACTGATCTCAAGGTTACACTGTCATGTTCAGTGATATGTGCAATACAAGGAGGCTACAAGTGATAGGCTTTTAGTGTGGCAGTGCACTAAGATAGCACAGGAGGACCGTATTGATCTCAAGGTTACACTGTCATGTTCAGTGATATGTGCAATACTAGGAGACTATAAGTGATAGGCTTGCAGTGTGGAAGTGCACTAGGATAGCACAGGAGGGCCATACTGATCTCAAGGTTACACTGTCATGTTCAGTGGGATGTGCAATACAAGGAGACTTTAAGTGATAGGCTTGCAGTGTGGAAGTGCACTAAGATAGCACAGGAGGACTGTACTGATCTCAAGGTTACACTGTCATGTTCAGTGATATGTGCAATACAAGGAGACTATAAGTGACAGGCTTGCAGTGTGGAAGTGCACTAAGATAGCACAGGAGGACTGTACTGATCTCAAGGTTACACTGACATGTTCAGTGAGATGTGCAATACAAGGAGACTATAAGTGATACCCTTGCAGTGTGGAAGTGCACTAAGATAGCACAGGAGGACTGTACTGATCTCAAGGTTACACTGTCATGTTCAGTGAGATGTGCAATACTAGGAGACTATAAGTGATAGGCTTGCAGTGTGGAAGTGCACTAAGATAGCACAGGAGGACTGTACTGATCTCAAGCTTACACTGTCATGTTCAGTGAGACGTGCAATACAAGGAGACTATAAGTGATAGGCTTGCAGTGTGGAAGTGCACTAAGATAGCACAGGAGGACTGTACTGATCTCAAGGTTACACTGTCATGTTCAGTGAGATGTGCAATACAAGGAGACTATAAGTGACAGGCTTGCAGTGTGGAAGTGCACTAAGATAGCACAGGAGGACTGTACTGATCTCAAGGTTACACTGACATGTTCAGTGAGATGTGCAATACAAGGAGACTATAACTGATACTCTTGCAGTGTGGAAGTGCACTAAGATAGCACAGGAGGACTGTACTGATCTCAAGGTTACACTGTCATGTTCAGTGAGACGTGCAATACAAGGAGACTATAACTGATAGGCTTGCAGTGTGGAAGTGCACTAAGATAGCACAGGAGGACTGTACTGATCTCAAGGTGACACTGTCATGTTCAGTGATATGTGCAATTCAAGGAGACTATAAGTGATAGGCTTGCAGTGTGGAAGTGTACTAAGATAGCACAGGAGGACTGTACTTATCTCAAGGTTACACTGTCATGTTCAGTGAGATGTGCAATTGAAGGAGACTATAAGTGATCGGCTTGCAGTGTAGAAGTGTACTAAGATAGCACAGGAGGACTGTACTGATCTCAAGGTTATACTGTCATGTTCAGTGATATGTGCAATACAAGGAGACTATAAGTGATAGGCTTGCAGTGTGGAAGTGTACTAAGATAGCACAGGAGGACTGTACTGATCTCAAGGTTATACTGTCATGTTCAGTGATATGTGCAATACAGGGAGACTATAAGTGATAGGCTTGCAGTGTGGAAGTGTACTAAGATAGCACAGGCGGACTGTACTGATCTCAAGGTTACACTGTTATGCTCAGTGAGATGTACAATACAAGGAGACTATAAGTGATCGGCTTGCAGTGTAGAAGTGTACTAAGATAGCACAGGAGGACTGTACTGATCTCAAGGTTATACTGTCATGTTCAGTGATATGTGCAATACAAGGAGACTATAAGTGATAGGCTTGCAGTGTGGAAGTGTACTAAGATAGCACAGGAGGACTGTACTGATCTCAAGGTTACACTGTCATGTTCAGTGAGACGTGCAATACAAGGAGACTATAAGTGATAGGCTTGCAGTGTGGAAGTGCACTAAGATAGCACAGGAGGACTGTACTGATCTCAAGGTTACACTGTCATGTTCAGTGAGACGTGCAATACAAGGAGACTATAAGTGATAGGCTTGCAGTATGGAAGTGTACTAAGATAGCACAGGAGGACTGTACTGATCTCAAGGTTACACTGTCATGTTCAGTGATATGTGGAATACAAGGAGACTATAAGTGATAGGCTTGCAGTGTTGGAAGTGCACTAAGATAGCACAGGAGGACTGTACTAATCTCAAGGTTACACTGTCATGTTCAGTGAGACGTGCAATACAAGGAGACTATAAGTGATAGGCTTGCAGTGCGGAAGTGCACTAAGATAGCACAGGAGGACTCCGCTGATCTCAAAGTTACTCTGTCAGGTTAAGTGATATGTGCAATACAAGGAGACTATAAGTGATAGGCTTGCAGTATGGAAGTGTACTAAGGTAGCACAGGAGGACTGTACTGATCTCAAGGTTACACTGTCATGTTCAGTGAGACGTGCAATACAAGGAGGCTATAAGTGATAGGCTTTTAGTGTGGCAGTGCACTAAGATAGCACAGGAGGACCGTATTGATCTCAAGGTTACACTGTCATGTTCAGTGATATGTGCAATACTAGGAGACTATAAGTGATAGGCTTGCAGTGTGGAAGTGCACTAGGATAGCACAGGAGGGCCGTACTGATCTCAAGGTTACACTGTCATGTTCAGTGGGATGTGCAATACAAGGAGACTTTAAGTGATAGGCTTGCAGTGTGGAAGTGCACTAAGATAGCACAGGAAGACTGTACTGATCTCAAGGTTACACTGTCATGTTCAGTGATATGTGCTATACAAGGAGACTATAAGTGGCAGGCTTGCAGTGTGGAAGTGCACTAAGATAGCACAGGAGGACTGTACTGATCTCAAGGTTACACTGACATGTTCAGTGAGATGTGCAATACAATGAGACTATAAGTGATACTCTTGCAGTGTGGAAGTGCACTAAGATAGCACAGGAGGACTGTACTGATCTCAAGGTTACACTGTAATGTTCAGTGAGATGTGCAATACTAGGAGACTATAAGTGATAGGCTTGCAGTGTGGAAGTGCACTAAGATAGCACAGGAGGACTGTACTGATCTCAAGGTTACACTGTCATGTTCAGTGAGATGTGCAATACAAGGAGACTATAAGTGATACTCTTGCAGTGTGGAAGTGCACTAAGATAGCACAGGAGGACTGTACTGATCTCAAGCTTACACTGTCATGTTCAGTGAGACGTGCAATACAAGGAGACTATAAGTGATAGGCTTGCAGTGTGGAAGTGCACTAAGATAGCACAGGAGGACTGTACTGATCTCAAGGTTACACTGTCATGTTCAGTGAGATGTGCAATACAAGGAGACTATAAGTGATACTCCTGCAGTGTGGAAGTGCACTAAGATAGCACAGGAGGACTGTACTGATCTCAAGGTTACACTGACATGTTCGGCGAGATGTGCAATACAAGGAGACTATAAGTGATACTCTTGCAGTGTGGAAGTGCACTAAGATAGCACAGGAGGACTGTACTGATCTCAAGGTTACACTGACATGTCCAGTGAGATGTGTAATACAAGGAGACTATAAGTGATACTCTTGCAGTGTGGAAGTGCACTAAGATAGCACAGGAGGACTGTACTGATCTCAAGGTTACACTGTCATGATCAGTGAGATGTGCAATACTAGGAGACTATAAGTTATAGGCTTGCAGTGTGGAAGTGCACTAAGATGGCACAGGAGGACTATACTGATCTCAAGGTTACACTGTCATGTTCAGTGAGATGTGCAATACAAGGAGACTATAAGTGATACTCTTGCAGTGTGGAAGTGCACTAAGATAGCACAGGAGGACTGTACTGATCTCAAGGTTACACTGTCACGTTCAGTGAGATGTGCAATACTAGGAGACTATAAGTTATAGGCTTGCAGTGTGGAAGTGCACTAAGATAGCACAGGAGGACTATACTGATCTCAAGGTTACACTGTCATGTTCAGTGAGATGTGCAATACAAGGAGACTATAAGTGATACTCTTGCAGTGTGGAAGTGCACTAAGATAGCACAGGAGGACTGTACTGATCTCAAGGTTACACTGTCATGTTCAGTGAGATGTGCAATACTAGGAGACTATAAGTTATAGGCTTGCAGTGTGGAAGTGCACTAAGATAGCACAGGAGGACTATACTGATCTCAAGGTTACACTGTCATGTTCAGTGATATGTGCAATACAAGGAGACTATAAGTGATACTCTTGCAGTGTGGAAGTGCACTAAGATAGCACAGGAGGACTGTACTGATCTCAAGGTTACACTGTCATGTTCAGTGAGATGTGCAATACTAGGAGACTATAAGTTATAGGCTTGCAGTGTGGAAGTGCACTAAGATAGCACAGGAGGACTATACTGATCTCAAGGTTACACTGTCATGTTCAGTGAGACGTGCAATACAAGGAGACTATAAGTGATAGGCTTGCAGTGTGGAAGTGCACTAAGATAGCACAGGAGGACTGTACTGATCTCAAGGTTAAACTGACATGTTCAGTGAGACGTGCAATACAAGGAGACTATGAGTGATAGGCTTGCAGTGTGGAAGTGCACTAAGATAGCACAGGAGGACTGTACTGATCTCAAGGTTACACTGTCATGTTCAGTGAGACGTGCAATACAAGGAGACTATAAGTGATAGGCTTGCAGTGTGGAAGTGCACTAAGATAGCACAGGAGGACTGTACTGATCTCAAGGTTACACTGTCATGCTCAGTGAGACGTGCAATACAAGGAGACTATAAGTGATAGGCTTGCAGTGTGGAAGTGCACTAAGATAGCACAGGAGGACTGTACTGATCTCAAGGTTACACTGTCATGTTCAGTGAGACGTGCAATACAAGGAGACTATAAGTGATAGGCTTGCAGTGTGGAAGTGTACTAAGATAGCACAGGAGGACTGTACTGATCTCAAGGTTACACTGTCATGTTCAGTGATATGTGCAATACAAGAAGACTATAAGTGATAGGCTTGCAGTGTGGAAGTGCACTAAGATAGCACAGGAGGACTGTACTGATCTCAAGGTTACACTGTCATGTTCAGTGAGGCGTGCAATACAAGGAGACTATAAGTGATAGGCTTGCAGTGTGGAAGTGTACTAAGATAGCACAGGAGGACTGTACTGATCTCAAGGTTACACTGTCATGTTCAGTGATATGTGCAATACAAGGAGACTATAAGTGATAGGCTTGCAGTGTGGAAGTGCACTAAGATAGCACAGGAGGGCCGTACTGATCTCAAGGTCACACTGTCATGTTCAGTGAGGCGTGCAATACAAGGAGACTATAAGTGATAGGCTTGCAGTGTGGAAGTGCACTAAGATAGCACAGGAGGACTGTACTGATCTCAAGGTTAAACTGTAATGTTCAGTGAGACGTGCAATACAAGGAGACTATAAGTGATAGGCTTGCAGTGTGGAAGTGCACTAAGATAGCACAGGAGGACTGTACTGATCTCAAGGTTACGCTGTCATGTTCGGTGATATGTGCAACACAAGGAGACTATAAGTGATAGGCTTGCAGTGTGGAAGTGCACTAAGATAGCACAGGAAGACTGTACTGATCTCAAGGCTACACTGTCATGTTCAGTGAGACGTGCAATACAAGGAGACTATAAGTGATACTCTTGCAGTGTGGAAGTGCACTAAGATAGCACAGGAGGACTGTACTGATCTCAAGGTTACACTGTCATGTTCAGTGATATGTGCAATACCAGGAGACTATAAGTGATAGGCTTGCAGTGTGGAAGTGCACTAAGATAGCACAGGAAGACTGTACTGATCTCAAGGTTACACTGTCATGTTCAGTGAGACGTGCAATACAAGGAGACTATAAGTGATAGGCTTGCAGTGTGGAAGTGTACTAAGATAGCACAGGAGGACAGTACTGATCTCAAGGTTACACTGTCATGTTCAGTGATATGTGCAATACCAGGAGACTATAAGTGATAGGCTTGCAGTGTGGAAGTGCACTAAGATAGCACAGGAAGACTGTACTTATCTCAAGGTTACACTGTCATGTTCAGTGAGACGTGCAATACAAGGAGACTATGAGTGATAGGCTTGCAGTGTGGAAGTGCACTAAGATAGCACAGGAGGACTGTACTGATCTCAAGGTTACACTGTCATGTTCAGTGGGACGTGCAATACAAGGAGACTATCAGTGATAGGCTTGCAGTGTGGAAGTGCACTAAGATAGCACAGGAGGACTGTACTGATCTCAAGGTTACACTGTCATGTTCAGTGAGACGTGCAATACAAGGAGACTATAAGTGATAGGCTTGCAGTGTGGAAGTGCACTAAGATAGCACAGGAGGACTGTACTGATCTCAAGGTTAAACTGTCATGTTCAGTGAGACGTGCAATACAAGGAGACTATAAGTGATAGGCTTGCAGTGTGGAAGTGCACTAAGATAGCACAGGAGGACTGTACTGATCTTAAGGTTACACTGTCATGTTCAGTGATATGTGCAATACAAGGGGACTATAAGTGATAGGCTTGCAGTGTGGAAGTGCACTAAGATAGCACAGGAGGACTGTACTGATCTCAAGGTTACACTGTCATGTTCAGTGGGACGTGCAATACAAGGAGACTATAAGTGATAGGCTTGCAGTGTGGAAGTATACTGAGATAGCACAGGAGGACCGTACTGATCTCAAGGTTACACTGTCATGTTCAGTGAGACGTGCAATACAAGGAGACTATGAGTGATAGGCTTGCAGTGTGGAAGTGCACTAAGATAGCACAGGAGGACTGTACTGATCTCAAGGTTACACTGTCATGTTCAGTGGGACGTGCAATACTAGGAGACTATAAGTGATAGGCTTGCAGTGTGGAAGTATACTAAGATAGCACAGGAGGACTGTACTTATCTCAAGGTTACACTGTCATGTTCAGTGATATGTGCAATACAAGGAGACTATAAGTGATAGGCTTGCAGTGTGGAAGTATACTAAGATAGCACAGGAGGACTGTACTTATCTCAAGGTTACACTGTCATGTTCAGTGAGACGTGCAATACAAGGAGACTATAAGTGATAGGCTTGCAGTGTGGAAGTGCACTAAGATAGCACAGGAAGACTGTACTGATCTCATGGTTACACAGTCATGTTCAGTGAGACGTGCAATACAAGGAGACTATGAGTGATAGGCTTGCAGTGTGGAAGTGCACTAAGATAGCACAGGAGGACTGTACTGATCTCAAGGTTACACTGTCATGTTCAGTGATATGTTCAATACAAGGAGACTATAAGTGATAGGCTTGCAGTGTGGAAGTGTACTAAGATAGCACAGGAGGACTGTACTGATCTCAAGGTTACACTGTCATGTTCAGTGGGACGTGCAATACAAGGAGACTATAAGTGATAGGCTTGCAGTGTGTCTTAATACTTTTAACGAAAATAAAAATGCTTAAGATATTTGCATTTGAATTTTCTGAGAATAGCCTTCGAAAACTTCTTCATGGGTGTTACGTTTGCAAAACTGGTAAATTGAAAGAGAACAGTAAAAAGCTTGTTATACAAAAATATTAATGTCGTTATGACAGAATTTATATGAAATATTTTTCAGTATTAATCACTTCCGAGATATAGTTATTATTGTTGTGCATTTTAAAATATTTTAGAATTTTTTAGAGCGCCAAGTCGCCGTTCGTTTTGTCTCTGGTTGTCATGCACAGAGTCTCGCAGAATTCCAAATCCAGCATTTATGGTGATCCGCTTTTAAATATTTGATTGAGGCTTCAGTCTTCTGTATATTCCTTGTACCTAAAACAAAATATGTAATGAAGCTATTTCTGCACAAGTTTATCTCAGTTAAAATTAGGTAGAAGGAAAAGCTATTTTCTACTCCCTAACGAATATCCCCAGTTTCTGAATTGTAAGCAAAAATATCTATGCAAACTATTGAAAAACAGATTAGAAGTGAAAGTGGATGTAATTTAAAATAGTCTAGGTCATGATATGCACATCCTCGGACTTTTTACTTTCTGTACTACGTAGGCGAAGTATTCTATTCGACCCAAAATTTCAATGTGCGCGCGCGCGCACGTGTGTGTGTGTGTGTGGGTGTGGGTGGGTGGGTGTGTGGGTGTGTGAGTGTGTGTGTGGGTGGGTGGGTGTGTGTGCGTGGGTGGGTGTGTGAGTGTGTGTGTGTGTGTGTGTGTGTGTGTGTGTGTGTGTGTGTGTGTGTGTGTGTGTGTGTGTGTGTGTGTGTGTGTGTGTGTGTTCGTGGATAGCATTACTCGAAAAAGAAAAGTCGGTTAAAAACCAAAGTAAGTATTTAAGTTTAATATGTTTCAAGGATGCCGCATAAATATTTTGAAGAAAATCTGTTTACCATAATTTTTTCAAAATTTTGATTTTATAAAAAAGATTCTTAAGGATTTTTACTAAAATGCCATATGTTTAAGTTATTTTTATAGCAAATGAAATGTATATTTTGGACTTTCTGGCTCTAGACCATGTAATCCTGTATACCTTTGATGACTTTTGCGTAAGTGGTAAACCATAAGAGATAGACCAAATCTTACTATACAAAAATGTGCATCTCATTAAAACACACAATTAATGTCCAAATGCATTTTTGTGGAGTGAACAATTTCGGAGATATTCCTTGTTATTTGTGCGAATTTTGCGATACTCAAAACTTTTCTCAAATGGAACATCGTTATCGTTATCGTTATCGTTATGGCCGTGCAAGGAGAACGAAAATTCAAAGCCTTCATATAAGGATCAACTCCAAAATATTTGACTACTGTATTTCCATATTCCCCTTGTACCTGCAAGCAAATTAGCAATAAGATAATTTGCACAAATGTTTATCACAACTAACACGAAGAAGATATAGGAATAAGAGTTTGTAAGAATGGTTAGTACAAGAGTAGAGAAAGTCATGTGAGTGCAACACATCAGATTTTTAAAAAGAATTTTAATGATAGTGTTATAAGAAAAAGTCAGTACCTCTACAAATAACCCAGGAATGAATGGTAAAAGTTTCATTACTCTAGAATAACTGGTTCCTGAGAAAATGGGACAAATGTTTGCAGAAAAATAAGTTTGAGAAAAACCTCAATTGAAATTAGGTGAAGTTGTAAGCTTTATGATTGCAATGTTAATTTTAAGAAGTTTAACTCCACTTTTCAGAGAAACTATTCACTCTACAAGTATGAAATTTTGTACGTACTGACTTTTTATATCACATACCTAGATATTATTTCCATATTTTTACTTTTTGTGTTAGGTATGGTAAAGTAGAGGAAGTATTGTATTCCAGCCAAAAATTCGATGTCGAGATTTCACGAGAAATATGTTTTGAGACCCCCTTAACCCCCCAAAAAACATTTTTAGAGAAAAGTCCGTGTGTGTGTGTGCGTGCGTGCGTGCGTGCGTGCGTGCGTGCGTGCGTGCGTGCGTGTGTGTGTGTGTGTGTCAGTCTGTGGACAGTACAAATCAAAAACGAAAAGTCGGTCTAAGTTTAATGTCTTTCATGGAGGCCACACGAACGTTTTGAAGAAAATAGCACCACGCTAAACGAGAATGCTGTTTCTTGAAAATGGCTCTAACGATTTTTATAAAATGCCAATGCCATATATTTGAGATATTTTTATGACAAATGAAATGTATATCTTGAATTTTCTGGCTATAGCCCATGAAGTTCTATTTACTCAGGATAACTTTTGCATAACTTGTAAACCGTAAGCGATAGACCAAATCTTACTACACAAAAAATGTAGCTCTTGCAACAATTGCATACAATTTAAGTCTGAATAAGTGTTTTTCTATATAGCGTTCCACTCTTAGAAGACAGTATGGAGTTAAATGGGACATCTCTGTCTCTATCTAGCGCATACAAGTTGCCATTAGCCGCGTCCTTTTCTACCCTCGCGCTGTTGCCAGATTACTAATAGCATGGTATAAATATTCATTTGTTATAAATTTCAGGTTTCAACACATTATCCTATGCAGAATTTTTTTTTCTCTATCAGGTTATATCCTTTTCAGAGTCATTATACACTTCTATAGGCCCAAATTTCTTCAGAAAACGTTTTTTTTCAATAGAAGTCCGACATTTGCTGTTTCTATACTCATCACGCACTAACTAACAAACTGCTAGAATGCATCTATATTTTTTTCTTAGGTAGAGTAAACCATAGTGCTACTACCTGCCTACTTTGAATTCTCTATGTTTATCCACTTAAGTGTTATAATTTTTTAAATTAAATGTTTTCGGAAAATTTTATATCTGTGCACTGCAAAAGTTACGCAGTGTGAAACTTTTTTGTTGTTGAGTTTACATCAGGGAACCAGCGAGAACAAATGTTGAGGAAGGTTGGAGAAAGTTTTTAAAATAAACCAAAAGGCAGTAACCTCTTTCTTTTGTCCAGTAAGGCAAACAAAAGGTATTCATCTATTCAGCGTCAGGCCTGACACAGAAGATAGTATAAGGAGCAGCACTAACATTAGTTCGAAAGAAACCGTGTGTGTAACTGTGAGCTGTTATAGCGTTATTTGTTTAATATTTTTGTAAATATTTGTTGTTATGGAGGGGGAAGCTAGGAAGAGACGATATGTTGGTAAATTAAGAAGTAAGGGACGCCAAATAATTATGAATGTGTTAGATTATTTTTGAAGTAAAATGCGTGTAAGGCAGTAAAAGAAACAGCTTAGGCTATCGGGTGTTCAGAAGCAGTAGTGTGTATGATTAAAAAGGAACTAATGAAAGGACCTCTAAGAACGTCATCGAGAAAGAAAGTAAAAAGGGCGGGACTACACAAAACGCTAGGTTAACGCAATATGATTGATTAGTGCAAGGCGGAGTGCGGCGAATTGTTCATTCTTTACAGTTTGCAAATATTCCACCCACGCTGAATATAATTTTGTCACGATTCAACAGTGATGAGACCCTACCAAATTTCTCAAGGGCCACTCTGATTTGGGGTTCGAATATGAAAGAAGGGCTAACAAGTGCATATTAATAGAAAGAGACGATATCGATATCATCAGATGGCGACACAAATATCTAGAAAACATAAAAAGGTTTAGGGACCAGGGAAAATCAACTGTTTATACAGACGAGTCATTTGTAAATTTAGGACATACAGTAACAAAGGCGTGGAGGGATACCAAAGTTAAAAGTGCCCATCTCGTCAAGCAGCAATTGAAGGACTAAGTACAGGACTCGGCCACCTCGGGATCGCGCGCAGAGAAAGATTCGCAACTAGTACATGTTGCAACACTGCGCTCCATTTAACGTGTATAGGTTGCGCGTTCGTTCTTGACGAATGACCTTGAGCAGAAATCCAATGAGTGAGCCTACCCTTAATAAACAGGTCAGCAAATGTTTATGCTACGATAACAGACACCTCTGTTTTCCTCTGTCGCGTTTGTGTATACAGTCGACTGCAGAAGTTTTGTGCGGTACGGATGTACTGTATGCCCAGCACAAGAAGGAAAGGCTTAGGAATGTGTAACGTAATCATGTTTTGCTTCCCGCGCGGTGTTTATGTCTAGTTTCCGAGTATGATAAGGATGTTAGGTTCGTTTAAAACACACAGTGTTGTCACATAACTCACCTAGAAGTCCAGTTGTCGTGCAAGATCCGAGTCGAAGAAGTCGTCACCTTCGCTGCTGTCACTACCGCTCTCTGGATCTTCGTCAGACCTCCTAGTGATATAATAAAATTGTGTATTGCATCTTCCACTAGCCCATCCTTTTGCCTGAACTCATCCTCAAGTTTCTTAACGTGCCTAAGATAGTCCTCCCAATCAGCTGTTGTAACAGAGTTCACTGCACTTTCACACACCTGCTGTAGATTTCTTAAATGTAGATTGCCGGTTACGTTATGCTCTCTTACATGTCGTTTTATTGCTGCCCATGCCAATTCTATAGCGTTCAACTCGCACATATAAGGAGGTAATCTAAGAACCGTATGCCCATGCATTTCTATTATTCTGTCGATATGGTATATTTTTTCCTTTGGTTTATGTATTTGAATTAAATCAAACAAGTCGGTCTTTCGCATTGCAGCAGAATATGAAATGTTGTTCTCCAACCATTGTACCATTTCTTGCTTTACAACATATTTCGAGGGAGGCTTATTTTCTTGTACACTGTGGTATAGAGCATTATCAAGCACGATGACACTATTGCAGGGTATATTAGGTAACAGTTTCTACTCCAACCATTTCTGGAAATTTTGTCCATTCATTTGGCCATGATAATCGCCGCTAGCAAGTCCAGCTTTGAATATCAAAGAAGCTCCGGGTATGAAACCTTCGTTGCTGCCTCCATTTACAAGAATCAGGCGGTTTGAAGAGCTGGTGTTTGTAGTATTCCCATAGATATCATCGCTCTGCCAGCACTTCCCAAATGTCAAATTATTGTCCACCCAGGACTCATCAATGTAAATGATATTTCTCCCAGCGTTTCTGTATCCATTTATAGCTCTTAGTATTTAGCTCTCCAGTTAACTATATCTGGACGTTCAATAAGTAATTTTCTCTTACTTCCACATCGCTTCCATTTGAAACCCATATCGTGCAATAGCTTCCGCAGACTTTCTCTTCACCAAGGAAGATTTATTTTTTCCCTAATTGCTGCAAGTAGCTTCGGTACAGTGGGCACTTGTTTTTTAACCAAATAAAAGTCTCGAATTACATTTTTAATTGCTGTTCTATCAAAGTCATCACAATGAAATTTGCATTCCTCGGCCTTTGGTCTCTTTTTCCCGAGTATGAAGTGATTTTTCACCAGCTTTAACACCTCTTCTTATTCTTGTTACACTATTTTACGATATCCTACAATAATTTGCCACACGTAAATTTCTTTGTGATAATAAACATTTCAATTGTCCTGATTTCGCTTCTTCGTCACATACTTCTATCACTTTTCTAATTACCTCCCTTGCTTCACTTCACTGTGAATACTTCGTCCCTTCTTTCGAACTGCAACCATATGTAAATACGAGTTAAGCCAAGAATAAAACTAACTAACAAAATACGAGTATATAACTGTAGCGCCGTAGCGCGAGATCCAAATAATGCATAATACTAAAAAATCTCTGCACCTGCACCTAATACTGCAAAGCGCATTAGATCTGGCAACGCGGGTGACTCATATGCATTCTCATGCACTCATTTCCTAGTAAACAGATACGCTACCGGAGCAGATAAACAATTGAAGCCCCCTCTGCCCTTCATTCCCCTCTAGCCTTCTTGTCGTGGGCATACAGTATGTATGCATGCAACGAAAATAGCAATTCAGACGAGGGAGAGATGTCGGGAATAGAATAAATGCAAGAAAGTTAAGTGGAAACAGTTATAGAGGTATAGTGTATAATACGTGTGGCTGATATTACTGCAAGTGTCATAAATTGATTTGTAGTGTTGTACTACTTCAGCTCAGAAGCATGCGCGTCATCTCACTGCAGACTGTACCTCCTCTCTCTCGTTCTCGCGGAAACTATCGCAAATTATACCTATTGTTAAACCAGGGAAAGAGGAAAGTCACGATGCTACAAAGTTAAAGCTGAGTAGAGACTCGCATTCAACCTTTCATATAAAATTTTCATTCGTCAAGAAGTAACGCGCGACCTATACTGTCTTTTAAGAATGGAACGCGCGAGTGAACCGCCCTGCGCCGTGACGTCATGCCTTGGTTCCCTGCCACGGAAATCTTCAAGTCGCATCGTTAAAACATGTTAAATATAAATACCAACTTTGGTTTTTAACTGACTTTTCGTTTTTGAGTTATGCTGTCCACAGGCTGACAGACAGACAGACAGACAGACAGACAGACAAGCGCTCGCTTTTTCCAAAAATGCTTTGGCTTTTAATTCAGGGGGCTTCAAAACGTATTTCCGTTGAAATCTCGACATCAAATGTTTGGTTGAAACACAATACAACCTCTACCTACCATACGTGGTAGAGAACGTAAAAAAGAAATAAAAAACTAGGCGTTAACCGTTTCCTAGATATTCTCTTTTATTGGTTTGAATTTTCAAATACTGTATACTTTTCTCAACTACAAATCGTTATTTCTTTTTCGTGTTCATGCAAAGAGAATAGAATTTCAAAGCCATCACATAGCGAATTGCACTAGCTCATTGTGGGTATTCTTCTAATGACTTGTACGAAATGTGCAAATGAGTAATGTATTAGGCCGCGCCGTGGTCAGGTGGTTAGACCATTCACCTCTCACCAAAGTGGTCCGAGTTCGATCTCAGGTGACCACATGTGGACGATGCGTGTTTCCTCCAAGTTCTCCGGTTTCTCCATCTTCATATCATGTCACCGCCTGCGGTGCCGCTCGTAGTACAAGCGCACCTTAAATGTGCATCTATATTAACAAGAATAAGATAGAATATGCTTTTGTAACTATAATTTGTGGAAGAATCAGAAAAGCATGTCATGTCAATGCAACACGTCATTTTCTTTTTGGTTTTTTCTTTTCTGCTTTTTTTTTTTTCGTTATTTTTTTCTGACTTTTCTTTGTACATGTCGGATTTTGTTTACGTGCTGGAATATTTCAAGAGAACTTCAGAATTAGGAGGTTAAAATTGGCGTGCGACTTTTAAATATCTGAGGCTTCAAACACTTTAACTTTCTTTGCTCATTATATCTTCATAGAATTTCCTATACAGGGTGTTTATTAAGTCACTTACCCTTTTCTTCATATAATCTAAAGCAATATAGAGCATAAAAGAAAGAATAGCGTTTGTTTGTTATCGTGTGCGTGGAATGACAATTTCACAATGCAGCTCCATTGAACATGAAATTGCACTCTGAACCTGACACAAGTCTCTTTGCATGTAACAATCCGCACGTTGTTTTGGTTGACAACCGATTCTTTACTTTTGTTTTCATCAGATTTACAGTTGAAAACACTCGTTCCACTGTAGCACTAGAATGTGTAAGACGCTAACGGCACCAGATAAATTTGGATATAAGAGGAAAGACTTGTTTTGAATAGGCATATTTCTGTTTCTTTACTCCACTCCAAAATGGTTGCGTTGTAGAGTTACTGCCACACGCAATGTGACTGTTGCACAATGGTTTCCTCCTTGCTGTACCTATTTCTTGTATTCCTTGAACTGCTTTCACTAAATTAGGAAAACAAGAAGCAAGCGACTGAATCTGTTGGGTTTTAGCTGGTTCTAACACTTCCAGCATTGCAAGAAGAGAAACCGACTTAGTATCTGGAGAACTGATTCAATGTAAAAGTCAACACAGCGTAATTTGAAAACTTGTACACGTTTCTTTGGCAGGGATGATTTTGTCAGAGATATTTGAACTTTGTTACCAAAGTACATGTTTTCAACAGGAAAAAATACTTTTGGATCACTATATTCAATTTTATATATTTCAGTGTATTTCAAATGTTCAGGTTTAATGTAGCAGTCAAGTATAGTTCACAATGCAGAAACAATATCCGCTTTTAGATTGTGAATTTGAGGTTGTTCGCTTTGTATTTGCTTGTTTAGACCGTTAAAGATAGGTAAAACAAACTGAAGGAACTCCAGGTATAGCTTGTTGTAGGGTGAGTTCAGCTTGTTCAAAATTACTCGAGTTGCTTGCAGTTTCTCTTCACAAGAAGCATGAGTGAAATAAAGAATAAGGGCATCGTATTGCTCTAAATGACTAACTCGAGAGATAACCACCGTGTTTGGCTTGGCTGTAATAATTTGAATGGCTTAGTGTTAACAAAAGTTTGAGAACTTCTGTACGCTTTGCACTGGCATGAAAATAACTGAAGACATCTCGAACAAGATCTTCTGGTTCCCGCGGAAGCTTATTGCAAGCATAGGATGAACACAAATTGAATGAATGGCAAACACATTTCATTATAAACAAGTCTGCTATATCATTCTTTAGAAGAACTGACAAATAATGTCTTTTACTCATCATATCACTAGCTCCATCTGCGGCTAATCCAACGAGGTTGTTTTGTAAGGAATGTTTCTAGAAGTAAAAGAGTTTACCCCACTTTCATATAAGTTAATTGCATTAGCATTACTTACAGATTACTTATCACATCGAAAAAGGAATCTAAAATCCTGCCAATACCGGAATCAAATCGAACAACCAAACACAAATGTTTACAAGAACTGGCCTCTGTAGATTCATTCACAATTACAGAATACTTATGTTTTTCTCAGTATTGCATATAACATTTCTCTACTTTCAAGTCCCAAAACGTTTTATACAATAACTATTGCTTTTGTTCGAGAACAGGTTACCCTTTTTGCAATTTCAGAATCAGGGCATATTGGTTTAACTTAAGAGGGCAGATGTTCCATAACATTAAAATAAATATTATGCTCTGCTAGAAAAGCAACAAGACGAATTTCTGCTTCTTTTACTTCGGTAGTTGAATCAGGGGTCTGATGTGCAAATGTTGGAGTTTTCTGTCCAACTAGCCGTTTACCAGACTTATTACATGCCTCTCCAAAGCAGTTTTACCACGTGATGCAATATTTGTAGTACCTATAATCACATACTTTGCAAAATGCGATTTTCAGAAGATGTTAACCAGCCACTATACTTATCTTCTTGCTCCCATTCAGCTTCGTAGTTCTGACTGTACTTGTGTTTCTTACTCATGTTCAGTGAACACTATAACAACAGCGTAGGTAGTTGAAATATAAAAACACACTCACACTAATTTAACACTACCAAACAACACTGACAGTAATTTTCGGTTCGTCCCTGCAACGCAAGTGATAAACTGATTTAATTTTTATGATTATTTTATTGAACCAAACACGGCAGCTGTTATATCAGGTGGAGGAAAGAGGAAGGAACAAGCTAATCACAACAGCGATAGCTCTCCCTAGGATAAAGATGTATAATATAAATAATGCACATAAACATCCAAGATTTAATGCCAGAATAAACAGAAGTGAGAAGCGTAAACCCAACTGATAAATAGCAAATTCCAAACTACTGGGAAGGGCAATATATCTCTTTCCGATGTATGTTGAATAAGATGTTATTGCTTCTTTGTTATCTCAAGTGTACGGTTTAAAAGAATATATATTTCTTCCAGTTTCTTATCAGCACAACCCAGATTTCAAAAGCAAGCTCTCTGACGATGAGGCAATCCAGATGTGGTATACTGTTTATTTAAACAGGTGATTATATTAATCTTTCGTCTTTATGCACAAGGGAATGACTTGCCTGAAAATCTTTTTCGGAAGGGTGAATTATACGATGTCAAGGAAAACATGTTTAAATATGGAAAATATGTAAAAAGCAGATTTTGAAGTGCGTTCAGTTTTTAACAGTACATCAGTACATAGATTTGTAAAAAGCAGATCTGGGATCTGGCAACCCTGGATGCAGCGATAGTAGGTTATTTTGGAACAATTCCTCATGGCGCTGGTGTTCGTGTTAAATTCAAACATTGACACTGTTTTTACCGCCAGAGACTGGGGTCCCAGCCTCCAGATGGCATTTGGCAAACTTTATGGCTGTGTCGGCAAGGATAATAAGGAAGGAAGGGACTTGGAATTTTCTCTTTCTAAGAAGAAGTTTGTTTGGGTCAGGTCAGGTTAGGTCTAACCTCACGTCTGGCTTTTGTCACATTTATGTATGAGAATTGAAGCTCCCTCAGAACCTTTACAGTTGGATGACATGTATATGGATATTTCTCATCTTGTGCTTCTAGAGGTTTCCTTTCAATCCCATCTTTTGTTTCTTGGTTCCTTACTCAACACGTGCAAACTGCCATAGGAGTTGAAACGAGCCGCTCCTCGTGGGGCTTGGTGA
This sequence comes from Tenodera sinensis, assembly GCA_030765045.1. Lineage (NCBI taxonomy): Eukaryota > Metazoa > Arthropoda > Insecta > Mantodea > Mantidae > Tenodera > Tenodera sinensis. The sequence goes on from CM060962.1 coordinate 244,993,307, forward strand.
AGGGAACCGCGGGTTTGAGTCCCGCCTCGGGCATAGGTGTTCGTAAATGTCCTGTATATACAACCAGCACTCACATGACTTTCTCTCTTGGACAAACTATTCTTACAAACACTTATTCTTATATTTCACGTTGATCGAGATAAACATTTGTAAAAATTACCTTGTTTCTAATTTGCTTGCAGGTACAAGGGGAATACGGTAGGCCATAAACGACATGCGCTTGGTATCAAAATTATGACAAGTCCTTGGAACATGATACGAGGTACACTTTTAAAGTAAGTGCCATTTAAATATTTTGTCACTGCAGCTGCAATTTTCACAATGCACGATCACTTCCTACAGTAAAAAATGATGCAATTTTCGATAACTCTTAATCGATCATTCTTATATTATTAGAGCAAAGAATAATTGAAAACTGCAATTAAAAATTAGTTTTAGAAGCATAAAGCCTTTCTTAAGGATCCTTGATGCAATTTTAGACATATTATGGATAGGGCTCGGAAGTTCATGCCCTAAAAACACTAAAATATGCTTGCAAATATGCTCTTAAAAACTTGAAAATATGCCAAGAAATATGTACTATTTCATTAAAACAATTGATGTGCCTTTGCAGTAGACAAGGCGAGTTAGTATAAATATTAAATCAAGTTACCTTATTCCATAGAGGTTGAAGCAGAAGTGGTCCTACTGCTAGTATTAACTGCTAAATTGCAGTTCACAACCAACACTTTGCACAAATTTTCAACTGTAAAACATCGTCTGTTGTCTCGCAAAACACTTTTGTAACGTGAAAAACTTCTCTCCACGTCACAAGATGTTATCGGGGCATATTTAAATTATGTTAACTGCTTCACAGAGAGAGTGAAGTCTCTTGGTATGACAGATGGTTTCCTTTTGAGGATGTCTCGAATATCGCACATCTGTTTATAACCAGAATTTTTTGGAATTACATAATTATATCACTTTTTCTTTCACTTTTTTTCCTATGCTACCAGGAACCGAACTTAGATCACGTATTGTTTTTTTGAAAGACAGTAAATGATTCATGCAAAGGAGATCCTACAGCTTCCAATGCCGTTATGGCTGTTGGTAAGAAAGAAAAATGGGCAGATATGAAACTAAGATCCTCTTTTAACCCAGTGCCTGATAGAATATTTTGCACAGTTTCTATTAATGAAGCATCTTTCGAGTTCAATGAATTAACAACCTCTTGGACTATTTCTATGTGCTAACCATAGTATAAAACTACATCGACCCATGTTTCCCATCGAGTTAACACCGGTGCAGGAGGAAGTCTGATATTAGGTGCTGTTGATCTAAACAACTTCACTCTTTTAGAAGATTTAACAAAAATTCTCTTTGTACTGCACACAAATCTATCTACCAATCAGAAAGATTCACGTATTGTCTCAGAAATGCAACGAAGAGCGTGTGCCAAGCAAGTTATATGAATTAAGTTAGGAAAAATACCTTTCAGAGTTTGTGCTGATTTTACCATATTATACAGATGGAAAAAAGAATAAAAAACCAAAAAATAATTAAAACATGCAATATACGGGCTATAATATTGAAATATTATGCATTTACCACTAACCAAGAAAATATGCAGTTATATGCACCATAAAATTATGTCCCAATAACTGAAAATTCCATAATTCGTGCACATAAAGTAAAAGCATACATTTTTAACCTCTATGAAAAAACATGCAAATGCATGAACTTCCTAGCCCTAATTATGGAGGTTTGTGCACTTGGACTTGGACCCGGTTAAGTTGATTGTCTCGGGAATAATGGTAGAAACCTTTTTAGGCATTTCATTGCTAACATTAGACTGGTAGGTAGACAGCAAGTCACCCAAACACAAGAAACAACCTTGACCATATTTTGAACGGGTTGGTTCATTCATACGCGTTTCTGCAATGAGTGTGTTATATACAAGCAACAAGGTAGCAACTAAGAAACGTACTTTGTACCTATCAGCGTAGCGAGATTCATTCGAGCGTCCTAATTACTAGGCCTCGGATTGTTACGTAAATATATATTTTGGACTTGAAATTGAGTTTAATGTCACACCAGAGCAAATATTTTAAGTTTTATTGCATAAAAACCACACATTTTCTAATTTTTATATGTAAATAAATAATTTTAAGATATCACATAAATTACACAAAAATCGCATAAAGCAAAGCTCTAGCATAAAACCAGCAGTTTATTGGAAGAACTGATAGGTTGGAAGAAAACAAACATCCTGCTTTCTCAAGCTACATGAGCCCACAACATAAGAAGAGGGAATTCTCCACTGCCATGTACTTGATTAAGGAACTGTTACCGCTTGTCTATATACTGAACTGTATAGTCAATGAGTCATTTGTGAATCAGCAGCGTTATGTAATATTCTATAGCGCATCCCACCCTTAGAAGACAGTACACGTTAAATGGAGCGCAGTGTTGCAACATGCACTACGAAGGGGAAGCAAGGGGGGGGGGGGCGGCTCCCCCTTGGAAAATAACAAATGTAATGTGCAATCAATTACTGTCGGACTATTGCTTTAATTTTGAGGTAAAGTACACTTTTTATTTAGCATAAATTAACATGCTTATCCGTAACAAATATTATAACTAGGAAGTTCATGCGTTTGCATGTTTTTTCATAAGGGTTAAAAATGTATACTTTTACATTATGTGCACAAATTATGAAATTTTCAGTTATTTGGACATAATTATATGGTGCATATAACTGCATATTTTCTTGGTTAGTGATAAATGAATAATATTTCAATATTATAGCCCCTATACTGAACATTTTAATGGTTTTTATGTTTTTTTATTCTTTTTTTCCATCCGGATAATGTTTTTCATATTGGTAGTATTGCACATGGTGATGCAACTCACAAAGATTTCAATATTATAGCCCCCATCTTGCGTATTTTAATGATTTGTATGGTTTTTTTATTATTTTTTTTCCATCTGTATAATATGTTTCATATTGGTGGTATTGCACGTCATACAGCTCGCAAGGTGGCGAGAACTAATGATGAGTCATGTTGTCATGAAGTGAATCCACTGTTTACATCCTTTCATTATATGTATGTGCGTAGAGAATAATCAGTGCGTTATCTGAGAGGTTTATATTAACAAATATAAAGTGCAGGTCAACGTTTTGAGCAGCACGATTATAGCAACACTTGCTTGCCCACCAGTAGTTGCGTCGTGGTATTCAAATGTAACAGTGCTGTGAACTGGTTCCCACCAAATTAAATTCGGCGTATAATGTGTTAAAAAGCTCTTCAAATGCCAAAAATAAAACCAACTTCGAGTGCTAGATTAATTAATTTACAGAAAGGGTTTTCGAGTGAGTTAATATCTACAGATAATAGGTATTGTTTTGTGGAGCGTGTGAGTAAAATGTGGGAAGTGAGAAAAGATTTCAAACAGTTCAGCACATAAACCAGCAAAGCATAAGGAGAATTTAATCAGAAAATTTGCAAAGAACCTGTTGAAAAACAGCTAGTAGAGTGTTTAGGAAGTAGGGTTAGTGAATTTTCCTATGACTTGTACCATGCATTTTTAGCTGTTGATATTCTCTTCTTCAAAATTAATAGTCCGACATTTAAAAACCTATATCAACCTTCTTGTCAAGTGTATGCCCACGACAAGAAGGCTAGAGGGGAATGAAGAGCAGAGGGGGCGGCGCCGTGGCCGAGCGGTTAGCGCGCTCGCCTACCACCTAAGCGGCCCGGGTTCGATCCCAGGGACTCGCAAGTGGTAATCGTGGTGGACGAAGCGGTGTCAGGGCGTGTTTTCTCCGGGTGCTCCGGTTTCCCCCGCCATCTCATTCCACCGGTGCTCCATCTTCATTCCATGTGTCATCAGTGTCACCGCCTGCGGTGCCGTAGTAGTAAAAGCGGGCGTTAAACACAACAACAACAGAGCAGAGGGGGCTTCAATTGTTTATCTGCTCCGGTAGCGTATCTGTTTACTAGGAAATGAGTGCATGAGAATGCATATGAGTCACCCACGTTGCCAGATCTAATGCGCTTTGCAGTATTACGGGTGCAGAGATTTTTTAATATTATGCATTATTTGGCTCTCGCTGCTAACACGCGCTACGGCGCTACAATTATATACTCGTATTTTGTTAGTTTTATTCTTGGCTTAATATTTACATATGGCTGCAGTTCGAAAGAAGGGACGAAGTATTCACAGTGAAGTATTGACCTGTATAGAACATGATCTTACACCAATATTACATAAATTATTTAATGACTGTCTCTGGCAAGGACGCTATCCTTACTGTTGGAAAGAAGCAAGATTAATTATACTTAAAAAAGGTGCAGATAAGGACCCCAAGGATCCAAAGTCATATAGGCCGATCTGTCTACTGAATGCTCTTGGGAAGGTTTTGGAAGAATTAATATGTAAAAGATTAAAAGAATTCCGCTTAATGATTGGACTTAATAATAGGCAATATGGCTTAAGGAAAGGTTGCTCTACTGAAGATGCTATCAATAAATTAATAATATCGACTAAAGCTTCAACCTCTAAGTATGTCATTGGAATCCTAGTTGATATTTCTGGGGCGTTCGATAACCTTTGGTGGCCGGCACTCTTTGAAAGATTGCGACTTAAAGGAATTCCCAAATCCTTGTATTTGATTTTATTGGATTATTGTAAAGACCGAAGAGTGATTATTAAAGGTGCCAGTAGCAATTTAATTCGACACATCACCAAGGGATGCCCCCAGGGTTCGATCCTCGGACCAACCTTTTGGGACATCTTATTGGAGACCTTATTAGATGAATTGACAGGTAATAATAATGTAATGGAGATTATTGCATATGCCGATGATATATTATTTTTAATCGAAGGCAACAATAGAAATGAAATTGAGGAAAGGGCCAGGAATTTAACCACAATATTAACCGGTTGGTGCAGTGCAACCAAACTACAAGTGGCCCCAGCCAAGTCAGCTTATATGGTTTTAAAAGGAAACTTTAAAAGGAATCCTACAATTAAATATAATAATCAAAATATTAGAAGACAAAATGAAGCAAAATATTTAGGCATACTTTTAGATGATAAATTACTTTTTAGAAAGCATACTGAGTATGTTAGGACAAAGGCAGAGAAAGTTATGATGAAATTAGCCAGAATAGTGCAGTTTGAATATAGGATACCGTTTAATGCAATAACCTCGTATCACACCAGCATTTTTGCATCCATAATAACGTATGGCGCAAGTGTATGGGCGTTTAGGATGTGGAATGTCCAAATTAAAACCTTGCTAAGAAGAACTCAGCGAAAAATTTTACTAAGGTATACAGGAGCTGTCAACACGACACCGACACTAGCACTATTAGTCTCCATTGGCTTTTGGCCGATCGATTACACCATCAAGTTAAGAGGGGCAATTTTCTGGCATAATAAAGGAGATTTAAGGAAGGTCCAAGACATAGTGGGAAGAAATTGTGCAAATATAAGAGAAATAAAATGTAATTTACTTCTAAGTTTTCAAGAGGAATGGGATAGTACGATCGCCGGAAGGAGAACTTATCATCTTTTTAATAATATTAAAGAAAGATTAAAATTGAAGCATGTGCAGCCCACTAGAGGTTTATTACATTATTTAACTGGGCATGGACCATATAAGACATACTGGCTAAAAATACAAAGGACTGATAACGATTTATGTGGCAGATGCAATGTGCAGGACACACCTGAGCATGCGCTATTTGAATGTGTTAAGTACAGCGAGCAAACAAGAGAAGAGAGACAGGCACTGAGCGGCAATTATATTTATAACATTATTAGGAATAAGGATTTATACGAGCATCTTCACAAGCTGGCGGACAAAATAAGTAAGATTGCGTGGGAGGAGGAGCGATTACCAGCTAGGCGACAACCACATAATGTTAATGTAGTTATAGAACCAAGGAGATTGAGATCTCACCAGATACAAGAGGAAAGAGTAGTAGCACAAGATGAGGAGGTTAATGATAATGGATATGGAGGAGAGATCGTAGGGAGAGAGAGGAGACGGATCGAGATAGAGGAGAGATCAGCAGGGATAGAAGGGGTGATGTGTAGAGATGGAGGAGAAATCAGCAGGGAGAGGTGAGGAGATGGATCGAGATGGAGGAGATATTAGTAGGGAGAGGAGATGGATCGAGGTGAAGGAGAATTCAGCAGGGAGAGGAGAGGAGATGGATCGAGATAGAGGAGAGATCAGCAGGGAGAGGAGATGGATCGAGATGCAGGAGAATTTAGCGGGGAGAGGAGAGGAGATGGATCGAGATAGAGGAGAGACCAGCAGAGAGAGGAGATGGATCGAGGTGCAGGAGAATTTAGCAGGGAGAGGAGAGGAGATGGATCGAGATAGAGGAGAGACCAGCAGAGAGAGGAGATGGATCGAGCGTGCAGGAGAATTTAGCAGGGAGAGGAGAGGAGATGGATCGAGATAGAGGAGAGACCAGCAGAGAGAGGAGATGGATCGAGATGGAGGAGAGATCAGCAGGGAGAGGAGAGGAGATGGATCGAGATGGAGGAGAGATCAGCAGGGAGAGGTGATGCATCGAGATGGAGGAGAAACCCACAGGGAGAGCCGAGGAGATGGATTGAGATGGAGGAGTAATCAGTAGGGAGAGGAGAGGAGATTGACCGCGATGGAGGAGTAATTAGCAGAGAGAGGAGAGGAGATCGACCGAGATGGAGGAGTAATTAGCAGAGAGAGGAAAGGAATTCGACCGAGATGGAGGAGTAATCAGCAGGGAGAAGAGAGGAGATCGACCAAGATGGAAGAGAAATCAGTATGAAGAGTAGATGGATCGAGATGGAGGAGTAATCAGCAGGAAGATGAAAGGAGATCGATTGAGATGGAGGAGAAACCAGCAGGGAGAGGACAGCAGATGGGTTGAGGAGGAGAGATTAGCAGGAGGAGGAAGTATTAAGTGATAATTTATGTGGCGGTGAAGGTGAAGTGAATTTGGGAAGTGATTGAGTGAGAGTTTTAAAATCCCTAATGGTAATAATAATTTGGGAATCATTTGTTTTAATGTTATCAGTGATTTAAGGAGGAAAGAAAAGTGGCATGTTGTGAGTTCGAATGGGGAAGTGAAGAAGTATGAATTTGAGTTAAGGATATAAAGGTGATATTAGAAATATATCAAGTGATGTTTTTTGTGCTGGATACCAGTACAGTTGGCCGCCGGGCACCGGCGGCCTTAGTGTTAAGTTAGATGTAGTATTTATTATTTTTAACCGGATACCGGTTATTTACTGGATACCAGTAAATTTGTTTAAATAGTGATTTGTAGAAATTTATTTGATGTAGTTATGTAAGTATATTATAAAAGGGGGGATAAAATGGGAAATATTTTGTGTATATATATATATATATATATTTTTTTTAAATTTGAATAAAAAATTGTTAAATATTAAATTATATTATTAGAAGAATGAGATATATTTTTAAATGGGAATTATTTTGGTAAGTTGAATTGAAGATTTGTTGTTTTATTGATTTTAGGAAATTTTTAATTAAAATAATGTGTAAATGTAGTTGATTTAATGTTTAATTATATTTTTATTTGATTTATTTTAGTATATTGATTGATTTTTGTTATATGAATTAGAAGTTTTGTTGGTTGTTTTGGTTTGATGATTTAGAAATAAAGTTAATGAATTAATTATTATTAGTAATTGAAATAATTGTTTATGTAAATAGGTTAAGAAATTAATTATACGATTTTGGAATTTTAATTTGAGCTTTTTATTTTGATTGTTGAATAATGAATATTTTATTAAATTAAAAAAAAATTATATATTAAATTAATTAGGAGTATTGTGATTGTTTCAGGTATTAGAGGAAATGTTGGTATAGATACTTGATGTGATGAATTATAATTTTGAGTATGTTTATTTTGTGTTGAAATCTTTTTTTTTTTTCTTTTAACTTTATTGTATTTTATATTTATGTTTTGTAGTATTTAGATTCTTATAACTTGTAGAATATTGTTGTTGTAAATATTTTTGAAAGTTAAATAAACGAATAGGGATCTGGAATGTAAGCCCTGGTTTAAGTAATTAGGTGCCAGGGTTTATTATTGCAGGTTTTTATTTATTTATTTATTTATTTATTTATTTATTTATTTATTTATTTATTTATTTATTTATTTATTTATTTATTTATTTATTTATTTATTTATTTATTTATTTATTTATTTATTTATTTATTTATTTATTTATTTATTTATTTATTTATTTATTTATTTATTTATTTATTTATTTATTTATTTATTTATTTATTTATTTATTTATTTATTTATTTATTTATTTATTTATTTATTTATTTATTTATTTATTTATTTATTTATTTATTTATTTATTTATTTATTTATTTATTTATTTATTTATTTATTTATTTATTTATTTATTTATTTATTTATTTATTTATTTATTTATTTATTTATTTATTTATTTATTTATTTATTTATTTATTTATTTATTTATTTATTTATTTATTTATTTATTTATTTATTTATTTATTTATTTATTTATTTATTTATTTATTTATTTATTTATTTATTTATTTATTTATTTATTTATTTATTTATTTATTTATTTATTTATTTATTTATTTATTTATTTATTTATTTATTTATTTATTTATTTATTTATTTATTTATTTATTTATTTATTTATTTATTTATTTATTTATTTATTTATTTATTTATTTATTTATTTATTTATTTATTTATTTATTTATTTATTTATTTATTTATTTATTTATTTATTTATTTATTTATTTATTTATTTATTTATTTATTTATTTATTTATTTATTTATTTATATTCACAGTGAAGCAAGGGAGGTAATTAGAAAAGTGATAGAAGTATATAACGAAGAAGCGAAGTCAGGACAATTGAAATGTTTATTATCACAAAAAAATTTACGTGTGGCAAATTATTGTGGGATATCGTAACATAGTGTAACAAGAATAAGAAGAGAAGGTGTTAAAGCTGGTGAAAAATCACTTCATCCTCCGGGGAAAAAGAGACCAAAGGCCGAGGAATGCAAATTTCATTGTGATGACTTTGATAGAACAGTAATTAAAAACGTAATTCGAGACTTTTATTTGGTTAAAAAACAAGTGCCCACTGTACCGAAGCTACTTGCAGCAATTAGGGAAAAAATAAATTTTCCTTGGGGAAGAGAAACTCTGCGGAAGATATTGCACGATATGGGTTTCAAATGGAAGCGATGTGGAAGTAAGAGAAAATTACTTATTGAACGTCCAGATATAGTTAACTGGAGAGCTAAATACCTAAGAGCTATAAATGGATACAGAAATACTGGGAGAAATATCATTTACATTGATAAGTCCTGGGCATGAGTGTCGGCAGACCTTTTTCGGGGGGGGGGGGGGGGGCGGGCACATGTTGGAAATTTGCAATCAAATAATATTAAATCATTATTTTACTGTCAAAATTTACAATGTTTGTTGCAGATAACCGTATTAATTTGTGCTAAATACAAATTGCTCTTTACATCAAACTTAAAATAATAGTTTAATAGTAAATGGCTGCACATTAAGTTCAATTTCCAAGTGGGGGGCCGTGGCCCCCCCCCCCCCTTGCCCCCGTTTCGCGACGCCCATGGTCCCGGGTGGACAATAATTTGACATTTGGGAAGTGCTGGCGGAGTGATGATATCTACGGGATTACGACAAACACTAGCTCTTCAAACCGCCTGATTCTTGTAAATGCAGGCAGCAACGAAGGTGTGTGAAAGTGCAGTGAACTCCGTTACAACAGCTGATTGGCAGGGCTACGTTAGGCACGTTAAGAAACTTGAGGATGAGTTCAGACAAAAGGATGGGCTAGTGGAAGATGCAATAGACAATTTTATTATATCACTAGGAGGTCTGACGAAGATCCAGAGAGCGGTAGTGACAGCAGCGAAGGTGACGACTTCTCCGACTCGGATCTTGCACGACAACTGGACTTCTAGGTGAGTTATGTGACAACACTGTGTATTTTAATCGAACCTAGCATCCTTATCATACTCGGAAACTAAAGCGCGTTTCACCCTTAGAAGACAGTACACGTTAAATGGAGCGCAGTGTTGCAACATGTACTAGTTGCGAATCTTTCTCCACGCGCGACCCCGAGGTGACCAGAGTCCTGTACTTAGGCCTTCAATTGCCGCTTGACGAGATGGGCACTTTTAACTTTGGTATCCCTCCATGCCTTTGTTATTGTATGACCTAAATTTACAAATGACTCGTCTGTATAAACAATTGATTTCCCCTGGTCCCTAAACCTTTTTACGTATTTTAGATATTTATGTCGCCATCTGATAATATCGTCTCTTTCTATTAATATGCACTTCTTACCCCTTCTTTCACATTCGCACCCCAAATCATGTAAGAACCGACTAAGAGTGGCCCTTGAGAAATTTGGTTGTGTCTCATCACTGTTGAATAGTGACAAAATTATATTCAGCGTGGGTGGAATATTTGCAAACAGTAAAGAATGAACAATTCGCCGCAATCCACCTTGCACTATTCAATCATATTGCGTTAACCTAGCGTTTTGTGTAGTCCCGCCCTTTTTGCTTTCTTTTTCGATGGCGTTCTTAGAGACCTTTCATTACTTCCTTTTTAATCCTATACACTACTGCTTCTGAACACTCAATAGCCTTAGCTGTTTCTTTTACTGCCTTACACGCATTTTACTTCAAAAATAATTTAACACATTCATAATTATTTGGCGTTCCTTACTTCTTAATTTACCAACATATCGTCTCTTCCTAGCTTCCCCCTCCATAACTACAAATATTTACAAAAATATTAAACAAATAACGCAATAACAGCTCACAGTTACACACACGGCTTCTTTCGAACTAATGTTAGTGCTGCTCCTTATACTATCTTCTGTGTCAGGCGCTGAATAGATGAATACATTTTGTTTGCCTTACTGGATAAAAGAAAGAGGTTACTGCCTTTTGGTTTATTTTAAAAACTTTCTCCAACCTTCCTCAACATTTGTTCTCGCTGGTTCCCTGATGTAAACTCAATAACAAAAAAGTTTCACACTGCGTAACTTTTGCAGTGCACAGATATAAAATTTTCCGAAAAAATTTAATTTAAAAAATTATAACACTTAACTGGGTAATCATAGAGAATTCAAAGTAGGCAGGTAGTAGCACTATGGTCTACTCTACCTAAGTAAAAAATATAGATGCATTCTAGCAGTTAGTTTGTTAGTTAGCGCGTGATGAGTGTAGAAACAGCAAATATCGGACTTCTATTGAAAAAAAACGTTTTCTGAAGAAATTTGGGCCTATAGAAATGTATAATGATTCTGAAAAGGATATAACCTGATAGAGAAAAATATTCTGCATAGGATAGATAATGTGTTCAAACCTGAAATTTATAACAAATGAATATTTATACCATGCTATTGGTAATCTGGCAACAGCGCAAGGGTAGAAAAGGACGCGGCTAATGGCAACTTGTATGCGCTAGATAGAGACAGAGATGTCCCATTTAACTCCATACTGCCTTCTAAGAGTGGAACGCTATATAGACATAAACACCATGCGGGAAGCAAAACATGATTACGTTACACATTCCTGAGCCTCGCCTTCTTGTGCTGGGCATACAGTATGTAGGACAGTATTACAATAACGTATTGTCAAATATACAAAATGACTTAGCGGTTCAGTTTGTATGGTTGTCTGTTGATGAAATCCCTGATTTTGAGCGCCATTCTATTGCGAATATAATCGTGGGTACTTTAAATAATGAACAAAAGAGCACACCTTATATTCTTAATGGGTGCGAATTGTCGGCCACTGACAATGTAACTGTGACCTAGTTTGTGATGGACTCTTTGAAATTACTATGGGGTTACTTTTATTTGTTACTGATACAGGTCCTTATATGGTAAAATCAGGACAAACTCTGAAAGGTATTTTTCCTAACTAAATTCATATAACTTGTTTGGCACATACTCTTCATCGCATTTCTGAGACAATACGATTCTTTCCTATAGGTAAAGTTGTGTCCAGTACAAAGAGAATTTTTGTCAAATCTCCTAAAAGAGTTAAGTTGTTTAGATCAACAGCACCTAATATCCGACTTCCTCCTGCACCAGTGTTAACTCGATGGACAACATGGGTCGATGTAATTTTATATTTTGCTGAGCTCATAGAAATAGTCGAAGAGGTTGTTAATTCATTGGACTCGAATGATACTTCAAAAAAACCTGTGGAAAATATTCTGTCAGGCACTGAATTAAAAGAGGATCTTTGTTTCACATCTGCCCATTTTTCTTTCTTACCAACAGCCATAACGGCATTGGAAGCTGTAGGACCTCCTTTGCATGAATCACTTACTGTCTTTGAAAAAGATAGGCTCCTGGTAGCATAGGACAAAAAGTGAAAGAGATAGTGCTTTATGTAATTTCAAAAAATTCTGGTTATAAACAGATGTGAGATATTCCAGACATCCTCGAAAGAAAACCACCTGTCACACCAAGAGAGTTGACTCTCTCTGTGAAGCAGTTAGCATCATTTAAATATACCCCGATAACATCTTATGACGTAGAGAGAAGTTTTTCACGTTACAAAAGTGTTTTGCGAGACAACAGACGATGTTTTACAGTTGAAAATTTGTGCAAAGTGTTGGTTGTGAACTGCAATTTAGCAGTTAATACTAGCAGCGGGACCACGTCTATTTCAACCTCTAAGGAATAAGGTAACTTTATTTATTATTTATACTAACTCGACTTGTCTACTGCAAAGGGACATTGTTTTAATTAAATAGTGCATATTTTTTGGCATATTTTCAAGTTTTTAAGAGCATATTTGCATGCATATTTCCGTGTTTTTTAGGGCATGAACTTCCGAGCCCTACACATAAGTGTTCTTGGCCTTGTGAGGTACGCGAGATGTACAGGAAATACAGTGTTAAATATCAGAAGCAACTCCAAGCTATAAGCAATAACAACTTAATCAACATTCAACTCGATACAGACCTCGTTGCGAGAGAGTTGCCTGGTATAGGAATGCAAAAATATTATATAATAGCAGTGTGCTTTAGTAATTGTTAAGTAAAATGCAGCTTAATTTAACATAATACGTTAATAGTGTGTATAATTTCACCTGTCTTCTGTCTAATCTGTAGATAGTATAGGTACTATTATTTATATATTCCCTTCAGAAGTCACGAGCCGAGAACACATCTCAAAGGCTACTGTATTGCAATATTCCCCTTGCACCTACAAGGAGATTAGTGATAAGATAATTTGTACAAATGTTTATATTAACTAACATGAATATATAGGAATAAGAATTTGTAAGAATAGTACAAGAGTAGAGAAAGTCATGAGTATAACACATCAGATGTTTACTCACTCATGGTGACTCATATGCATTCTCATGCACTCATTTCCTAGTAAACAGATATGCTACCGGAGCAGATAAACAATTGAAGCCCCCTCTGCCCTTCATTCCCCTCTAGCCTTCTTGTCGTGGGCATACACTACGTACATACGCACATAGGTACATACGTACATAGGTACATACGTATTTAGGTACATACGTACATAAGTACATATATACATAGGTACATACGAACATTGGTACATAATTACATAGGTACATATATACACAGGTACACACGCACGTAGGTACATACGCACGTAGGTACATACCTACATAGGTACATACCTACATAGGTACATACGCACATAGGTACATAGTTACATAGGTACATAGTTACATAGGTACATACCTTGTAGCAGTTTTTCTGTATAGCGCTTATGATATACAGAATATATCAAAGCTACAAAATCCATTAATAGCAAAGGGTTAAGAATATGTACCACAGGTGAAGGGATGCCAAAAAGGCACTACCAAGGGTCATTAGCGAACGTCCCAAACATTAACGTAAACGAGATACAATTAGTTTGGCAAGGTCTTCAACATAAAGAAAAAAGAGCCTGCTATTGTATTTTTACAAAGTATCGGAAACCCGAGGGGTTTCGCCAGAGGGCAAAGTCTTGACTTAATGAAGTGAGGGCCATTATGGACGTTTGGGAAGCTAAAAAGGATAATGACTGAGGCACAGTAGGAGACAGGCATCGTTACGAGGGAGAGATACATGTAAGCAACACGGTGAAAGTTCGTTCCAACGATTACTTGAAACTGCATATTTTATTCTATTTAAAATTGTTCAGCAAAGCTTAAACGTGTAAAAATAAAACAAATAAAGGTTCTTACAAAACTACAATATCGCTCTCTGTAACCACCACGGATACCCGAGATTAAGACTCATGTGTGAGCAGCCGTAGGCACCCATAATAAGAAGCAGTCAATCGAGAGATAAAAATGCTTCAAATTGGCGCTCCAACGTGTGGCGTGAACTTCAGAGAATTTCAGGAATGCTGACCGTGAACTTCAGAGAATTTCAGGAATGCTGAGTGTGAACTTCAGAGAATTTCAGGAATGCTGAGCGTGAACTTCAGAGAATTTCAGGAATGCTGAGCGAGAACTTCAGAACTTCAGGGAAGCAGAATAAGGTATGCGGAGAACTTCAGGGAGCTGAACAACAAAGGTCGTGAACTCCAGGGAAGGTGACCCAGGACACAGCAGGAACGAGAGGATCCACATCGAATAGCAGTGCAGCAAGCTGATTAAGGTACTGAGTGAGAATTTTATCTACGTGTTGTAGTATATAGTCAATGTATTTAAGGAACGGGAAAATGATCGAGCAATTAGATATAAATATGGAAGTGCAGGAGGGTGATGAGAGAGTGGGAGAAGGTGTAAATAGTAATGTAGATAATGCAAGGGACAGAGTAGCTGATACGAATATACAAAATCAGGGAGAAGAAACAGGGGGAAGCAGGGAGACTAATGAAATATTAAAATCACTTATGTCAATGATGACGGGGTTAACAGAAAAGGTAGATCAGAGTCAGAAAGATTTAACGGGGTTAACAGAAAAGGTAGATCAGAGTCAGAAAGATTTAACGGGTTTAACAGAAAGTCAGAAAGAGATTAAGGAAAAGGTAGAAAAAAGTCAGAAAGATTTGACGGGTTTAACAGAAAGTCAGAAAGAGATTAAGGAAAAGGTAGAAAAAAGTCAGAAAGATTTAACGGGGTTAACAGAAAAGGTAGATCAGAGTCAGAAAGATTTAACGGGGTTAACAGAAAAGGTAGAAAATACGAGGGAGAACTTAACAGCTGACTTAGTCAAAATAGGAAATAAGATTGAGAAACAACAGAAGGTTTTAGAAAATGTCAAGGAGGAAGTTAGAAATGAAATAGAAAATGTAAGAAGTGAGGTTAGAAATAATCAGGAAGAGGTTAAAATTGAAATTGAAAATGTACGAATTGAAATGAGGGAAAGTCAGGAACAGGTTAGGGAAGAGAGAGTTAATAAAAATGTAGAGAAAGAAAATAGAAAATTAAGGGAGGAAATAACTACTGAATTAGCTAAGGAAAGGGAAATTAATAGCAAGGAATTAGAAATCTGTAGGAAAAGATTAGAGCAATCAGAGAGGGAAACTAGGAGATTAGCTGTGAGTGTAGATGAGGTAAATGACAAACTGAAAGAAAGATTAAATAACATATGTATGTCTGACAATGTTAGTGACTCTGTGAGTAGTAATACTATTACGGTAGCAGCACGGGACGAAGCGATGCATAATGCGTCAGCGGACATTCCGATGTTAAACTTAAATGCTGGTACATCAGGTAATAGTAATACCAATGTCAATGTTAATGCACGCAATAGTCCACATTTGCAATGGCCCAACCATGTTTTGAATGAAATTTCACCACCAACCTTTGAAAACGAAGAATTTGATGACCCCAAGGCTTTTATAAATAGCATGCAAGAATATTTTCTTGTAAAAGGTATTCCCGAGGAATATAAGATGACGGTTGTCAGAAAATGTTTTAAAGGCAACGCTTCAAACTGGTTAGAGTTATCAGTTGGATTAAGTAATGATTATCGGACATTTAAGGAAATTTTCTTAAATAGATATTGGGGAGCTAGCAGGCAGGCAAATATAAGACTGGAACTGAGTAATGGGAAATATAACCCGCATAAAGATCAATGCATGGTTAATTATTTTATGGCTATAGCTAGAAAATGTAAGATGCTTGACCCTCCGATGGGAGAAATAGAATTAATTAATTTAATAACCACACATTTTCCGGAAACAATTCAACACTATCTGATTATTGCGAAGCCGATAACAATAGCGGCAATGATTGACTTGTTAATCGCACTAGAAAGAAATAAGAGCCAAAACGAGGCAAGTAATGAGAGACCTTTTGGAAACAACCGATCTCCAACAAAAATTTTCGGGCAGGGGGCAGGTTCAGGTGATGTCAGGAATTTTGATGCTCGGCAACGGTATCATGGCCCCGTCCCTAAAAACAATAATTACCACCGGAAAAATAATTTTGAGCCTCAGGATAGGAGACATAATTTTGAGCCTCAGGATAGAAGAAATAATTTTGAGCCTCAGGATAATAGAAGAAGGGTTGAGAATTATCCACGGGAAAGAAACCCTCAAATTAATTACGTACAGGCAAATAGATATTACGGAGATAGAAGGGGGTACACTAGGAATCGATTTCCTTCGGGAAATAATTATCACCATAATAATAATTGGTACAGACCGAATTCCCCTAGGCAAGAAGAAAGAAATGGGAATAGCAGAATTTCTCCAAATCCGGAAGAAAGGGTAGACGCTATAAACGCGGTAAAAAGATTGGAAGAAACAAATTTTCACCAGGATTCAAACCCGGGACCTTCATATAATGGGAATGGGACAGGAGCCATTAGTAAGCTTTCGGAAAACTCCAAACCCAGTCAACTTCGCCTTCAGTGAAGATTGGGAATGATGAATGTTCTTATTATGGGAAGTACTTCGAAAATAAGGGACAGAGAAGGCAATGTTTGATCGAAAAACATAAAGAAAATACAGAGAATGAAATTTTAATTGATCCGCCAAGAATAAATATTGGTATTAACGGGAAATTATTTCAGGCTATTATTGATACAGGTGCTAATACTACTGTGTGTTCCCAAAATTTTTTTGAAAATTTAGTGAATAGTGGTGTAAAATTATTATCTTTGCCAGTTTATGGGATATATTGCTCTGTAGCGGTAGGTAAAAGGAAAGAAAGGGTAAAATTTCAAGTGATGGTAAAGGTCGAGATCGCACATAAATGCATTGAAATATTATTTTTGGTTGTACCCAGGCTTGTTTTTGACGTAATAATCGGTTGCGATAGTCTTTATGCTTGGAATTCCATCATAGATTTTGAAAATAGAAGTTTTAAGTTTGAAACAGGACCTGACACCATAATTGTACCATTTTTAGACCATACTTCGAGGATAATTGTACGGGATCAGGTAGAGGAAGAAATGGAGGGGGAAACATTCTTTGTCGAGGTAATAAATATTGGAGCGATGGAATTAGCAGAATTAAAAGTTGGGAACTACGATGAAATAGAGGAACAAAATATTGTGAGTAGAGGTAATTATTTCTGTGATTTTGACGAAGAAAAGAAACCCCGAGAAAACCCAAAATTTAACTTGAAGAATAGTAGTATAAATGAGTACGACGAAAGAAAGGACTGTGTCAAGATAGAAAATTTAATAGAATCTAAGGTGAACCAAGCTGAGAGACTAAATGAGGAACAAAAAGGAAAATTACGGGAACTTTTAATAGAAAACAGGGAGGTATTCTCGGAAAAGCCTGGAAGATGTAACTGTTACACACATTCGTTTGAACTAGCGAATATTAAACCATATTCCCATAAAGCCAGAGCAATCCCATGTACAATTAGAGAGGAAGTTGATCAGGTCATTAAAACCATGTTAGATGATGATATAATTGAAGTGTCCAACTCCGAGTATATAAATCCATTATGTATCGTTTATAAAAGTGATGGCAAAGTTAGAGTAACATTAGACGCTAGAAAGTTAAACGCTTATTGTAAGCCAGATCGCTTTAGACCCGAAAGTGTTGAGATCATTTTAAATAAATTGCGAAGAGGAAAATTCTTTTCGGCGTTGGATCTGACGTCATCTTTTTGGCAAATACCATTAAGAAAGGACTTAAGAAAATATACTTCGTTTTTACACGGGGGCATATTATATAATTTCACAGTGTGCGCATTCGGTATGAACACAAGCAGTAGTGCACTATTAAGAGCGCTGTATAATATTTTTGGCGAGACGATAAAAAAATTTGTGGCACAATATGTTGATGATTTTCTCATATTCTCCGAAAGCATTGAAGAACATATGGATCATTTGCGGTACGTCTTAAGTAAATTAAAGAAGGCAGGCATGACAGTTAAGCCTAACAAAACAGCTTTCTTTGTCCAGAAAACAGAATTCTTAGGATATATTATTTCAGAAGAAGGAATCAGGCCAAATCCCGCTAGAATCGAAAGTATCAATAAGATTCCCGCACCGAAAAACATAAAACAATTAAGAAGATTTTTGGGTATTTTGAACTACCAATCTAGATTTATCATTGATTTTGCTTCGGTAGTAGCTCCATTAAGAGAACTATTGAGAAAGGAAACAAAATGGAGATGGGGAACAGAAGAAGAAATGGCTTTTGAGAAAGTTAAAAGATTATTCGCAACCTCTATTTTATTAGAGAAACCCCGCGAAGATCTTCCATATATTATATTTACTGATGCTTCCAGCCAAGGATACGGAGCTATTTTAGTCCAGATAGACCAATCAGGAAATAAGCATTTGATTACAGTTGCATCACGTGGTCTCTCTAGAACGGAATCCCAAGCTTGCACCACAGAAAAGGAAATAGCCGCCATTCATTTCGCCTTAATAAAATTTCGAGAATATGTATTTAACCGCCAGATAATAGTATACACTGATCATGTAAGTTTAGCCTTTATAAATTCTTGCAAACTGACGAATACCCGAATCTCAAGATACATTCACGAGATAACATCTCACAAGATCAAGATAAGACATATACCGGGTAAAGAAAATACCTTTAGTGATTTGTTATCCAGAATGAAGGAAAACTGGCCCATACCAGATACTCTTAATGACAGTAAGCATGACGTCACACTTTTGTACCTGGACACTGCAGAAGGACAAAAGTTATCGAAACAATTAATTAAGATAGCTGAGCTGCAAACTGAAGATGAAGAAATTCAGAAATTAAAGAAAAATGCAAAACCTATCGTAGAAAACATGCCCGATACTGTGGGAATATATAATGGTAAATTGTATAAGTTGCATGGTAGGTTTGAGCCAAAATGGAAAATCATGGTTCCAAAGTCTATACAGAAAATGTTAATCCTAGCATATCACAAAGCACTGGCCCACACAGGAAGTGAGCGGTTAACATTAATCATAAGTGAAAATTTCTATATAAAGCAACTTGCTCGAAAAGTGAGAATAGTATGTTCAACTTGTGAGTTATGCCAAAAGGCCAAGCACTTCAATGTGAAATATCATATAGAACCGCAGGCAATTATTAGAGACCGAAAGAATGCCTTAGTGACGGCCGACGCACACGGGGAGATGCCCCGGGGACAATACGGGTGTAGATACATATTTGTACTATATGATGTCTTCTCAAAGTTCGTAAAAATTTATCCCGTTAGGAATATAACAAGCAAAACCTGTGTAGGCAAGATCATAAATGAGTACATTCCAAAATATGGGCAAATAGAAGCCGTATTAACCGATAATGCTACAGTACATCGTAGCAAAATTTTCAGAGAAACTCTAAGTAGCCACCAGATAAAACTATATCATTGTTCTTATTATTTTCCTTCCGGGAATCCGACAGAGCGGATATTAAGAGAAATAGGGACTTATTTTCGAGTGCTTACTCATAATAATCATCGAAACTGGGTAAAGTATTGTCCCATCATAGAGAAAATTATTAATAATACTGTAAATACTACAACTGGTTTTGCACCGATACAGATAATGCAAGGAATTGACCCTGAACCCATTTTTAAAAATACTCCAAGAACGATTGAGAGAAGTCAGCCATTACCAGAGGAACAAAGGGCTAAGATCGTTTTTGACAGATTGCAAGAAAAAGCGGAAAAGAGGAAATCAAAAATCAAGAAACGTAAAAATAAATGGGATCCTCAGGTAGGAGATCTAGTCCTCGCCAGGGATTATAAGTTATCCAATGCGTTAAGGGGGAGAAGTCATAGATTAGAACTATTATATAAAGGTCCGGTAATGATTACTGAGAAATTCGGAGAGCATACTTATGAATTAGTGGACTTAAAAACAAACAAATCGATTGGGAGATGGCATAAGCAGCTAATAAGACCGTATAGAAATTCCTCAAATAGTATCGAAAAGTAAGAAAAGAAATGGTGAGAAGTAGTTGAAAGAATGGTTGGATCATGAAAATGAGGGCCTAATTGTTTCTATGTAAACTTGTAAATAACTGTAAGAATAACGTAATTAATATTAAGCAAAGTGAATATATCGAAAAAAAAACAAAACAGTGAAGTGGATAATGTGCGTGTGAAAAAGAAGAAGAAGAAAAAAAAAAACAAATTAAAAGTGAAACCAGCAGAACAATCCATAACCATAAAAGACTTTTGATAAAAATAATTATATAGAATCAGAAGATCAATGTAAGAAGAAACATGTAAAATAATATTAAACCACTATGTAGTATTAAAAATATAACCCTATGTGTGTTGAGTGCTGATTTGTGTAATGTAAATATGTGAAGGGTATTCTATGTACAAGCTATGTCTTTAAGAATTTGAGTGTAAACCCTCTTAAGCATTTGTATGTAATTGACGAAAGATTTGCTGAACAATCGCGAAATTTTAACAAGAAAATGATTTTCGGGCAAGACATATACCTTATCATATTTTTACATAATATGATAATGTATATGGGGGGCATTTGTAGCAGTTTTTCTGTATAGCGCTTATGATATACAGAATATATCAAAGCTACAAAATCCATTAATAGCAAAGGGTTAAGAATATGTACCACAGGTGAAGGGATGCCAAAAAGGCACTACCAAGGGTCATTAGCGAACGTCCCAAACATTAACGTAAACGAGATACAATTAGTTTGGCAAGGTCTTCAACATAAAGAAAAAAGAGCCTGCTATTGTATTTTTACAAAGTATCGGAAACCCGAGGGGTTTCGCCAGAGGGCAAAGTCTTGACTTAATGAAGTGAGGGCCATTATGGACGTTTGGGAAGCTAAAAAGGATAATGACTGAGGCACAGTAGGAGACAGGCATCGTTACGAGGGAGAGATACATGTAAGCAACACGGTGAAAGTTCGTTCCAACGATTACTTGAAACTGCATATTTTATTCTATTTAAAATTGTTCAGCAAAGCTTAAACGTGTAAAAATAAAACAAATAAAGGTTCTTACAAAACTACAATATCGCTCTCTGTAACCACCACGGATACCCGAGATTAAGACTCATGTGTGAGCAGCCGTAGGCACCCATAATAAGAAGCAGTCAATCGAGAGATATAAAAATGCTTCAACCTACATAGGTACATACCTACATAGGCACATAGTTACATAGGTTCATACGTACATACGTACATACGTGCATACGTACATAGGTACATAGGTATATACGTACATAGGTACACGCGTACATAGGTACACGCGTACATACGTACACGCGTACATACGTACACGCGTACATACGTACACGCGTACATACGTACACGCGTACATACGTACACGCGTACATACGTACACGCGTACATACGTACACGCGTACATACGTACACAGGTACACAGGTACATACGTACTTACGTACATACGTACATAAGTACATACGTACATTCGTACACACGTACATACATAGGTACATACCTACATAGGTGCATACCTACATAGGTACATACCTACATAGGTACATAGTTACATAGGTACATACGTACATAGGTACATTGGTACATAGGCACATACGTACAGGGGTACCTGCCTGCCTGCCCGCCTGCCCGCCTGCCGCCCACCCGCCCACCCGCCCACCCGCCCACCCACCCACCCACCCACTCACACACACACACATACATGAATAAATAATAAAGCTTATAAAAATAATTGTTTGACAGAGAAAGTAGTATACAATAGCATTGCAATGTTGATTTCTAATCTCACACATGCTTGTTTCAGGGAAGATTTGGTGTGGGCTGAGGAAGGCATGAGTTCAGAATCATCGTGCCTCAACTTCTTACTCGGGGTTTAGTAGTTTCACCATTAGTGTCTAAGGCTTGCGTTGGAGAGATGGGAGTTTTGTATAGGTACAACTGAGAAGTCAAGTCTTACAATCTGTGACTGTGCAAGAATTTGAGCTTTGAGCTCTACAATTTTCTACACAAATCCATTTAGTATTATATCTTCACCTTAGATGCATTGATTCCTGGTGTTGTTGAATCAAATGTTACGCCTCCTTTGGCGTTTTACTTACACCTACTACCTTTCCCTTTCCCTTTCCTTAATAACGAATTCCGCAGGATCGTGACAGGATACTACCAAGTAACACAACAAACTACAGCATAACATAACATTTATTATTATGAAAAGTGTTAAACATTAACAAGCAATTATTAAAGACAACAATAATTTTAAAAATGGACTCCGTTACATAGTAACCTATAAATATTAAAATGAAACAACAAATTTGATAATGAACTCTGTTAAATATTAACAAGAAAAATTTAAAAGAAAACAAGAAATTTTCCTATATTTGAAATCAAGACAGTTACGGAGAAAATACTATCTAACTTGAAATCTTGCTTACAGTCTGTGACAATCTCCACCTATACCGAGTTGCTCTCCGGTTTACTGATTAAGGGCCTCATACAGAGCAATCCCCCTTTGTCAACTGTCCCTCTGGAGTTTTCCCACTCCTACAAAGTATTATTAACTAAACTGATACTCATCCCGATGTCGGCACTAGAAGATATAGGATGTACGGAGAACTTTCAGCCTGGAATAGCCACGCCCTGGTCGACAGTGTACAACGGTGTCCTCTGGTTTCACAGCCACTCATCGGAGCCTCCTTTGCACATAGGCGACGTCTCTTACCAGCCTTAACTGGCACAATCACCTCAGAAGTCCATACCGCTCCTTTGCCCAAGGAACCACATGCACCAAGTCGAATTACATGTAACTAGCAGGATTAGGCTTATGCGCCTGTCCTGCATTCCCCACGACTGATCGCCGTGCCAACCACTTGCAATGGTGCCCGGGTTCTACTTCTCCTTGCTGATGGCTGACCCACACCTGGTCACATCTCACGGTAGACTCTCAACCTCAACCACACACTAACCACGCAGTAGAAACCCACAGGCAACGGGCTTTTGTCTCTGACGTCATCTCAAGCTGTTCCATCTTTTGCCGGCCACCCTCTCTTTTTGGCTCTTCAACCTGCCGTTCGTGCTCCCCCCCAATTAATCCGTTACACAAACCGGTCATACTATGAACAAAGTATATCAGCTTTTACTTTGTAAACCACAAGTGCTCTAATATTCATAGACAAAAATTCCTGCTTTTTGCTTCTGTGCAGTATTGGAGAAAGTGTGCATATAATAAAGTCTGTGATATTTAATCAAAATGTTGATGCTTTTCAATTAATGTTTGTAATTTAAAATGTATTGTAGTCATGGCATGACTTCATTGTGTAAGCAACAAAAATGAATTTTTAAAAAAAGTTAATATCCAGATGAGCAAAGTAACCATGGGAAAATATTACAACATAATTATCATAGTTTTTAAAATTATGATAAACATACAAAGGTGAAAGTTTCATGTGAGGTGGACTAAAAATAGGTGTTTGAAAGGGCTGCTGAAATAATACAAGCCCAAAGTGCTACCAGACAGTTGCAACTATAACTAGTGACACCAACCCTGGAAGACAGAAAAGTAACCCTAGCAATTTCTTTTGTGCTACCAATTCATTGCATCAAGACGATGATGTTAACAATACTTAGTCCAAAATATGTCTATAAACATGTATGTACAAGTCACAGAGTTAACGAATTGTTTATTTTTGTTGCTTGCATATTTATTAATTTCTTTGCATTTTTTTGTATTTGGGGACATGTCCTGAAAATTAGCTCATAATTTGAAGTACATGCATGAGAGGCATTTGAAAAGGAATGTATACCCAATAATACTGTAATAATTTCGGAGCAAAGCAAATTGGCAGCACTGACTTGGTGCTCTGTGCCCAATGTTCACAGTTGCTTGGAAGCTGTCAAGGTGGCAGACAGAAATTGGCCAATGGATTTAAAAAACAGTGTGTATTGTTTAGGTCTATTAACTAAAGAAATATTGGAAACTAGTTCTCGTTTAAAAAAAATTATGAAGGTTTTTATTAAACAAAGTGATAAAAAGAAAAACCAGCAGTGTTGTCAGGTCTGCCGAGTTAAAAGCAGAAGAAAGCAGTAGATTATTTTAAGCGGCAATTTTTGCATAGTGTATATTATTATTATTATTATTATTATTATTATTATTATTATTATTATTATTATTATTATTATTATTATTATTATTATTATTATTATTATTATTATTATTATTATTATTATTATTATTATTATTATTATTATTATTATTATTATTATTATTATTATTATTATTATTATTATTATTATTATTATTATTATTATTATTATTATTATTATTATTATTATTATATTCTCTCCAAAATTCTGGCGTTGTAGAGTTACTGCCACATGCAATGTCAGTATTGACCAATAGCCTTCATTCTGTATCTATTTGTTGGATTTCTTCTCCTTTCACCAAATTAGGAAACCGAGAAGTAAGTGGCGCAATTGACTGAACTGTTTGGATTTTAGCTGACTCTAACACTTTCAACATCGAAAGATGAGGATCACTTAATGAAAAATCACTTAGTATGTCGCAAAATGACTCAACGTAAAAATCAACACAGCGTAATTTGAAAAATTGTACATACTTGTTGGGCAGGGATGATTTTGTCAAGAGATATTTGAACTTGGGCACCAAAATACATGTTTTCCACGCGAAGAAATGCTTTTGAATCACTATATTCAATTTTCTATATTAATAAATAATAACTAACTATAGCGCATCCCACCCTTAGAAGACAGTACACGTTAAATGGGGCGCAGTGTTGCAACATGTACTAGTTGCGAATCTTTCTCCGTGGCGACCCCGAGGTGGACGGAGTTCTGTACTTAATCCTTCAATTGCTGCTTGATGGGAAACTTTTAACTTTGGTATCCCTGCACGCCTTTGTTACTGTATGACCTAAATTTACAAATGACTCGTCTGTATAAACAATTGATTTCCCCTGGTCCCGATACCTTTTTATGTATTTTAGATATTTATGTCGCCATCATCAGCCAATGGCCTGTGTAATTGGGCATCAAAAGTTGGATGGTAACTTGTTAAAAAGAATTCTACTGCTGGTTTTATGCGAGAGCTTTGCTTTATGAGATTTTTTTGTAATTTATGTGATATCTTAAAATATTTATTTACATATAAAAATTAGAAAAGTGTGTTTTTTATGCAATAAAATTTAAAATATTTGCTCTGGTGTGACATTAAACTCAGTTTCAAGTTCGTATCAGGACGAAAACAAAATATGTATTTACGTAACAATTCGAGGTCTAGTAATTAGGACGCTCGAATGAATCTCGCTACGCTGATAGGTACAAAGTACGTTTCTTAGTTGCTACCTTGTTGCTTGTATATAACACACTCATTGCAGAAACGCGTATGAATGAACCAACCCGTTCAAAATATGGTCAAGGTTGTTTCTTGTGTTTGGGTGACTTGCTGTCTACCTACCAGTCTAATGTTAGCAATGAAATGCCTAAAAAGGTTTCTACCATTATTCCCGAGACAATCAACTTAACCGGGTCCAAGTCCAAGTGCACAAACCTCCATAATTAGGGCTAGGAAGTTCATGCATTTGCATGTTTTTTTCATAGAGGTTAAAAATGTATGCTTTTACATTATGTGCACGAATTATGGAATTTTCAGTTATTTGGACATGATTTTATGGTGCATATAACTACATATTTTCTTGGTTAGTGATAAATGCATAATATTTCAATATTATAGCCCGTATATTGCATGTTTTAATTATTTTTTGGTTTTTTATTCTTTTTTCCATCTGTATAATATGGTAAAATCAGGACAAACTCCGAAAGGTATTTTTTCTAACTTAATTCATATAACTTGCTTGGCACACGCTCTTCGTTGCATTTCTGAGACAATACGTGAATCTTTCTAATTGGTAGATAGATTTGTGTGCAGTACAAAGAGAATTTTTGTTAAATCTTCTAAAAGAGTTAAGTTGTTTAGATCAACAGCACCTAATATCAGACTTCCTCCTGCACCAGTGTTAACTTGGTGGGGAACATGGGTCGATGTAGTTTTATATTATGCTGAGCACATAGAAATAGTCGAAGAGGTTGTTAATTCATTGAACTCGAAAGATGCTTCATTAATAGAAACTGTGCAAAATATTCTATCAGGCACTGGGTTAAAAGAGGATCTTAGTTTCATATCTGCCCATTTTTCTTTCTTACCAACAGCCATAACGGCATTGGAAGCTGTAGGATCTCCTTTGCATGAATCATTTACTGTCTTTCAAAAAAACAATACGTGATCTAAGTTCGGTTCCTGGTAGCATAGGAAAAAAAGTGAAAGAAAAGGTGATATAATTATGTAATTTCAAAAAATTCTGGTTATAAACAGATGTGCGATATTCGAGACATCCTCAAAAGGAAACCATCTGTCATACCAAGAGACTTCACTCTCTCTGTGAAGCAGTTAACATAATTTAAATATGCCCCGATAACATCTTGTGACGTGGAGAGAAGTTTTTCACGTTACAAAAGTGTTTTGCGAGACAACAGACGATGTTTTACAGTTGAAAATTTGTGCAAAGTGTTGGTTGTGAACTGCAATTTAGCAGTTAATACTAGCAGTAGGACCACTTCTGCTTCAACCTCTATGGAATAAGGTAACTTGATTTAATATTTATACTAACTCGCCTTGTCTACTGCAAAGGCACATCAATTGTTTTAATGAAATAGTACATATTTCTTGGCATATTTTCAAGTTTTTAAGAGCATATTTGCAATTATATTTTAGTGTTTTTAGGGCATGAACTTCCGAGCCCTATCCATAATATGTCTAAAATTGCATCAAGGATCCTTAAGAAAGGCTTTATGCTTCTAAAACTAATTTTGGATTGCAGTTTTCAATTATTCTTTGCTCTAATAATATAAGAATGATCGATTAAGAGTTATCGAAAATTGCATCAGTTTTTACTGTAGGAAGTGATCGTGCATTGTGAAAATTGCAGCTGCAGTGACAAAATATTTAAATGGCACTTACTTTAAAAGTGTACCTCGTATCATATTCCAAGGATTTGGATACCAAGCGCATGTCGTTTATGGCCTACCGTATTCCCCTTGTACCTACAAGCAGATTAGAAACAAGGTAATTTTTACAAATGTTTATCTCGATCAACGTGAAATATAGGAATAAGTGTTTGTAAGAATAGTTTGTCCAAGAGAGAAAGTCATGTGAGTGCTGGTTGTATATACAGGACATTTACGAGCACCTATGCCCGAGGCGGGACTCAAACCCGCGGTTCCCTTCACCAAGCCCCACGAGGAGCGGCTCGTTTCAACTCCTATTGCAGTTTGCACGTGTTGAGTAAGGAACCAAGAAACAAAAGATGGGATTGAAAGGAAACCCCAAGAAGCACAAGATGAGAAATATCCATATACATGTCATCCAACTGTAAAAGTTTTGATGGAGCTTCAATTCAGTAGAGGCTCGCAAATAAATGTGACAAAAGCCAGACGTGTGGTTAGACCTAATCTGACCTGACCCAAACAAACTTCTTCTTAGAAAGAGAAAATTGCTAGTCCATTCCTTCGTTATTATCCTTGCCGACACAGCCATAGAGTTTGCCAAATGCCATCTGGAGGCTGGGACCCCAGTCTCTGGCGGTAAAAACAGTGTCAATGTTTGAATATAACACGAACACCAGCGCCATGAGGAATTGTTCCAAAATAACCTACTATCGCTGCATCCTTAACACAACACAACTTGTAGAAATATTGATAATATCTATATTATACAACGAGATTATAATGGTAGTAATGAAGATACGAGTGTGTTTATGAAACGCCGGAATAAGTACAACAGTTTCCATGTGGATATTTATGCTCAAGTATGTGCGTAACTTTGAAATATTTATAAATTATTACATTCTCTACTACATACGTGTAGCAAGTAGGATTAAATGTCGAGATTTTAAGGGAAATATGTTTTGAGGCCGCCTGAATCCAAAAAAGACCATTTTTACAAAAAGTAAACGCACGCGCGCGTGTGTGTGTATGTGTGTATGTCCGTGTGTGTGTATGTGTGCGCGCGCGAGTGTGTATGTGTGTGTATGTGTGCCCGCGCGAGTGTGTGTGTCTGTGTCCGTCCGTGTGTGTATGTCCGCGCGCGCGAGTGTGTGTGTGTGTGCGCGCGCGAGTGTGTGTGTGTATGCGTGCGCGAGTGTGTGTGTGCACGCGCGCGAGTGTGTGTGTATGTGTGTATGTGTGCGCGCGAGTGTGTGTGTGTCTGTGTCCGTCCGTGTGTGTCTCTGTGTGTGTGTATGTCCCCGCGCGCGAGTGTGTATGTGTATATGTGTGCGCGCGCGAGTGTGTGTGTGTATGTCCGAGCGCGAGTGTGTATGTGTGTGCGCGAGTGTGTGTGTGTGTCTGTGTCCGTCCGTGTGTGTCTCTGTGTGTGTATGTTCGCGCGCACGAGTATGTGTGTATGTGTGCGCGCGCGAGTGTGTGTGTGTCTGTGTCCGTCCGTATGTGTCTTTGAGTGTGTGTATGTCCGCGCGCGCGAGTGTGTGTGTATGTCCGCGCGCGCGAGTGTGTGTGTATGTGTGCGCGCGCGAGTGTGTGTGTCTGTGTCCGTCCGTGTGTGTCTGTGTGTGTATGTCCGCGCGCGCGAATGTGTGTGTATGTGTGCGCGCGCGAGTGTGTGTGTGTCTGTGTCCGTCCGTGTGTGTCTCTGTGTGTGTATGTCCGCGCGCGCGAGTGTATGTGTGTGTGCGCGCGAGTGTGTGTGTATGTGCGCGCGAGTGTGTGTGTCTGTGTCCGTCCGTGTGTGTCTCTGTGTGTGTATGTCCGCACGCGCGAGTGAGTGTGTGTGTGTGCGCGCGAGTGTGTGTATGTGTGCGAGTGCGAGAGTGTGTATGTGTGCCTGCGAGTGTGTGTGTATGTGTGTGTGTATGTGTGTGTGTGTGTGTGTGTGTGTGTGTCTATGTGTGCGAGCGCGAGTGTGTGTATGTGTGCCTGCGAGTGTGTGTGTATGTGTGTGTGTGTGTATGTGTGTGTGTGTGTGTGTGTGCGCGCGAGTGTGTGTATGTGTGCCTGCGAGTGTGTGTGTGTGTGTGTGTGTGTGTGTGTGTGTGTGCGTGTGTGTGTGTGTGTGTGTGTGTGTACGCATGTAGAATCCAGTGCCTGGTCCGTCTGTAGGTAAGTTCAGGCAACTAGTATTCCAGGAAAAAGCGTCCCGCACAAACAACTTAACCCACCCCTGTTTATAAACACCTGTAACATCCTTCAAATATATTCCAATAAAAGTGGGTTGCGTACCAAACTTCGCATCTTCCCAGGATGCTACACAAAGATCTTGAAGAAAATTCCTCCACCTTAAACCATGGAACATTTTTCGAAAAGTTTGATTTTCTTTCACATAAATGGCTAACGATTTTGATTAACATGCCATATGTTTGAGATACTTTCATGCCAAATGATATTTAGTTATATCTTGAATTTTCTGGAAATGTCCTCCCTATTGTATGACTTTTGCATAGTTGGTAAACCGCAAGAGAAAAATCTGATGTGTTACACTCACATGACTTTCTCTACTCTTGTACTAATCATTCTTACAAACTCTTATTCCTACATCTTCTTTCATGTTAGTTGAGATAAACATTTGTACAAATTATCTTATTGCTTATTTCCTTGTAGGTGCAAAGGGAATGTTAGAATACAGTAGGCTTTGTGCGATAGTCAAATGTTTGAGATTCTGTTGTCTTTGCACACTTAACATATAAAAAAATGAACAGCGATGACCCATTTCACGAAAGTTATGTTTTCGGAAACTCACACACATAACAAGGAATATCTCCGAAATGGTTCACCCTACAAGAAAATTTATTGAGGCATAAATTGTGTATTTTAGCAAGATCTAAATTTTTTGTATAGTATGATTTGGTCTATCTCTAACGGTTTACCAGTTATGCAAAAATCGTCCAGAGTAAATACGACTACAGGGGCTATAGCCAGAAAATTCAAGATTACATTTCATTTGTCATCAAAATGTCTCAAACATATGGTATTTTAATCAAAATCGTTAGAGCCATTTTCAAGAAAATCAAAATTTTCGAAAAATTTTCCATGTAAAGGGTAGTTTAGGGTGGGGCTATTTTCTTCAAAATCTTCGTGTCGCATTCTTGAAAGACTTTATATTATCTTTACCCTTTATCAAAAGGGTAGCAGGCTTAGTAGCTTAGTAGGGGGGCTGTCTGTTTTCAACATTGATCGTCAAAAGGGCCTCAAAACATGTATTTCCGGTGAAATCTCGACAAGGAATAATAATAATAATATCTATAAGATATTATCATTATTATTATTATTATTATTATTATTATTATTATTATTATTATTATTATTACTACTACTACTACTACTATTATTATTATTATTATTATTATTATTATTATTATTATTATTATTATTATTATTATTATTATTATTATTATTATTATTATTATTATTATTATTATTATTATTATTATTATTATTATCTATGTAATTTTATCTTTTATTGGTTCTTAACCGACGTTTCGTTTTTGAGTTATGCTGTCCACAGACTGACAGACTCACACGGACCTTTTTCTAAAAATGCTTTTTTTGGATTCAGGGGGGAAATGTTGAAAACCCGGAATACGTGCTATTCGTCAATTTTCTGAACAGTGCCTTCTTCATTGAGATTATCAGACCTGTGTCTGATATCCTCTTCTTGTTCTTGTTGTTGTTCTTCTTCTCCATCTGATTACCCTCCCCTTATGTAGGACTTACAAGCCAGTGCTTAAGTTCAGAGCACAGGAGCCTATGGGCCGAACAGAGTGAAGACCTGGAAGCGGGTGGTCAGCCCAGCACAGGTATGATAATGAGGAAGAGGATATGAAATCCAGGTGAAATGGATGATTGGAAAGATGGTGATGGAGCAGTTGGAATGAGTGGCGGGGGAAACAGGAAAACCCGCCCAGACGCCGCTTCGTCCACCAAGAATACCATACAGGGTTGCCAACTCGTACGATAATTATGGGGGCATACGATAATTTGAATGTATGATAGTTCGATATCGGGGAAATATCATTTTCACTGGGAAAACCCGGAATACGTGCTATAATTAACAAAATATGATTAGGTACAATCAATCCTGAGAAAATGCGCTAATAGTCCAAGAGCCCGTCAGTAGGTAGGGTAGGACAGAGCTGGCGCACTTTTTTATGCGCAAGATGGCCGCCACGCGTAATCTAAGGATTACTAGGTAAGGTGGTAGGGGAAGCAGGACGTTGTAGGTGTTTGAAGGAATCTCTAGGGATAACTTTTGAAGCCTATAGCAGTGTATGTATGTTTGTGAGCATTCATGGTAGTTGAATATGCCGTTCACTATATCGATGTATGTCTCCTAACACAGGAGCTTTCTATCTTGATTGAATATATTACCCCAACATAATGTTACCTCGCCCCACATAGCCACGCTAACCAAACCTACCCTAGCCTAAGCCTCCATACTTCTACTCGTATAACCTATCCTAACCTAACCTAAGCTAACCTAACCTAACCTATCCTAACCTAATCTAACCTAACCTAAGCCCCCATACTTCTACACGTCTAACCTATCCTAACCTAACCTAAGCCCCATACTTATAATCATCTATCCTATCCTAACCTAATCTAACCTAACCTAACCTAACCTAACCTAACCTATCCTAATCTAACCTAACCTAAGCCTCATACTTCTACTCTTCTAACCTATCTTAACCTAACCTAAGTTCCATACTTCTACATGGCTAACCTAACCTAACCCAGCTCCCACTATTTACTCCCGTCTTTGATAATTTAACCTAAGCCCCATACTTCTACTCGTCTAACCTATCCTAACCTAACCTAACCTATCCTAATCTAACATGGCCTAGCCTAACCTAAGATAGATCCTCTTATTATTATTTATTCTATTCTACTAACATGATACGTTTCTAGACATTCATTCTATCCTCTTATCATCTATCCTATTCCCTCCTCTGCTTATCTATTCTATCCTGTCATACGCTACCCTGATCTCCCTCTAGGAATTTCATAAACATTTTGATACTATTTTGAGTCCTCTGACAGATCTTTTTAAGCACTTTTAGCATATTCTTGATGCTTTTACAACATATTTAAGAATTTTTCAGACAATTTTCAGAATTATTCAGTCATTTTCATACATTTTTAAGACGTTTCGCCTCATTTTGCTACAATTTTGCACCCTCTGTTAGATCTTTTAGATGCTTTTAGTATATTCAGGGCGCTTTTACAACATATTTAACAACTTTTCAAGCAATTTCGAGGATTATTTAGAAGTCATATTATATATTTTCAGCGTGTATTGAGACCCGTTTAGACTCGTTGATAGATATTTCAGCCTGTTTCCAGATATTCTGAAGACTTTTACGTCCAGTTTAAACATTTTTCAGAGTATTTTAGACGAATTTGACATTATTAAGGCAATCCGACAGTTATTCTGGACGACCCTGTCCATTATTGTTTGCTTTAAGCACTTTGAAGGGTAATGGAAGATAATTTTCACGATATTAGGAATACTGAACCGTCTATTTCAAGGCTGTTAGACGTATCTCTACCAGTTAAATATCGTTTCAGCCATTTTAGAGACATTTTAAGCACTATAGGGATATTTTAGACTTTGTCACCAACATTTTGATTGGTTTTCAGAATCCTTTGAAACACTTTTATAGGCGTTAGACGCTTTTAATGGTATTTTTCGAGCACTAATTAAGACATTTCAGCTCCTTCACAGATATTTTGAGGATCTTCAGGGCATCTTAAACTCGTGAGAAGCATTTTTTTCGACAGTTTGAAGATGTTTTAAGGCACTGAAGCAGGTATTTTTGAAGTTGCTAGGGGTATTTTACTAAGCTTTCTTCAGTAATCGATTTGTTTTATAGTAGTTGAAGAGCAGTCTAACCTATTCAGTCATTTATTGCATTTCATCATCATCATCAATTACTCTATCTTATAGTCCATCTAACCTATCCTAACCTAACCTGACCTAATGAGGAAATAGGAATGTTAAGGCAAGCAATGAAATAAAACAAGAATAATCGCAATGAGATAATTTTATTTAATTTATAAGGATACATACACTAGCATTAACATTTAGAAAACAAGTATACACTGCTGAAAGACGATAGCGCCCTCCTCAGTTCTTCTAATTATTCACATTATCATTCTTCTCTCTGGGTTAGATGAGCCATTGGCGCGCGAAGTTCATAGTTCAACAATCTTCATTTTTTTCTACAGACAAGCTTTAAGTATCCATGTCTAGGCACTATTCTCGACACTGTAATGTCCATACGCATACGTCGATATTCCATCCTCTTCAATCACTCTCTTGTCATCGTGAGGTGATAAGGCTATTTTATTAGCTTCAACCGTAGAAATATTATGATGTCGGGATAGGATTAAATTCATAGGAGTTCTAACAATTTTCAAAGTTTTAAGGCACTCTACATAGCTATTGAAGTTGATGTATTGCTTAATGGCGCTACGTTTTATACCTTTAACTTTTTTTATCACAGAACCATCAATATCGATAGCATACATTTTGGGCCTAAGACCAACGAACCGATGAATGATTTTTCCACAGGCTTCATCTTTAAACTTTCCCAACACTTTTTTGTTTTGTGTAGAATAGCATATATGGTTAGCAGGGTAATCAGATGTATCCAGATGTTCAAGCATGCGTAATTTATCCTGGTATATATCAGCTGTAGTCACTCGATGGACGAAAGAATCTGTATCTGTATACAACAGTTTAAGATTTTCAGCTCCATAATATGGAAGTAACACATCGTATTGATACGAATACATTAGCGTCTTGGAGATGTCTAGTACACTCATACCAATGTATATAGGCTTGTTGAACACTATTTTACGAGAAGCCATATTTACAGCAGCAAGATTAGGTCCATATATGGTTCGATCAATGAATGTAGGTTTGGCTATGAGTTTTTCTAACGTTTTGCTGTTTGTCACAAGCCGTATATCCATGCGATTACGAATATTTTCCATAGTTTTTCCAAACATAGCATTATTGAATAGTTTATAAAGGTCCTTCTCAAAATCATTTCTAGCTTGTTGTCGTAGTCGGTTATTAAACTCGACGTAAGGTTTTAGCCAACACGACTGATGAAACTGAAGTGCTCGATGAATCTTTGTTAATAGTAGACCGTGACTAAGAGCTTGTTTCAAGGCCATGTAGTGTACCACATACTTCTTTCGGCACCCAAGATGAGCAATTAACTTCTCTGAAGACGATTTCCCCGGTTTCAGACTCTCAGGCAGGAAGGGCAAATCATTATGAAGATCGTGGAGCTCGACGGGATATTCGACATCGACTTCTAAGATGTATCCAAGGGGGTCATCTTCCTTCAATAAATCCAGGTCTATGTCTTCAGGAGAAACCCATTTAAACCCTCCATAAGGAAGGGCCTTACACATAGCCCAACCATATTCGTTGTTTGCATCTTCGTATGTAATAAACTGGGAAGGTTTACGAGGATCATACTGTTCCATATATATATTATTAGCTTCAGCATACCGATGAGAAACCTGGCATAACCCTCCTCTTATACCAGATTCAACCATGAGCAGCTGATCGTAGTCCAGCAGCAATTGCAGCTCAATTCCTGTGTACAGTAGCATAGCATCCCACGTAAGTCCTGGAGAAGTGAAATAATGCGCAGGATCCACTTTGTGTGTTTTCAGAGTTTGGTCTCTGAACGTTTCAAAGACATCCGCTAGGAGAAGAACATCAGAGGTTAAGTAAATATCACTGTATTCACCTAAGTTTTCCACATTAAACTGCTTCCATACATTTCTAGCATGCTCATAGTCATCGCCGGTAATTTCTTCGTCATTTAATTTATTGTAGAATGCTTCTCTTGGAGGCAGCTGAGTCTCATTCAAAACATCCCATGAAGTAAGGTAATCGTAGGGGAACACTCCCTTACGAGTCATCAAGCCAATCTTCTCTTCTCCAAAGTACTTCTCTGTTTCGGGATGCGTCGTGAGGTTTTTCACTAACTTGTCCAAGCTTGTACTCAGGAAACGGAAGGTATCCACAAACCTGAGTTTAATATCTCCAACATATTTTGAGAATGAGATATAGTTTTCTTCAGAGCTCGGTATTACCTCCACTCTCTCGCTTGTGCAACCTAACTCCTTAACAATGAAATGAGAGTCATACCCACTCAGATTATGCATGAAGACAGGTATATAATTAGGTGTTTTACAAGTCAGGTTACATTTATTGTGTAAAGACCCTCTATACATCCCGGAAACATGATCGTGATCGCGAACCTTCCAATTATCTTCTGTAAATTCATACCCACACAGGTAGCATATTGTAGAAGCATCGAACGATTCTTGTTCTTCAGCTGTAAGTTTCAGAGGCTTAGCAGATTTATATAAGTCACCTATTTTCTTCGCAAGGGAAGTTAGATACCCTATGAACTTCTCAGCAGCATCATGACCTCGATACACGTAGGGATGTGTAGGAAGATCGGTTTCTACTTTGTCAACGCTGGATGATGGTTTGACGTAAACAGCAAAGCTCATTGGAGAATGACTTTGATAGGGAGTTGTATAGGACGTTTCAGGATTAGAAGCGCAGGTATGGTAAGGAGTGAGAATGCTCTCAAAATCAGCATAGATGACATATGGCAGTTTCAGCATTCTTTCCACGTTTTTGAATCTGACGATAGAGTTTTCCTTTGTAGGCATAACGCATCTAGCAATAGCATGTTGCATGCACATTTCTCTATGCTCCTCCAATTTTTTCATTCCGCTTAGTCCATATCGGTCATCAAAATGGCTGAAGCAACGTTTACACGTATATATTTTTCCATCATGTTTAGTTTTCTGCTGACGAATAAGTCTCTCAAAATCCTTTATATACACATAGTGATGTCTGGCAGTAGCATCACTTAACAGAAGGAGATCGCGATGATCATCTAATTCTTCATCAATCACCTTTATCGGAAACACTTCATGTTTTTCATCCAGTCCAAACACATTTATGGACATATTGTTGAGCTTTTCAAATTTAGCGATTTCACCCAAGCTCGTAGGAAACGAAACACATGAGAAATCGTATTTTTCTTGGTAATCCTTATACTTGCTAACACGCTGAGGATCCTTTCGAATGAACTTTGCAAGAACAGCGTACATAAAGCATTTCTCGTCACTATAATTTTGAGGGTTTATACAGGCTTTTCTAGCATCCAAAGATGACGGTAGAGGAATATAGCTGCTCCCTCGAAGGGCATTGTACTTGTTAATTCGGAGTCGAACTCCATCAACTGATAGCAAGGCCCAGTTACTACCTTTCAGTTTACTTTCTTCCATTTCAACACGAAGCTTCTCGAATTTTTTTTCCAAGATGGCGTTCATATCAGTTTCTAAAAACACAGGTTGGTTACGTGTTTTAAATGTTCTGTCACATGTCTCTCCATGAACATTCACAAATTGACAGTCGACCATGATGTTAATTTTCACACTTTTATGTATCGACAGTTCTTTCTTTATAGCTTGAATTATACGATGTTTTGACTCCTGTAGGTAAGTTTTCATATCCTTGAAGGTGTCACAACGTATATAATATGATTTGAGTCGTCCTTCAAATGATGTTTCATACTCGATCATATCACACTCATCAGTCATTGTCAATAGATGATGCTTGCTAGGTTCAAACTTGATTTTCTTGCGAGATACAGGTTTTTCACATCTTTCTTCATGTACGTCTCTTCTATGCTCAGTATTGCAAACATCACCACAATGTTTACACCTGTAGACTCGACCGCATACCAACTCATGTCTCTTCTTATCATAGTTGCGTAGAAAACGCTTATCACATTTGCTACAGCTATAGTCTGGCATAGCATTCAGAACCGATTCCATCACTCCACCATTCCACATCTTTATAATATGTAGTGCGACACTTGTAAATTATATAAGTCAATAAATGCTTATAGCACTTTCCACTGACTCGCCTTGATAACTTGTCAAAGCTATTGAACGGTAATCTCGCTAGGAGAAGCTGATGTGCTCGACTCGAAGGTTAATTACTGAATAACTATGTAAGCTCAAGCAAACCCCACTTATTCCACTAGCACGTACCTTATAAATGACTACGCGATTCAAGATTAAGCTTGTATTTTTAAAATATATATCATTAAACTACGTGAGTCAAGATTAACTTGTTTCATTTTTATTTGCCAGTTCAACGTTAACATGCATTTCCCCCACATTTTTTAAAGTTTAAACAAGGTAAATGTTTATAATTTTAATACTTTCACGCACACACACACACACTCCCACACACATACACACAAAAACATACACACACCCCTACCCACACACACACATACATACGCCCGTAAACACACACATACATGCACAAACACATACACACACTCTCCCACACACACACAAAAAACCATACACACACGCAACCCACGCACACACACACACTCTCCCACACACACACACACACACACACACACACACTCCCACACAAATACACACAAAACATACACACACCCCTACCCCCACACACACATACATACGCCCGTAAACACACACATACATGCACAAACACATACACACACTCTCCCACACACATACACACAAAAAACATACACACACCCCAACCCACACACACATACACACATGCACACACGCACACATCCGAAAACACACACGCAAACACCCACATTCACATAAGCACAAATATGCATAGCACACACACATACACACATGCACACAAGCACACACACATACACGCACACTCACACATGCACAAACACATACACACACTCTCCCACGCACACACACATACACACAAACACATCCGCAAACACACACACATTCACATACGCATAAAGATGCATAGCACACACACATACACACATGCACGCAAACACACAAGCGCATGTACATACACGCACGCTCACACGCACACTCATACACATACATGCACACATGCAAACACGCACACATGCAAACACACACACACGCATAAATATGCATAGCACACACATACACAGACACACACGCACGCACACACACACGCAAACACACTCAGGCACACACACGCACAAAGATGTATAGCACACCCACAGACACATACACACCCACACCCGCAAACACGCACACACACGCCCGTAAACACACACACATACACATACACAAACATGCACGCACACACATACACGCACACACGCACACATGGACCTTTTTTCTAAAAATACTTTTTACGGATTCAGGGGGTCTCAAAACATATATTTCGGATGAAATCTCGACATCGATTTTTTGGGTGGAATACAATACTTTCCCTACTTACAATTCGTAATAGAGAAATCGTTTGTCTCATATAAACGTCTTTATTAGAAAGAACATGAAAAGTTCGAGAACACAAAAATGCATTTTAAATTCTCACAAGTATATAAATTAATTCAATAATACTTTTTCCATACGTTTATCACAGTCAGTTTGAGCAATATTAACACGATAAGTTTTACCGCGTACAGGGTTCGTTCTGCAAACCTACGGACAAAGTAAAACACATCGTAATAACTCATACATAGAGAAAACGGGGTTCTTTCCACATTCCAAGAAGTTATTTGGCGTAAGAGTAAACTCATTTAAAGATGTGTTCCTTAACCCACTCTTGCATTAAATGGAGTAGTCATAAGAGGAGCTTTCTGGCTCAAGAAGTGGCATAAGGGACATGAGCTTTTTGGCTCAATTAGCATAAATTCCCCATTAATCAAATCCTGTCACGCCCCCCTCCCCCCTCCCCACCTCCCCCTCCCCCTCCCCCCCTGAACCTCTGCCTGTTGTCAGATTCTCAAGACCAGCGCAGGTGGTCTTCGCCCTCTCCCGCCACCCTGTTGCAAAATTCTGAAGGTCAGTGGGGGGTGGTCTTCGCACCCTTCCAAGTGAGGATGAAAAAGATGGTTATCTTAATGGATCCTTTGAGAAACTGACATATTTATGGAGGGTTTGAAAAAAAAAGTATGTGACACTTGGAAATGTTACCCCCTGTCAGTTTTGAAAAAATAAATTAACTGCATGAGGGTAACACAATCCTCCTCTCCTCTGGACTTCACAACATAATCTTGCAATTTCTTTGCACACGTGAGAAACCAATATGAAGCTCGGAGAATTAGTAAAAACCGTTTTCATACGATACAATTACTACAACCCTTTGATATTTAAACTGAGTCTATGACGTGAAAGCTCCTCTTATGACTACTCCATTTAATGCAAGAGTGGGTTAAGGAACACATCTTTAAATGAGTTTACTCTTACGCCAAATAACTTCTTGGAATGTGGAAAGAACCCCGTTTTCTCTATGTATGAGTTATTACGATGTGTTTTACTTTGTCCGTAGGTTTGCAGAACGAACCCTGTACGCGGTAAAACTTATCGTGTTAATATTGCTCAAACTGACTGTGATAAACGTATGGAAAAAGTATTATTGAATTAATTTATATACTTGTGAGAATTTAAAATGCATTTTTGTGTTCTCGAACTTTTCATGTTCTTTCTAATAAAGACGTTTATATGAGACAAACGATTTCTCTATTACGAATTGTAAGTAGGGAAAGTATTGTATTCCACCCAAAAAATCGATGTCGAGATTTCATCCGAAATATATGTTTTGAGACCCCCTGAATCCGTAAAAAGTATTTTTAGAAAAAAGGTCCATGTGTGCGTGTGTGCGTGTATGTGTGTGCGTGCATGTTTGTGTATGTGTATGTGTGTGTGTTTACGGGCGTGTGTGTGCGTGTTTGCGGGTGTGGGTGTGTATGTGTCTGTGGGTGTGCTATACATCTTTGTGCGTGTGTGTGCCTGAGTGTGTTTGCGTGTGTGTGTGCGTGCGTGTGTGTCTGTGTATGTGTGTGCTATGCATATTTATGCGTGTGTGTGTGTTTGCATGTGTGCGTGTTTGCATGTGTGCATGTATGTGTATGAGTGTGCGTGTGAGCGTGCGTGTATGTACATGCGCTTGTGTGTTTGCGTGCATGTGTGTATGTGTGTGTGCTATGCATCTTTATGCGTATGTGAATGTGTGTGTGTTTGCGGATGTGTTTGTGTGTATGTGTGTGTGCGTGGGAGAGTGTGTGTATGTGTTTGTGCATGTGTGAGTGTGCGTGTATGTGTGTGTGCTTGTGTGCATGTGTGTATGTGTGTGTGCTATGCATATTTGTGCTTATGTGAATGTGGGTGTTTGCGTGTGTGTTTTCGGATGTGTGCGTGTGTGCATGTGTGTATGTGTGTGTGGGTTGGGGTGTGTGTATGTTTTTTGTGTGTATGTGTGTGGGAGAGTG
The DNA here is from genome assembly GCA_030765045.1 of Tenodera sinensis. NCBI lineage: Eukaryota > Metazoa > Arthropoda > Insecta > Mantodea > Mantidae > Tenodera > Tenodera sinensis. The sequence continues at coordinate 245,034,123 of CM060962.1, forward strand.
TGTGTATGTGTTTGTGCATGTATGTGTGTGTTTACGGGCGTATGTATGTGTGTGTGGGGGTAGGGGTGTGTGTATGTTTTGTGTGTATTTGTGTGGGAGTGTGTGTGTGTGTGTGTGGGAGAGTGTGTGTGTGTGTGCGTGGGTTGCGTGTGTGTATGGTTTTTTGTGTGTGTGTGGGAGAGTGTGTGTATGTGTTTGTGCATGTATGTGTGTGTTTACGGGCGTATGTATGTGTGTGTGTGGGTAGGGGTGTGTGTATGTTTTTGTGTGTATGTGTGTGGGAGTGTGTGTGTGTGTGCGTGAAAGTATTAAAATTATAAACATTTACCTGGTTTAAACTTTAAAAAATGTGGGGGAAATGCATGTTAACGTTGAACTGGCAAATAAAAATGAAACAAGTTAATCTTGACTCACGTAGTTTAATGATATATATTTTAAAAATACAAGCTTAATCTTGAATCGCGTAGTCATTTATAAGGTACGTGCTAGTGGAATAAGTGGGGTTTGCTTGAGCTTACATAGTTATTCAGTAATTAACCTTCGAGTCGAGCACATCAGCTTCTCCTAGCGAGATTACCGTTCAATAGCTTTGACAAGTTATCAAGGCGAGTCAGTGGAAAGTGCTATAAGCATTTATTGACTTATATAATTTACAAGTGTCGCACTACATATTATAAAGATGTGGAATGGTGGAGTGATGGAATCGGTTCTGAATGCTATGCCAGACTATAGCTGTAGCAAATGTGATAAGCGTTTTCTACGCAACTATGATAAGAAGAGACATGAGTTGGTATGCGGTCGAGTCTACAGGTGTAAACATTGTGGTGATGTTTGCAATACTGAGCATAGAAGAGACGTACATGAAGAAAGATGTGAAAAACCTGTATCTCGCAAGAAAATCAAGTTTGAACCTAGCAAGCATCATCTATTGACAATGACTGATGAGTGTGATATGATCGAGTATGAAACATCATTTGAAGGACGACTCAAATCATATTATATACGTTGTGACACCTTCAAGGATATGAAAACTTACCTACAGGAGTCAAAACATCGTATAATTCAAGCTATAAAGAAAGAACTGTCGATACATAAAAGTGTGAAAATTAACATCATGGTCGACTGTCAATTTGTGAATGTTCATGGAGAGACATGTGACAGAACATTTAAAACACGTAACCAACCTGTGTTTTTAGAAACTGATATGAACGCCATCTTGGAAAAAAAATTCGAGAAGCTTCGTGTTGAAATGGAAGAAAGTAAACTGAAAGGTAGTAACTGGGCCTTGCTATCAGTTGATGGAGTTCGACTCCGAATTAACAAGTACAATGCCCTTCGAGGGAGCAGCTATATTCCTCTACCGTCATCTTTGGATGCTAGAAAAGCCTGTATAAACCCTCAAAATTATAGTGACGAGAAATGCTTTATGTACGCTGTTCTTGCAAAGTTCATTCGAAAGGATCCTCAGCGTGTTAGCAAGTATAAGGATTACCAAGAAAAATACGATTTCTCATGTGTTTCGTTTCCTACGAGCTTGGGTGAAATCGCTAAATTTGAAAAGCTCAACAATATGTCCATAAATGTGTTTGGACTGGATGAAAAACATGAAGTGTTTCCGATAAAGGTGATTGATGAAGAATTAGATGATCATCGCGATCTCCTTCTGTTAAGTGATGCTACTGCCAGACATCACTATGTGTATATAAAGGATTTTGAGAGACTTATTCGTCAGCAGAAAACTAAACATGATGGAAAAATATATACGTGTAAACGTTGCTTCAGCCATTTTGATGACCGATATGGACTAAGCGGAATGAAAAAATTGGAGGAGCATAGAGAAATGTGCATGCAACATGCTATTGCTAGATGCGTTATGCCTACAAAGGAAAACTCTATCGTCAGATTCAAAAACGTGGAAAGAATGCTGAAACTGCCATATGTCATCTATGCTGATTTTGAGAGCATTCTCACTCCTTACCATACCTGCGCTTCTAATCCTGAAACGTCCTATACAACTCCCTATCAAAGTCATTCTCCAATGAGCTTTGCTGTTTACGTCAAACCATCATCCAGCGTTGACAAAGTAGAAACCGATCTTCCTACACATCCCTACGTGTATCGAGGTCATGATGCTGCTGAGAAGTTCATAGGGTATCTAACTTCCCTTGCGAAGAAAATAGGTGACTTATATAAATCTGCTAAGCCTCTGAAACTTACAGCTGAAGAACAAGAATCGTTCGATGCTTCTACAATATGCTACCTGTGTGGGTATGAATTTACAGAAGATAATTGGAAGGTTCGCGATCACGATCATGTTTCCGGGATGTATAGAGGGTCTTTACACAATAAATGTAACCTGACTTGTAAAACACCTAATTATATACCTGTCTTCATGCATAATCTGAGTGGGTATGACTCTCATTTCATTGTTAAGGAGTTAGGTTGCACAAGCGAGAGAGTGGAGGTAATACCGAGCTCTGAAGAAAGCTATATCTCATTCTCAAAATATGTTGGAGATATTAAACTCAGGTTTGTGGATACCTTCCGTTTCCTGAGTACAAGCTTGGACAAGTTAGTGAAAAACCTCACGACGCATCCCGAAACAGAGAAGTACTTTGGAGAAGAGAAGATTGGCTTGATGACTCGTAAGGGAGTGTTCCCCTACGATTACCTTACTTCATGGGATGTTTTGAATGAGACTCAGCTGCCTCCAAGAGAAGCATTCTACAATAAATTAAATGACGAAGAAATTACCGGCGATGACTATGAGCATGCTAGAAATGTATGGAAGCAGTTTAATGTGGAAAACTTAGGTGAATACAGTGATATTTACTTAACCTCTGATGTTCTTCTCCTAGCGGATGTCTTTGAAACGTTCAGAGACCAAACTCTGAAAACACACAAAGTGGATCCTGCGCATTATTTCACTTCTCCAGGACTTACGTGGGATGCTATGCTACTGTACACAGGAATTGAGCTGCAATTGCTGCTGGACTACGATCAGCTGCTCATGGTTGAATCTGGTATAAGAGGAGGGTTATGCCAGGTTTCTCATCGGTATGCTGAAGCTAATAATATATATATGGAACAGTATGATCCTCGTAAACCTTCCCAGTTTATTACATACGAAGATGCAAACAACGAATATGGTTGGGCTATGTGTAAGGCCCTTCCTTATGGAGGGTTTAAATGGGTTTCTCCTGAAGACATAGACCTGGATTTATTGAAGGAAGATGACCCCCTTGGATACATCTTAGAAGTCGATGTCGAATATCCCGTCGAGCTCCACGATCTTCATAATGATTTGCCCTTCCTGCCTGAGAGTCTGAAACCGGGGAAATCGTCTTCAGAGAAGTTAATTGCTCATCTTGGGTGCCGAAAGAAGTATGTGGTACACTACATGGCCTTGAAACAAGCTCTTAGTCACGGTCTACTATTAACAAAGATTCATCGAGCACTTCAGTTTCATCAGTCGTGTTGGCTAAAACCTTACGTCGAGTTTAATAACCGACTACGACAACAAGCTAGAAATGATTTTGAGAAGGACCTTTATAAACTATTCAATAATGCTATGTTTGGAAAAACTATGGAAAATATTCGTAATCGCATGGATATACGGCTTGTGACAAACAGCAAAACGTTAGAAAAACTCATAGCCAAACCTACATTCATTGATCGAACCATATATGGACCTAATCTTGCTGCTGTAAATATGGCTTCTCGTAAAATAGTGTTCAACAAGCCTATATACATTGGTATGAGTGTACTAGACATCTCCAAGACGCTAATGTATTCGTATCAATACGATGTGTTACTTCCATATTATGGAGCTGAAAATCTTAAACTGTTGTATACAGATACAGATTCTTTCGTCCATCGAGTGACTACAGCTGATATATACCAGGATAAATTACGCATGCTTGAACAACTGGATACATCTGATTACCCTGCTAACCATATATGCTATTCTACACAAAACAAAAAAGTGTTGGGAAAGTTTAAAGATGAAGCCTGTGGAAAAATCATTCATCGGTTCGTTGGTCTTAGGCCCAAAATGTATGCTATCGATATTGATGGTTCTGTGATAAAAAAAGTTAAAGGTATAAAACGTAGCGCCATTAAGCAATACATCAACTTCAATAGCTATGTAGAGTGCCTTAAAACTTTGAAAATTGTTAGAACTCCTATGAATTTAATCCTATCCCGACATCATAATATTTCTACGGTTGAAGCTAATAAAATAGCCTTATCACCTCACGATGACAAGAGAGTGATTGAAGAGGATGGAATATCGACGTATGCGTATGGACATTACAGTGTCGAGAATAGTGCCTAGACATGGATATTTAAAGCTTGTCTGTAGAAAAAAATGAAGATTGTTGAACTATGAACTTCGCGCGCCAATGGCTCATCTAACCCAGAGAGAAGAATGATAATGTGAATAATTAGAAGAACTGAGGAGGGCGCTATCGTCTTTCAGCAGTGTATACTTGTTTTCTAAATGTTAATGCTAGTGTATGTATCCTTATAAATTAAATAAAATTATCTCATTGCGATTATTCTTGTTTTATTTCATTGCTTGCCTTAACATTCCTATTTCCTCATTAGGTCAGGTTAGGTTAGGATAGGTTAGATGGACTATAAGATAGAGTAATTGATGATGATGATGAAATGCAATAAATGACTGAATAGGTTAGACTGCTCTTCAACTACTATAAAACAAATCGATTACTGAAGAAAGCTTAGTAAAATACCCCTAGCAACTTCAAAAATACCTGCTTCAGTGCCTTAAAACATCTTCAAACTGTCGAAAAAAATGCTTCTCACGAGTTTAAGATGCCCTGAAGATCCTCAAAATATCTGTGAAGGAGCTGAAATGTCTTAATTAGTGCTCGAAAAATACCATTAAAAGCGTCTAACGCCTATAAAAGTGTTTCAAAGGATTCTGAAAACCAATCAAAATGTTGGTGACAAAGTCTAAAATATCCCTATAGTGCTTAAAATGTCTCTAAAATGGCTGAAACGATATTTAACTGGTAGAGATACGTCTAACAGCCTTGAAATAGACGGTTCAGTATTCCTAATATCGTGAAAATTATCTTCCATTACCCTTCAAAGTGCTTAAAGCAAACAATAATGGACAGGGTCGTCCAGAATAACTGTCGGATTGCCTTAATAATGTCAAATTCGTCTAAAATACTCTGAAAAATGTTTAAACTGGACGTAAAAGTCTTCAGAATATCTGGAAACAGGCTGAAATATCTATCAACGAGTCTAAACGGGTCTCAATACACGCTGAAAATATATAATATGACTTCTAAATAATCCTCGAAATTGCTTGAAAAGTTGTTAAATATGTTGTAAAAGCGCCCTGAATATACTAAAAGCATCTAAAAGATCTAACAGAGGGTGCAAAATTGTAGCAAAATGAGGCGAAACGTCTTAAAAATGTATGAAAATGACTGAATAATTCTGAAAATTGTCTGAAAAATTCTTAAATATGTTGTAAAAGCATCAAGAATATGCTAAAAGTGCTTAAAAAGATCTGTCAGAGGACTCAAAATAGTATCAAAATGTTTATGAAATTCCTAGAGGGAGATCAGGGTAGCGTATGACAGGATAGAATAGATAAGCAGAGGAGGGAATAGGATAGATGATAAGAGGATAGAATGAATGTCTAGAAACGTATCATGTTAGTAGAATAGAATAAATAATAATAAGAGGATCTATCTTAGGTTAGGCTAGGCCATGTTAGATTAGGATAGGTTAGGTTAGGTTAGGATAGGTTAGACGAGTAGAAGTATGGGGCTTAGGTTAAATTATCAAAGACGGGAGTAAATAGTGGGAGCTGGGTTAGGTTAGGTTAGCCATGTAGAAGTATGGAGCTTAGGTTAGGTTAAGATAGGTTAGAAGAGTAGAAGTATGAGGCTTAGGTTAGGTTAGATTAGGATAGGTTAGGTTAGGTTAGGTTAGGTTAGGTTAGATTAGGTTAGGATAGGATAGATGATTATAAGTATGGGGCTTAGGTTAGGTTAGGATAGGTTAGACGTGTAGAAGTATGGGGGCTTAGGTTAGGTTAGATTAGGTTAGGATAGGTTAGGTTAGGTTAGCTTAGGTTAGGTTAGGATAGGTTATACGAGTAGAAGTATGGAGGCTTAGGCTAGGGTAGGTTTGGTTAGCGTGGCTATGTGGGGCGAGGTAACATTATGTTGGGGTAATATATTCAATCAAGATAGAAAGCTCCTGTGTTAGGAGACATACATCGATATAGTGAGCGGCATATTCAACTACCATGAATGCTCACAAACATACATACACTGCTATAGGCTTCAAAAGTTATCCCTAGAGATTCCTTCAAACACCTACAACGTCCTGCTTCCCCTACCACCTTACCTAGTAATCCTTAGATTACGCGTGGCGGCCATCTTGCGCATAAAAAAGTGCGCCAGCTCTGTCCTACCCTACCTACTCCCGTCACTGCCAGATATTCCTTATTTTATATATGTTCCTTGGGTGATATTAGATGTTATCTTAACCCTAGGCCTTATTTCATAAATTATATTACCAAGGGGTTACTTTGAGACCAAGTGTCTGATGAATTTTTGACACAAATTTATTTTATAATTGGGTATTACCTATGTATATCTTGCCATGTTTATAAAGGTAGGTAAAGGTACCATTTAACACTGTTTTCTACATGAATCACTTCAGGTATTATGCCAATCCTTACTTATTACTATGAACGGAGGGGACAAGAACAATAAGAATAATAATAACAACAATAACAATAACAATAACAATAACAATAATAATAATAATAATAATAATAATAATAATAATAATAATAATAATAATAATAATAATAATAATAATAATAATAATAATAATAATAATAATAATAATAATAATAATAGTAATAATAATAATAATAATAATAATAATAATAATAATAATAATAATAATAATAATAATAATAATAATAATAATAATAATAATAATAATAATAATAATAATAATAATAATAATAACGATAATGATAACGATAACGATAACACTTTCGCAAACTTGACTCGCTAGGTACAGATTGGCAGTCCTGATTTAATCTTCGAGTGAGGACAAAAGAAAAGAAATGTGTCGTTAAGTAAGACCAGAACTGCAGAAATGCATTTGCTGTAATTGTAAACCCCTGAATACATTTGCATGTGAATTATTTCTGCAGTTTGGTGCCGAACACCATCGGCCGCCTTTTCTCTTACTGCTGCTCATTATAACCACGGCAAAGCTTAAAATACATTAACACATATTTATACCTTTTGCAGTAGGCATATAAAACAATTCTTCAGTTATAGATATGCCCAGCAGCTAATATGCCTGAGGCAAAATAAACACAACGTATCCATTCGCTTTGGCTCCAACAACACAGCTGTTTACTCAGTTTACTCACTTTCAACATGGCAGACTTCGCGTATGCGCACTAAATTTTGGCGCACGGATTTCTGCAGAGTTTCCTTTCTGTATACTCTCTATTCTGTGATAAGGGGAAGGTAATCAGGTAAAGCATAAAAAAAATTGACAGATACTTGCAGAAATGCTTACAAAATATTAAATAAAGGATGGAAGTGAAATAATCCGCCAGACTGAAGGAGGTGAGAGAGTTGATGTAAACTAACAAAAAATTCCAATAACTTTTTTAAATTAAATGTGCCGTAAACTGGATAATCACGTTTAAAGGTGAGAGTGTGTGGCAACGTGGCGCAACCTGCTGATTCGGGTACTCAGCTTCTACCGGCGTATAAATGAACTATTCTAATGCTCTATAAAAAACTATTTAAGTAATGTTAGCCATGTATTTTTGTTGCACTGCGCCAGACACCAGAAAATTACGTGAAAAAGTAAGGTTATGGCTGATTGCCCCGTATGAAAACATTATCTCAAATCTTACATTTCCACATAATTACAAAGATTTTATTTGGTATGTTTAAAGGTCTGAAAATCTGGCCTGTTCTATCTGAGGGGCTTATGCCATGACAAGATAACGACCTCAGTTGGAATTGGATTCTTGTTTTAAACGCCGCACAAAATTAACTTCCGACACCGGTTGCAGTAGTACATCCACTAGGAAGTCACAAATATGATAGAAACCTTAACAAAAATATTTTAAATATGCTCTAATCAGTCAGAAATACATAAATTCACTTGAAATGAAACAAACACACGTTAAGTCCATGTCTACCAACTGCGCATGCACGCTGAGCAAAACGAGTTGCTTTATTCACTTTGTTTACTGAATGGTAGAGACCTAACACGATATTCATGTTCACTATAAATAGTAAGGTAGCTTGTTTATAACACTTACACGTGTGGTGAACATATGCAGTTTTCATATCATCTGTAAGATGTCAGTATGAAGCATGGTACCGTGGCTCGCAGCTAATGAATGACTGGAGGTTAGGTTACACCTACAGGTTGGTTGGTTTGTGAGTTTAAGGGTGCTCAACTTCTAGGTCATCATTTTATACCTAAAATCAGTGGCAGCTCATGAATTGTCACAGTGGGTGTGCAATATATTACATCCTCTCCACCTTTACTACCTTTCTTTCTCTGACACACATCACGCAATTCTAATTCACATTTCATATGGGCAGTTGAGCTCTTATGTTTTGCTGTTTTGTTTTGTTTTAAATTACCAATATCCAAGAGCTATTATTTGTCCAGATGCCATTTCTCTCACTCGCAAACAATAAGCACGGAAAACAACTTCTCTTCAAAGAATAAACCTGAACAATTTATCTCCTTCAGTTTCGCCGTGTTATTAATTTCCGCACTTTCATAGATTCAAGTTTCCCACTATGTGCAGACACAACTGCTTGCAATTTGCTGCCAGAACACAAACATAACAAACAGTAATAAAGACTAACAAAATAGCTATTCGAAACTGGAGTATTGGCCTTAGTAAATTACAACAAGAAGAGTAATTATATGCATTTATAATCACTTAATAAGATTAGATGTAATTGTGTTTATAACAATATAACTGTCATTTTAATATAGAAGATGGCTACATTATATTTAGAACCGTCTACTAGGTGTTCTGTGACCGCCACGTTGGCTGCCTAGTAGATTCTGCTAAACAACGGGAGGGAAATGCTCGTAGCAAGGCTACATTACATTTAGAACCGTCTACTAGGTGTTCTGTGACCGCCACGTTGGCTGCCTAGTAGGTTCTGCTAAACAAAGGGAGGGAAATGCTCGTAGCAAGGAAAACGCAGGGACTTCTATGAGAACGTAGTGCGCTTGCGCGGTAAGAGTCGCATGTGTTGGTCTTGTGTCTGCCTTAAGTCTGCCTTAACTCGCTGTACTCTTAAATGCAAGCTTTACACCTCTCCCCGCGTAAAAGCTACCTTTGCCAGTCGCAAAATCGGGTTTATGCGTCTCAGCTTGTTGACTGAATGCGCTGACATTTGCTAAAGAGGGCGCAGGAAAATTAAACGGGCAAGTTCATATAGAAGAAAGTTGGACATTCGACTTTCTCATATGTATGCCTATGAAGGTAAAGACATTCACATGCGGAAAAAATTAGTGGGTGTGCAGTTGCGAGTATGTGATCACCCAGGAACCGCCACTGCCTACACTGGATACTTAGCATTGGGTATTTCAAAGGCTATGCCACTCTTGCGTGAAACACCTCTTACGTTATTAATACCGTTATTTAGTATTGAATTTAACAATGTGATACTAGTAATTGCTAAACCTTTAGGAAAGCATAATTCTTAATGTGAATTTACGCACCACTGCCATACGTTTAAATAAAATTTATGTGCAACTGTTTACACGTTTGGCCCGGTAAGTGTGCAATTTTCTGTAATATTTGATACACCCGATTTAAGGACCACTATGCTTTACGCAAGCACGTACCTATATCTAAAAAAGGAATTTATATACGAGTAATATGATGCAAAAGCTTTCGGAAGCACTTTCGCTTCCAACAATAAAATTACTCCAAGTTTTAACAAGATTCTTATGAGCGCCAAAGAACTAGAATTAGTGAAGTTTGCAACACGAAGTTTCTGACAAGATGCGCGTATGTGCAAAAGATATAAAAATATTTCAAGAAATGTAGGTAAACAAATTTGATAGTGGTGTTCACGCCCACAGTCAGACTAACCATTATTTACGTGGTAGCTTTAGAAACCAAAATGGCCACACTTTTAATAACTATCATTTATCAGCAGTAACAAGTATGTAATAACTTAATAACATTGGGGTTAATTTGAAATAAGGATTGGAGCTAGTATTCAATACCTGTAGTCAGACTTCTTTTGCCTCTTCGAATAAAAAAAAAAAAAAAAAAAAAAAAAAAAAAAAAAAAAAAAAAAAAAAAAAAAAATTGCATGCGATTAAGTGAATATTCGGCTCTTGTTTAGTTTAGCTCACTTTCCAATTGCCAGCCAGATCCTAAGTCCGAAATTACTTACTGCGCATGCACCTACAGTAGTTTCAAAATAGCCCACTAGGTTTCACTGCATGACTAGCAGACGATTTTCACATCTGCCAACATTGCTTTTTACACTACACTACTTTTCGTTGCCAACACATTAAACACAAATGCACTCACTCGCGTCGTTGCCGCCACAGACGGCACTATCACCTACACCACTATCGCCTAGCGCAACTCCATACTATTGTTGTGGATTCTGTACATTATTATTTTGCTCATTGTGTACATTATTTTGCTCTTGCTCACACAGATATATCGCTAGTGCGAATTATTGTGTACATTATCCTTATTGCCTTGTTACTGAGTCCACGATACGCTGGCTCGTTCTTTATTATTATATTATTTTATTATATTATTTTTTAAATTTATTTATTTATTAGGAGGAAACTAAAAAACAAATCATGAAGTTTACATTGAATTTAAACATTAACTTATGAAAAATGTTTTTTGGTGCAAAATGACGGTTTTATGGAAAATTGTTTATAGAAGAGTGAGTAGAGATAGAGATGTGAATGTGTTACTTAAAAGTGAGTAGAGAAAACGCTATAAATGTAATATGCATGTATACAAAGATTTAATCAAACCTTTATAGCCGTTTCTGAAATACCGTGAGTATATACAAGAATTGCTCTATAGAAGCGGGAATAAAAAATGTTATTTTTTATGTAAAATCACGTTTTTTCGGGAATTACACCTATATAGCTGAACTTAAAATGCAAAACCCTATCTGAATACAAAATTTGATCGAAATCGTTAGAGCCATTTCCAAGTTGCGCGGAAAAAAAATATATATACAAGAATTGCTCGTTTAAATATATAAGATATATATTATATTTATTACACTATTATATCTATATTATTTTTATTATTTATCGTTCTTTTTTACTTATTTTATATTATATTATTTTATTGTATTATTATTTCATACTATATTATATATATTATATTTAATAGTATTATATTATTATATTTATATTACTTTTATTAATTATCGTTCTTTTTTATTTATTTATTTATTTTTCTTTTTTTTTTTTTTTTTTTTTTAATTTTCGAGTGGTGTAGTACGGCATCACAGTCCCTGCACAGCATTCGAGTCCTCAACAGGCCCTCGTCGTACAGGAACTGCATGCATGCCTCTTCATTTAAGCACAGAGGCGCCAAATCCAATATGCTGATAAACCTATACCATGTCTCAGCCTATACCATGTCTCAGCCTAGTTCAGTCCTGCTGTAAACAACAAGGCGGAGCTGACTCAACTCGCCACGTGTTAGACGTACAGGCACGCTCAAAAGTTTTGCAACACTAGCAGTATATATAACACCGCTAACTTCTAGACAATAAATAGAGTTGGGTTACACATTAATTTATTAAATCTATGAGTTGGAATATTAATAGAATCATGCAGTAACATAATGGTTACCTTTAATCAGATTCTTTACTCTCTGTCCACTCCTATAACTGATTTCCGCCTCGCTTTTGAAACTTCAATCCCATATCTATCAGCAAACGGTGGAGAGTACTTCGTGAAAAATTCGGCAAGTCCGTGTCAGAATTTACCACATGCAAAATTTTGTTTAGAGTCGGCGGTTCATTTCTGGAAAAATAACCATGAACTTTACTACGTATAGCATTTTTCGTAAAATCGTCGTATTTCTCCAAGCGCTGTTTGCATTTACGTGATTTTCCCAGTGTTCTTAAGAGATTCGGGTGCTTGCTGTTCCATTCTAACACTGTGTACACTACTTGCGGAAACACCAACGAGATCACCAGTTTCTTTCTCAATGTTTTATAGACGACTCCGGGTTTCTTTCTTAAGGCACTGCGAAACAATGCGCGATCATTCGCCTCTCACCACTTTTTAAAGGTTTGCCTCGATTGTGTTTCATTTCAGCTGATGCACCAGTCTGTTCCATGATGAAAAGCTTACTGATTTTAAATTGCATATACATAAGTGTGAGGTCTGCGAGATGTGCAGGAAATACCATATCAGAAGCAACCCCACACTATAAACAAAAACATCTTAATCAGCATTCAACTCGATATGACCTCGTTGCGAGAGAGTTGCCTGGTATAGGAATGCAAAAATATATAATAGCAGTGTCCTTTAGTAATTGTTAAGTAAAATGCAGCTTAATTTAACATAATACGTTAATAGTGTGTATAATTTCACCTATCTTCTGTCTAATCTGTATATAGTATACTATTATGTATATATTCCCTTCACAAGTCACGAGCCGAGAACACATCTATCTGGGATGTGAAGCACAAAGATAAAATGTGGGCCTATTTACGTTTATAAGAATCGAAACATTTGCATACTTTTCTGTGTCCGAAATGAGCTCGCGCAGAGCAGTGATCAGAAAACTACTTACAATACTGTACTTAAAGGAGGGGTTTATCGTACGTATGCAAATAAAAGAAAACGCCCATTATCTTTGCCAAACCAATCAACGGCTTAACCGTTTTCTGTCCCAATATCTCTGTCTCTGTCTCTCTTCCCGCCCAGATGTTTACAACAGGATGTAACTAGGTTGAGACATATAATAGTTCAGTCCTGTTGTAAACAACAAGGCGGAGCTGACTCAACTCGCCACGTGTTAGACGTACAGGCACGCACAAAAGTTTTGCAACACTGGCAGTATATATAGCAGCGCTAACTTCTAGATACTAAATAGAGTTGGGTTACACATTAATTTAGTAAATCTATGAGTTGGAATATTAATAGAATCATGCAGTAACATAATGGTTACCTTTAATCTTATTCCTTCCTCTCTGTCCACTATAACTGATTTCCGCCTCGCTTTTCAAACTTCAATCCAATATCTATTAGCAAACGGTGGAGAGTACTTCGTGAAAAATTCGGCAAGTCCGTGTCAGAATTTACCGCAGGCAAAATTTTGTTTAGAGTCGGCGGTTCATTTCTAAAAAAATAACCATGAACTTTACTGCGTATAGCACTTTTCGTAAAATCGTCGTATTTCTCCACGCGCTGTTTGCATTTACGTGATTTTTCCGGTGTTCTTAGAGTTCCGGATGCTTGCTGTTCCATTCTAACACTGTGTACACTACTTGCGGAAACACCAAGGAGATCACTAGTTTCTTTATCAATGTTTTTTATAGACGATTCCGGGTTGCTTTCTTTAAGTAATGCGAAACAATGCGCGATCATTCGCCTCTCACCACGTTTTAAAGGTTTGCCTCGATTGTGTTTCATGTCGGCTGAAGCACCAGCCTGCTCCATGATGAAAAGCTTACTGATTTTAAATTGCAAATACATTGGTGTCCTTGGACTTGTGAGGTACGCGAGATGTACAGGAAATACAGTATTAAATATCAGAAGCAACGCCACGCCATAAACTAAAACATCTTAATCAGCATTCAACTCGATATTATACAGATTAGACAGAAGACAGGTGAAATTATACACACTATTAGAGTATTATGTTAAATTAAGCTGCATTTCACTTAACAATTACTAAAGGACACTGCTATTATATAATATTTATAAAAATTTGCTTTTGCTTTCTTTTTCGATGGCGTTCTTAGAGGTCCTTCCATTAGTTCCTTTTTAATCATACACACTACTGCTTCTGAACACCCGATAGCCTTAGCTGTTTCTTTTACTGCCTTTACTGCCAAGCATTTTGCTTCAAAAATAATCTAACACATTCATAATTATTTGGCGTTCCTTACTTCTTAATTTACCAACATATCGTCTCTTCCTAGCTTCCCCCTCCATAACTACAAATATTTACAAAAATATTAAACAAATAACGCAATAACAGCTCACAGTTACACACACGGCTTCTTTCGAACTAATGTTAGTGCTGCTCCTTATCCTATCTTCTGTGTCAGGCCTGACGCTGAATAGATGAATACCTTTTGTTTGCCTTATTGGATAAAAGAAAGAGGTTACTGCCTTTTGGTTTATTTTAAAAACTTTCCCCAAACTTCCTCAACATTTGTTCTCGCTGGTTCCCTGATGTAAACTCAATAACAAAAAAGTTTCACACTGCGTAACTTTTGCAGTGCACAGATATAAAATTTTCCGAAAACATTTAATTTAAAAAATTATAACCCTTAACTGGGTAAACATAGAGAATTCAAAGTAGGCAGGTAGTAGCACTATAGTTTACTCTACCTAAGAAAAAAATATAGATGCATTCTAGCAGTTAGTTTGTTAGTTAGTGCGTGATGAGTGTAGAAACAGCAAATATCGGACTTCTATTGAAAAAAAACTTTTTCTGAAGAAATTTGGACCTATAGAAATGTATAATGACTCTGAAAAGGATATAACCTGATAGAGAAAAAAATTCTGCATAGGATAATGTGTTCAAACCTGAAATTTATAACAAATGAATATTTATACCATGCTATTAGGAATGTGGCAACAGAGCGAGGGTAGAAAAGGACGCGGCTAATGGCAACTTGTATGCGCTAGATAGAGACAGAGATGTCCCATTTAACTCCATACTGTCTTCTAAGAGTGAAACGCTATATAGTATACCATTATGTATATATTCCCTTCAGAAGTCACGAGCCGAGAACACATCTATGTGATACGTGAAGCAGAAAGATAAAATTTGGGGTTGTTTACGTTTATAAGAATCGAAACATTTGCATACTTTTCTGTGTCCGAAATGAGCTCGCGCAGAGTAGTGATCGGAAAACTACTTAGAATACTGTACTTAAAGGAGGGGTTTATCGTACGTACGCAAATAAAAGATAACGCCCATTATCTTCGCCAAACCAATCAACAGCTTAACCGTTTTCTGTCCCAATATCTCTATCTGTCTCTCTTCCCGTCCAGATGTTTACAACAGGATGGAACTAGGTTGAGACATATTATAGTCATTGCACTAGTTGCTTCTAAGATCAACAGCATACTGCCGACTCCCGCAAAAACATTCAAACTTACTATTGGCAACAAACTCCTAGGGGCATTTTGCTGTTGGCAGCACTGCATTAACACAGGAACTTCGGCAAATTTCGTGACCATTCGTACACACTGCCGAGTAGGACTTGCCGAAATTCTGACCAAGTCATCGCGTAAGCTAAACTAAACAATATCCGAATATTCCGCACAATCTACACAGATATGCAGAGAAAATAAGCACTGCTGATGCGATGTTGCCAGTTCTAGCAGACGTGAGAAAACAACTAAATGTGGGGTTTTTAAATGTAATTTACACAAAAACCGTTGACTCTATTTAAGTACACCAAAGGAAAAAGTTGTCGTTTATTCAATTCTCTATGAATATATCTATAAATCAAAAACCTTTAATCAATAATAATTCGGCCAGGTGATGATAATTTTTTTGATAAAAATATTTTTTTCTAGAAAAATATCTTTTCAGCCTTTTGGTATTACACGTTATTGTTATTCACAATAAGAGATATTCACTGTTAAAGTCTGGCGGATTATTTCACTTCCACCCTGTACAGTAACATTTCCAGCGCTGTACACATATTAAATACGTGATGGTATTCACTAGTGCAGTTGGTAGCGCCCTTGCCTCTGGCGCGGAGGATCACCGGCACCAGCATCGGGATTTTATCCCCTCTGGGAGGTCTGGCACGGGGTGCACTTAGCCTCGTTAGGTTCCGCAGGGGCCAACTGAAAAGCTACTTTATGGAGAAGTAGCGGCCCCAGGTCGATTAGGCCGTACAACTGGCCGGGAGGAATCGGGGCGCTGACCACGTCCCATCCTCCAGTACTGCACCCCACCAATGACGCCTGTAGTGGGCAGAGATGGGGGACGCAGCGGCTGGGCGGCACGCCTTGGCCCTTCGTGGGCTGTTGCGCTAGGGTATTCACAATGGTCAAAATAAAAATATGAACATATATGTACAAACATAAATGTGGAACAAAGAAACTATTTGAATTATTCAGAAGTTTATTTATAAAGTGTTTGTTTTTCTTTCTCTTTCTTCTTATTTACTCTTCTTTATGTAGGACTTAAAAACCTGTGCCTAGGGTCAGATCCCTGTCACGGAGCATAGAAATCTATGGACCGGACAGAATGAAGACCTGGAAGTGGGTGGTCAGCCAAGCACCAGATATGATAGTGAGGAAGAGGATGATGTGAAATGCAGGTGAAGTCGATGATTGGAAAGGTGACAATGGAGCAATACGTGGAATGAGAGGCAGGGGAAACAGGAGAACCTGGAGAAAATCTGTCCTGGCGCCACTCCGTCCAACACAAATACCACATGTGGGTCCCTGGGATTGAACCCGGCCACCTAGGTGGTAGGCAAATGCTCTAATCGCTTGGTCACGCCGCTGCCCTGAAAACTGTTTGAATGGAGAAATTGTCCCACATGAAACCATAAGGAATTATATCAGTCATACATAAGAAGGAAAAGAAAGACGTGTAAAAATTATAGGGGTATTACAGTTTTAAGTACCTTTAGTAGATTAAGTGGAAGAATATTGAAACAGTTTCTAAAAGAAGAAATAAAAGAGAAGATGAGAAACAAGCAGGAGTCCAAGTGGACAGATCCACAGTGGACAATGTTTTTATTTATAATTTTAATATTATTATTTATATTATATGGTTTATGCTCTTCTGGTTTATTTTGTTTAGCTAATATTAGTTATGAACGATTAGGAAGACGAAGTTTATTAATTAATAAATGAAACAACAGAAAAAACAAAAGCTTTAGGGCAATAAGGTCACTTTTGAGACGGTAATTATACCGTGCCCGAGATAAAATTAAATTAACGTTATAAAACATGATAAGTTCCAGCATTCTTTTATTTTAGAACCACTCACAGGGCAAGTGTTAAGTTTAATATAAATTATTGTATAAACGTGTACATATAAATAATCAAATGTCAAGTGTATATATTTAAAATAATAAGAAATAACGCACGTAGAATGCAGTTTATGGGTAAAAGTGGAAAAGATTTCGCTTCAGAGACACTACATGAAGTCTTTGACCCGAATTAGTTCTGCTTGAACTGGCGACAAACTTACGCCAGCCAAATCGTAAGCTCCATTGTGAGGAAGGATTATTTCTTTGTTAGAGATACATCGTAAAACTGTCAATCAAGCTTGTTCGAAACGCTACCGCAAGGGGGCAGGATATGGCATTCCAGCGGCAAAGTTTCGTCTGGTCCAACGAAATGGGCCAATCAGAAAATTTAGAACTACACACATTCGAAATAATCAGCAGAACCCGCTCCAATGAGTGAAACTCAAAAATGTTATGTGGAGGGGAACCGAATGTGTCTTTCGGATGCCCGTATGGAAAGAAAGAGTCGTCATCCAACACACGAACCAGAGAGTCGTCATCCAACACACGGACCGAGGAGTCGTCATCCAACACACGGACCGAGGAGTCGTCATCCAACACACGGACCGAGGAGTCGTCATCCAACATACGGACCAGAGAGTCGTCATCTAACACACGGACCGGGAAGTCGAAGAAACACACGAAAAGAAAAGAGTCGCCATCCAACATACGAGCGGAACAGTCGTCAAATATTACACCGAGACATTACGTAGAACACGCGCGAAATAAGTAAGTACATTTGAAATTGATAGGCTAAATTCACATCAAGAATTATTTGGCAACATTGCGTAGAATAGGAAAATTTTACTTCAAGAAATTATTTCGGCTCATCATAGAGTAGGCTAAATTAACCTCAAGATTATTTCGGCTCTCATCCTAGTGACTTAAACTTTTGGCTTGTGCGCGGCGACTCATACATAAATTAAAATTCTCGGTAAAGCTATAAACTGCAATCTTCGTCAAATTATGTGTGTGTTGCAATTGTAATATTTTAAAGTCCTTTGTGCCTCGTATACAATAAATTAACATAATTACTTCCTACTCAAACTTGTTCTAATTAGTAGCTTAAAAACCCTTTGTAAGTGATTCCACGCCCTTTCTAGCAGTCTCTGGCCAGGCAAAGCTACTGAACAAGTAATAACGACTTAGCAATTGAACGAGAAGAAGAGGATTTTACATGCTAAGTTAACTATAAGTGTCAGGAGGATTGAGTGGCGCCTCTTCAAACAAATTTTCTCAATCTCTCCAAATCATACTGCAATAACTTGCAGTGGCACTTCCGTGATTAAATAAGTATATCAATTACTTATTTAATTACAACATCACGTTTTTTACAAGTGGCTTTCAATTGTTGAGGTAACAACTCAACCAATAGCCAAAAGTAAGAAAGAACGCTGAATAAGTGGCGACCAACTTTTGGGCTCGATAACTACAGTAACTCGCGAGTAGGAAGAATTTAATTCAAATTAAAAAGAGGCAAAAGGATCGAGGAAAATAAAAGTTAGGTACGAATCGACTGACGACAGACTTCAAGAGCGACCAGCTGCAAGCAACGAGACATCCTTTTTTTACAGGTCAACACTCTTCAAAAAGGGAACCGGGCACGAGAAGATAGAAACAAGTGAAGAAGTGAAAGTGATTTTTATTTAATTGTGTAGTAAGTGAAAACATCAAGACATCAAAACTGTAAGTCACACTAAACTTTATCACTTTAGGGAATATTGTATGATCCTTAGAAATAGAAAAATTATTAAAGTAAGCATGGAGAGTTCACAAAGTGTAAATGACCTGACCGTATTGGATTTGGATTTGGATTTGGTTTAAGGGCGCTCAACTTCTAGGTCATCAGCGCCCTTAGCAGACTCATGGCAATAGCCAGATATAAATTTCACTCAAAAAATAAAAATACTACCAACAAGAAAAATATACAAAGGTAAAAAGCAGTGGCAATAGCCAGATATGAAACAAGGTGATAAATATGTCCAAAATCAGAAACAGAAAATTAAAAATTTTAAATCCTCAAATTTATATTGCACTGTGCTAAAAAATTAAAAACTCTATCAACCGCTGTTTTGTCGTCCGCTAGGACCTCTGCAAGTCGACCTGACCGTAGGTATTGCATGTCCAGCTGAGAGAGATAATAATCTTAGGGTAGGAAGCGATTGCCAGGTAGAGAATCCAAGTGTCACAATAGAGGACAGTGCCCCCATTCAGGTAACAAATTCCAGCAAAATTGACGATGTCAATGTCCACCAACAATTAGCCCAAATCCTGTCTGTAATGAATATGATGCATGAACAACAAACCCAGTTAGGAGAACAAGTGAAATCTGTTAGAAATGAAATTATGCCTAGAGATGAAATATTAAAAGCAATAAATGAGAGCAATATCCAAAATAGAAAAATAATAGAAGCTCAGCTTAGACAAATAAACGATATGGTGCATGACGAAATTTCCACACAGAGCCATGAAATGAGTGATAGAATAGACCAACTCTGTAGTGAAAATCAGGCTAGTTATAATAACATGAATAGGGAAATAAATCAGTTGAAAACCAATGTTGCATCACAGGAGAGTAGATTAGTGGAAAAGTTGACAGATGAAATGCAAGTTGCTCGAGCATTCACGGATCAAAGACTCAACGCAGAAGTAACTTCAATTCAGAATGCATTGCAGGAACGAATCGCAGAGCAAGCTGCACTTCAACTACAAAACAAGCAAAAGATAGATCAGGTCATAGAAAAGGTTAATGCTTTACATGTGCTTCAAAGCAATAATGTGTCTAGTAACCGATGTCATAATTTAGAATGTAGAGAAAGTCCTAGATTAAGCAGTGTGCATGAAACTAGGGAAACTAATAATGGGTCTGAAACATGTGCTTCAACTTCGTGTCGAAATTCTGAAAATATAAGTGCACCTCGCAACCCAATTGTTACATCTTGTCAGAGTAGCTTTAATCTCAATATAGATTTACCGTTACCGAGGTTCTCAGGGTCTGAGTTCGACGATCCTTTACAATACCTTGATCAGCTCCAGGAGTATTTTAGATTACGAAACATCCCGGAAAGTTCTAAGATGTTTATAGTCCGAAAAACATTGGACCAACGCTCCCTAAGCTGGATCAACATGGCAATGTCACCTGACCAGGGGTATGAAGACTTCCAGCACATATTTCTAAACAAGTATTGGAACTCTGCACGACAACACCGAATTAGAGCTAACCTAAGTTATGGGCAATAGGACATTAACAGCAACGTAAGCATGGCCGATTATATACTCCAGTTTTCTCAATACTTGAGACACCTGAAGCCGAGAATATCTGATGCCGATTTTATTATGCTGATGACTGGACATTTTTCGATGAGAATTCAAAATTCACTACTAATTGCCAAACCCCGGACAGTAATGGAAATGGTCGAATTAATCACTGCCTTAGAAGGACAGGAAGAAGAAAGTAGGCAATACGCCGAACACCGACGCCATGATAGACGAAGCCACAACCCGCATTATCATGCAAGGTACTCCGGCCGACAGAATCAAAGCCAGGATGAACATGCGAGGGATCGATATCATTCTGCCGTTACACATTTTTCTCCAAGAAATTCACGAGAGACGAGATGGCACAATCCTCGTATCCAACAATTAAATGTGGAAACCAGAAATTCACAATGGAGCAAATATCGCCGCGGCAAGAGGAGAAATAATAGGCAGCATGGTCACAGACAACAGAACTACAATTATCGTCATTGGGAACAACAGTCACCCAATAGAGAACGAAGCTCACCTAGAAACAGATCACCACAACACAACACAAGGAACGTTGAACAGGCCGAAGAACGCCAAGAGATATATTTATCGCCGACTGCAGAAGCGTATTTCCCTACACAAGAATTCCAAAATTCCCGAAATCAGAACATAGAACGACAGGGAAACCAGTAAGTCACAACGCTATCATGGGGCAGCGTTGTATCACACAAATGACGTCAACGGAGCACAAAAAGACGAAGCAAGAACCCTCATTACGCCTAACACTGGACGGAAGAAGGCTTAATTCTTTCATGAAACCAGATCACTTCCAAAACGAAGGAATTAACCAAATAATCAGTCGTCTATCCCAGGGAAGATATATGTCTAGTTTGGATATGGTGTCTAGTTATTGGCAAATTAAACTAGCAGAGGACCTACAGCATTATACTTCATTCAATTTCTTAGGGATTAATTATTGTTTTTGTCGCGTTCCCTTTGGCACGAAAAACGCCGGAAGTGCTTTTCTTCGAGCAGTGCACGAAGTGTTTAAAGACATAGAAACTCCATTTCTAGTCAGGTATACAGACGACTTCCTGATAATAAGTCAGACCTTCGAGGAACATCTCCAACATATTGATTTGGTGTTAGAGAGATTAAAACAATGTGGTTTCACGTTGAACATCAATAAGTCGAAATTCTGCGTGAAAGAAGTGAATTTCTTAGGATTCTTGATTGATGAAAAAGGAATGCGTCCAGATCCTAAAAGGGTAGAATCAATTCTGAAGATGCCACCTCCACGAAACCCGAAACAACTTAGAAAACTTATGGGTGTTTGGAATTTCAGTAGCAAATTCTTAGCTAGATATTCGCATGAGACAGCACCACTGCGACAGTTACTTCAGAAGAATATTCGATGGCGATGGACGGAGGAACACCAACAATGTTTTGAGCGCGTCCGAGATTTATTTGCAAGTTACATCCTACTAGAGAGACCACGAGATGAATGGGCATACGAAATGTATGTTGATGCAAGTTCCGGAGGACTGGGCAGCCTCTTGTGTCAACGAGATGACGAAGATAACATTCACGTCATAAGTACTGCTTCCAGAGGCCTAACGTCGATAGAACAAAACGCATCAGTAACTGAATTAGAGATATCAGGACTATATTTCGGACTTACGAAATTCAAGAGCTACATTTATCAGAAACCAATTAAGGTTTTCTCCGACCATATCAGCCTCACATTCCTCCAAAAATGCAAATTGACATCTACAAAAATTGCACGGTATATCCACGCAATAATGAGTTTTAACCTCACTATCCATTATATACCTGGAAAGAAGAACCATTTTTCCGAGTTGCTCTCAAGGTTAAATTTTGCTTCGGGAATACCTGAAAACCTTTCAAAGCCTAAGCGAGAAGCAAGGTATTTGAAATAAATGTATGGTTCACAAAAGAGACTATTAAGAAACTCAAGCACCTCAAAGAACTTCAACGAGACGATGCAAAATTAGGACCCTTGTTTGATAACGCTCCAGTAATTACTGAAGCAGGAAATAATCCGATAGCTGTAAAAGACGAGCTTCTTTATAAACTGCACGGCCGATACGAGAAGGAATGGAAGGTCATTATTCCGAGAAACTTGGAAAAGGACCTGATAAACGAATTCCATGAAAATTTATTTCATGCAGGAACTGACAAAGTGACGGAAACCATGCTAGAATATGTGTACATTTCAAAACTCCGTGAGAAGGTACGCAAAATCATTGCTTGCTGTGACATATGTCAGAAATGTAAGCAGAGAAATGTTGCTTATCAATTTGACATTAACGCAGTCATCCGAGAGAAACCCGGAGATTTAGTTTGTATAGATATACATGAAGTGATTAGCACTAGCCTAGGTTATAAATATGTCATGTTATGTTACGATGTATTTTCTAAATATGTTCGTTTATACCCTTTGAAGCGCGCAAACAGCAAGATATGTGCCAAGAAGTTCATAGATGACTACATAAAAGATGTTGGGGAAGTGCGTGCTATCTTAACCGACAACGCTACGATCTTCACAGGAAGGCCTTTCACAGAACAAATTAAAGAAGCAAAGATTCGTCATTACTATTGTTCGAGATATTATCCGCAAGGAAACGCTTCGGAACGAGCCATCAAAGAGTTAGGAGTGATGCTCCGAATCATGTATAATCGTCGTCAAAAACGATGGACAGAAATGATAGGCCCCATAGAGTCAATTTTCAAAGAAACTGTTAACGGAGTAACAGGCTTCAAACCCATTGACATCATGAGAGGGAAGACATCGAAGACGCTGAAAACCAATCTCCCCGAACCAATAACATATTCAGAAGCGCAAAAGCTAGAAGCACGGGAAATTCGCCGTATAGCTCTCAACAGGATGCGCAAGGCCGCTGATAAGAGAAAGAAGAAACATGATGACAAACGTCAAGGAGTGATATGGGAACCAGAAATCGGTACAGAAGTCCTCCTGAGGAATAAACAGTTATCGAATAAAGTAAAGAGGAGAAACAAAAGACTACTGTTGTACTACGTAGGACCTTACCGAATTAACCGAAAATTTGGAACTGACACCTACGAACTAAAGGATGACAAATCAGACAAAATCATCGGAAGGTATCATAAAACTATGCTAAAACCTTACAGAACTTTAACTCATACAGAGAAGGTAGTCTGAAGAGCAATGAAGGAATCAATAATATTCCATAGTTCAGCTCTCTGAAAGATGCGGTTTAATTAATGTAAAGATGATGTAGATAATGTTAGGATACTTATAATGGTATAATATGTCAATATTTTATGTCAAGAGTACGACTCTAAAATTGTCGTTTATAGTATATGAATTTAAACATGTTTCATTTTGTGCTCAGGGTGATAATTGTTATGTGTATAAATACTCGGAACTGGGAAACTGGTTTCGAATGTAAACACAAGCCTACATGCGTGAGTTCATTAAACGAGAGAAGGGGGTTGAAGAACCTTCAAAAGGCCATTCATTCATGAATGGAAGACCGCACGTAAACAAACAGGTTTTCACAACCGTATGCGGGCAAGTGTCAAAAAGGGAAACAGAATAAAATTTGTAGAAATATCTTCACAGCTATTTCTAGACAAACTTTGCTCGGGCATTTATGAGACGGTAATTATACCGTGCCCGAGATAAAATTAAATTAACGTTATAAAACATGATAAGTTCCAGCATTCTTTTATTTTAGAACCACTCACAGGGCAAATGTTAAGATTAATATAAATTGTTGTATAAACGTGTACATATAAATAATCAAATGTCAAGTGTATATATTTAAAATAATAAGAAATAACGCACGTAGAATGCAGTTTATGGGTAAAAGTGGAAAAGATTTCGCTTCAGAGACACTACATGAAGTCTTTGACCCGAATTAGTTCTGCTTGAACTGGCGACAAACTTACGCCAGCCAAATCGTAAGCTCCATTGTGAGGAAGGATTATTTCTTTGTTAGAGAAACATCGTAAAACTGTCTATCAAGCTTGTTCGAAACGCTACCGCAAGGGGGCAGGATATGGCATTCCAGCGGCAAAGTTTCGTCTGGTCCAACGAAATGGGCCAATCAGAAAATTTAGAACTACACACATTCGAAATAATCAGCAGAACCCGCTCCAATGAGTGAAACTCAAAAATGTTATGTGGAGGGGAACCGAATGTGTCTTTCGGATGCCCGTATGGAAAGAAAGAGTCGTCATCCAACACACGAACCAGAGAGTCGTCATCCAACACACGGACCGAGGAGTCGTCATCCAACACACGGACCGAGGAGTCGTCATCCAACACACGGACCGAGGAGTCGTCATCCAACATACGAACGGAACAGTCGTCAAATATTACACCGAGACATTACGTAGAACACGCGCGAAATAAGTAAGTACATTTGAAATTGATAGGCTAAATTCACATCAAGAATTATTTGGCAACATTGCGTAGAATAGGAAAATTTTACTTCAAGAAATTATTTCGGCTCATCATAGAGTAGGCTAAATTAACCTCAAGATTATTTCGGCTCTCATCCTAGTGACTTAAACTTTTGGCTTGTGCGCGGCGACTCATACATAAATTAAAATTCTCGGTAAAGCTATAAACTGCAATCTTCGTCAAATTATGTGTGTGTTGCAATTGTAATATTTTAAAGTCCTTTGTGCCTCGTATACAATAAATTAACATAATTACTTCCTACTCAAACTTGTTCTAATTAGTAGCTTAAAAACCCTTTGTAAGTGATTCCACGCCCTTTCTAGCAGTCTCTGGCCAGGCAAAGCTACTGAACAAGTAATAACGACTTAGCAATTGAACGAGAAGAAGAGGATTTTACATGCTAAGTTAACTATAAGTGTCAGGAGGATTGAGTGGCGCCTCTTCAAACAAATTTTCTCAATCTCTCCAAATCATACTGCAATAACTTGCAATGGCACTTCCGTAATTAAATAAGTATATCAATTACTTATTTAATTACAACATCACGTTTTTTACAAGTGGCTTTCAATTGTTGAGGTAACAACTCAACCAATAGCCAAAAGTAAGAAAGAACGCTGAACTTTATAGATTTGGAAAAAGCGTATGATAGCACTCCTTTAAAACTTTGTGGAAGGCATGGGAAGAGTTAAAAATTAATAATACAATCTTAACGGCAATAAGAAATTTATATCATGGAGCAGTGTCAAAAGTAAAAAATGGGCAAAGAAATATCAGTGGAAATTGAAGTGTCAAAAGGTCTATGATAAGGATGCAGTATACCATCAACCTTATTTAAATTATACATTGAAGAGGATACACACTAACGTTTACAGATGATCAAGTGATCACAGTGCACAGTTATGAGGATGTTGAATGTATGTTTAGGAAACTGAGAGAATATGAAAAATGGGGACTAAAAATAAATTTGGAGAAAACAATGTATATAGAATGTGGGGGAAGTACAGTCGGCAAGAGCTAACCTGGCACTTGGCAGCTACGTGATTTACTCACCTCCGAATGAGGCTAGCCCTATCTCGTCCAATCGACTAATCATTATGCAATATGTTCGTAACATAATTGCACGAGATAGAGCTAGGTTCGCAGGTAAGTAAATCAGCTAGCTGTCAAGTGCCAGGTTAGTTCTTGCTGACCATAACTAGAGATTTAGTCTTAGAAGATAAAACTGGTATTATAAAGGATTGCGACCAGTTTAAATATCTAGGTGTAAATATCAATAGGGAGGCAATACAAGGACAATGAAAAAACTGACGCTGTTAACAGTGAAGCTAAAATAAAAACAACTTAGAAACTAGAAATTTCACTTATCTTAATAATGTTGCAATTCTTGAAAACTCCAAATGTTTCATGGTAAGTCCACCACATTTTCAATGGTCTATCTAAAACAGTAACCATAGCTACAAACGCTCGGTTACTAATATTTCTGTGTTGCTAACCTCTTAAACTAAAAACCTATAAATACAACCTATGGAGGTATTTCAAAATTCATAAAGCAGTTTGTTTTTTAAAATGGATATCTTTTCCCAATAAGGAAATAATGAAGCTATTAACAGTGAAGCAACAAGAATCTAAAGTAAAAACAAATTAGAAACTAAAAGCTTCACTTGTTAGCACCAAACAACTTGGAATATTACTAAGATAAGTGAAGCTTTTAGTTTCTAATTTGGTTTTACTTTAGATCTTTTCCCAAATCATTAAATCTATAGGTCCATTTAATTGTTTTAATAATTTAACATTTGAATTTATTTTATAGTTAAATGACCAAGAATGATCTGCCACAGCTGATTTATCAATCTGCTTGTATTCAATATTTCTAAAATGCTCCTTCACTCTGGTTTCCAAATTATGTTTAGTTTTTTTTTTAAACAACAGGAACAGTATTATGAATTTTATAACACCTCGAAATAAATTATATTTATAGATTTTTGGTTTCAGAGGTTGGCGACACATAAATATTAGTAGTGGAATATCAGTAGCTATGGTTACTGTTTTACATAGACCATTGAAAATGTGGTGGACTCAGCATGAAACATGTTTCGAGTTTTCAAAAACTTATAACATTACTAAGATAGGTGAAGTTCTTAGTCTTAAGTTGTTTTTATTTTAGATACAAGAAGAGGACATTAGACGCAGAATAATTACAGGAAGATCTGCAATAAGAATCTTAAATTGAATATTGTGGGCTAAAAGATATATTTAGGCGAACATAAATTCAGATATATCAAACGAAGTACGACATGGAGCTAAAACTTTGAAATTAAATAGAAGTTCAGAATCAAAGTTATCAGCCATTGAAATGGATTTTCTTAGATGTTCTGCTAGATATCTCCAAATTGAAAATAAGAAACACAGAGATCTGAAGAGAAATGAACAAGAAAGACACAGTTTTGGATTACATAGAATGCAAACAACTAAGATGGTATAGACACTGCGAAGACTGAGAAAATTGGAGGAAGAGAATTACAATGTGAAATTTTGGGCATAGGAAAATGTATCAAACATTGAAAACTTGTATATAAATATAAGCACAACAGAAGAGTAAAACAATTTAATTAACACACTAAGAGAAACGCTAAGTAATGAAAGTATAGAAAATAATACTAAGGATCTGTAGAATTACTTACCTAACCAAATAAAACAGATAACTGTTGAAAAGAAAAATCTCATAGCAATAAAAAAATACCTAATAGAAAATGCTTTCTGCTCCGCAGAAGTGAACTGTTATAATTTTAATGTATTCATTTAAAAAGTGAAGCTGTTTACAAATACTAAGATAAGTGAAGCTGTTACTATTTAAGTAATGATTTATGTAATGTATTGTTTACTTCCTGTATTTTTGTATCTTTGTATTTTTATATTAATGTGTATATTGCACTGATAATAAAGGCAAAATAGTGAGGCATTCTAAAGATAAGCTGCTAAAGGCAGCAAGAAACAAAGTGTGTTGTATATCATGAATAACATTAAACTGCAGATTATATGTTTCCTTATTGTATGTCTATGAATTGTGAACACTAAGGAAGAAAAGAAACAGACATACATCAAATTAGAAAAGAAAAAGAAAAAGAGAGAAAAAAAAAGAAAGAAAAAAGAAAAAAAAAAAAAAGAAAGAAAGAAACAGAAAAAGCAAAGAACTTGACCAGTGCTATTCATATGTACACACATTTTCTTTAACCCTTTGGCTGCCAAGATCCGATGAAATTTTATGCCAATTGCCTGTGAATAATGCCATGATCTGATCCAATTCGATCCGCCGAGGTTAGTTTTCACATTAAAATAATTTACAAATTATGCAACAGATGGCGTATGTCTCCACCTCTATCTAATCTACGATATGTATACTGTCTGTTGGTATCATTGTCAATCTCTGCATTTCCTGTTCAATTAATTTTTCTTTCTGTGGTCACGTGTTCGGCATTTTAGCCCGCTAGAAGAGAACGGTAAACACATGTTGTAGGTTATTATTTATTTATGCCAACAAACTTACTGTTGGTGTTTTTAAACACGCAAGCCGTGTGTGGGCAGTTTGAATTTTTAAGTTCCAGTTCTACCTCTCAAACACGTTGTAGGTTGTTGCGTGCAGAGCTTAATTGTTCTATATTCAGTGATTTCTCATGGCATTTGCTTATTGACATTAAAGAATGGTATATTGGAATAAAAAATCTTTGACAGAAGACGAAATTGCAGCAACCTTGCTGGAAAGTAACAGCTGTAGTGATAATCAGTGACATAAACAAAATAAACAATCATGTGTGTTCTACGCAGTCTCCTGCAGGAGGTGGCACAGATTAGGATAAAGATGATCTGGATACCAACTGGCAAGATGTAATTAACCATGAACATTAAGCTTTTTGGAACATAAGTGCTCAATAGCAATCGCCAAGAGGAAACTCTAAATTGCAGTTCATATTATTAACCATGCTCATTTCAACAATTTTAAATATAGAAGTTTCAAAATTTGTAATTTTATAAATATATATAATTAATTGAAAGGCAAAAGCAAAATTAGTATCTGATAATAATTATGTCAAAAATAAACTGAAAGTGGAAAACTAAAATTTAAAAATAAAAATTTAACAATTCAAATTTTTTAAAAAATATGTGTACTAGAGTGTTCTCAAAAGTGTGTGTAAATGTAACACAACATTTCAGAAGTGACTGCAAAATATCTCAACAGATACAAAATTGAGATGAGTGGAAAGCTTTGTGTAAAACCTTACATTTCTCCACATTTAGGGCTGGCAGTTTAAGAAATAGTACAGCATTTAGTTTGGCAGCAATAACAATAACAAATGCCAATGATGGACAAAGTCTTAACTTCCTTCAACAGTCTTTAAAATGACCGACCCTTCAAAAATTATTTTTGGAAATTGGAATTAGGTTTGTGATGAGAATATAATTAACCGAAAGGATATTATCTGCTGGAGAACCAGATTTCACACATCTTCCCCATAGTGATGCTACTACAGACCAACCTGAGTTTTATTTTAATTATACTATATTTATTTTAAACTCAGCTTTTATTTGTGTTTTATCATCATCACCATTATTATTATTATTATTATTATTATTATTATTATTATTATTATTATTATTATTATTATTATTATTATTATTATTATTATTATTATTATTAATATTATTATTATTATTATTATTATTATTATTATTATTCTTATTCTTATTATTATTATTATTATTATTATTATTATTATTATTATTATTATTATTATTATTATTATTATTATTATTATTATTATTATTATATTTTACTATTATTACTACTATTATTATTATTATTATTATTATTATTATTATTATTATTATTATTGTTATTATTTTTTTTAGCAATATACAAATCTCTTAAGAGATGGTCACTATGTGATACTTTGAAATTCTATTCTTTTAAATAGTCAAGAGATAAAAATTGAATAAAGCTGGTGTCCCAATCCAACTTTTTTGACCAAACTTTTTGTATCCAATGAAACTGTACACAAAAGAAACAGTGTCTGTAACTCTATGATTCATTTTGGTCCAATACAAATGGCAGTTTACGTAGTAAGCGTGACAAATGAACATGGCGGACGCAAATATTAATTTAGCAATTGCTATATTAAGTATAGGTTTGTGATATATTTCCAGAGTCTCGACATGGTGATTGTTACAAAGAAGAGAACAGGGCACAGGCAGAGCTATGTTGGGTCTACTACAAAACGAATTGAGGTTAGAGGACTGGAAAACTATAGCAATTTTATACAAATTGGGGAAGATTTATTTCTCAGCCTTTTACTTCATGTTGTAGACAAAATTACACACCAGGACACAAATGTGAGACAAACACGAAAGAGATAAGCAAAAATTGTAATGGTTTTAATCTTAGCATGGATGGACAGGAGATTTGAACTCATTTCATAACATAAACTTTAAACGTACAGTTAACTGGATTTCTGATTATTTAAGAAATATAGCTATGTAAAAACCACCTCAGTAATATATGTTAATGGTCACAAAAAATAGTTAATGAATATTCCAGAAAAAATTAAACGTTTTACTAAAATATCCATCACATTAAAAGTGCCACGAGTCCTATATACACAACAGCTGACGACATTTTGTCTGTGCAGTCTGCCATATTGTTATGTTACATGTGCTGATTGGCTATTTTCATGTTGTTGGATGAAAAAATTAGAAGCAACGCAATTGTGTTGTATACAAACAGGTTGGATACAAAAAACAGAATAGAAATTGTATGGAACAAACTTTTATCCAACTTTCCATTATTCACGATGCACTTTTATTGAACACAATGCTTTGGACCAAAAAGCTGGACCGTGGGACACCGGCATAATGATTTCACATTTGAGAAAAGTGTAAGAATTTGAAAATTCAAACCAAATACTGGAATAACTCAGAAAAGTTGGCTCTACAAAAAAGTTTCACACAGTGTGTACTTAAACAAGATCTTCATTTCTAGTGTAGCAGATTTTCTCTCTCTATGCAAAAGTCATTCAGAATGAAGAGGACTTCATTCATCTTATACATACGATAATTTAATATAAATCATTGGTCATTTTGAGAATATGAACATTTAAAAAAAAATGTTCGATGTAAGGGGTAGATTGGAATGGAGCGAGCTGCTTGAAAATCTTCATATCACATCCTTGGTGGACCCTGAACTTAATATCAAGTTTGTTATTGCTCACTTGCAATATACCTTTTTCTAAAAATGTTTTTTCGGCATTCAAGCAGTTTCAAAGATGTATTTCTGGTGAATCCTCTTTGGGTGTAACACAATACTTCCTCTACTTACTGTTAGTACGTAGTGGAGAAAGTAATAGGAGAATAGAGGCATAGCGTTACTTACCACTTGCGAATCGGTTACTTTCATCCGACGCACTACTGTTCCAGCTACTACTTGATCCACCTCCTTGTTTATCTGGCTGTTCCAGACGAATAGGAGATGCATTTCCACGAATAGTCCCCTCCAATAGCTGTTTGGCATAGCTGCAAAATGTGTCTACTGTTATCTTGCTGCATTTACACACCAAACTACAGTTGAACCTGCTTTACGCTTAACCCAGTTCTAAGTAACTTGTATTGATACATAAATATGTGTAGGTTCCAGAAAAATTTAATTTAGAAATGTGTACACAGAACCTTATTTATATATAATGTACTTATACATAATTCACTGTTATACATATCAAATTTCAGTGAAATACAACCGAGGTTTATGTAATAACAGCCAGCATAAGGCATATGCTTTAGAATTAAATAAAGATTTAATAGATGATTTTGTAAAACTTACAAATCTTTGTTTAGATCAAAATTTCTTTAGTTTTAATAGTAATTTTTTTCAACAAACTTCTGGCTTGGCAATGGGTAGTCCACTTTTGCCATTTCTTGCTAATCTTTTCATGAGTTTTTTTGAAACTCAAATTATAAAATCATTCCCTCTAATTTTTAAAATATGGTATAGATATGTGGATGACATTTTTGCTGTTGTCCCTAAAAACAGATAAATGATGCTTTAAAACTTTTAAATTTACAAGATAAAGCTATACAATTCACTTTGGAAACTGAAAATAATGGATTCCTTTCATTTCTGGACTTAAAAATTAAAAGACATAACAATAAATTCAAATTTGGTGTTTAAAGAAAATCTACTCACACTGATAATTACATAAAATATAAAAGTTTTAATCCTTTTGCACACAAATTTGCTGTTTTCAATAGTTTAATTTATAGGTTAATAAATATACTCCTCAATAAAGAAGAATTTGACACAGAATATAAACACATTATTAACACTGCAGTAATTACTGGTTTTAATACAGATTTTATATATAAAAAGCGGTTAAAGAAGTTTCAACCCTTAAAAAAATAAAAGATAATTGTATTTTTAATAAGTTTACTTACCATCCATGGGCCAATTAAAAATTTACAAAGATTTTTAAAGAATATGGAATAAATTTGGTCCCTCAAAATAAATTTAATATACAAAGTTTACTTAATTTTTCTAAAAAAGATAAAATACCAAATTATAAAAAATCTGGCATTTATCAATTTAGCTGTTTAGACTGTGATAAGGTTTATATTGGTAAAACTAAACGTAATTTAGAAACCAGAATAAAATAACATTTTAGAAATATTAAATATAAACAAACTGATAAATCAGCTGTGGCAGATCATTTTTGGCCATTTAATCATGAAATTAATCCGGAAGTTAAATTATTAAAGCAATTAAGTGGTCCTGTAGATTTAATGGTTTGGGAAAAAAAAATTATTTTACAAAACAGGAACCGTGTTATGAACTTTGATTTGGTTTGGTTTGGTTTAAGGGCGCTCAACTTCTAGGTCATCAGCGCCCTTAAAACATTCATGGCAATAGCCAGATATAAATTTCACTCAAAAAATAAAAATACTAGCAACAAGAAAAAAATACAAAGGTAAAAAGCAGTGGCAATAGCCAGATATGAAACAAGGTGATAAATATGTCCAAAAGTAGAAACAGATAATTAAAAAATTTTAAATCCTCAAATTGATATTGCACTCCGCTAAAAAATTAAAAACTCTATCAACCGCTGTTTTGTCGTCCGCTAGGACCTCTGCAAGTCTGGCAGGCAGCTGCAGAGAATCCCGAAGGTGCGCTAGAGAGCAACACTCTAGCAGCACGTGGCGAACCGACAAAAGGTTGTCACACAGCAGACATAGAGGCGCAGGGTCCCTATTCTTAATCGAGCCAGACTAACCTCCTCGCGACGAGATGTGCGACAGGAAGTTACCCAGTTTATCGGAAGTTCTTTCACTTCTCTAAGCTTATTACCGCGGAGAGCTGACCACTCGTCGTGCCAGGACGACTGCACCGCTCTCCGCACTTCAAGCCGAAAGTCTTCCGAAGTAACACGTGAGATGGTAATACTGGGTTCTGTAGTTGCCGTCTTTGCTGCTAAATCTGCCATTTCATTCCCCGGCAAACCTACGTGACCAGGAATCCATGCACACACCACGTCAACACCAGAAGCGTGTAAAACATGGCGGGCATCCTGGATACGTTGTACAATAGGGTGGGGGTTGTACAACTGACAAAGGCTCTGCAGTGCACTAAGGGAATCGCTCAAAATCAAGCAGTCACCTAATTTACGACGGCGCACATATAACACGGCTCGATAAATTGCATAAAGCTCTGCAGTAAAAATGGAAGTGCTATTTGGAAAACTGAATGTATATGTTTCGGTTCCATAAACATAAGCACATCCAACGCCGTTGGTGCTCTTTGATCCATCGGTGTAAATATATCGGCGGTCAGTGTAGCCTGACAAAAATTCTAAGAAACACGTGCGGATACTTGAAATAGGCATCGTGGACTTCTGGTGTACGGTCATCCCAAGATCTACATGGGGCGTACCAGATAGCCAAGGGGGGTAAAGTCTCTCGCCCTTGGCGAACATCATAGGCAGTTCCACTCCAAGCTTCACTAGGAGCTCTTGGAAACGGAACCCCGCAGGCTTAGGATTAAGGGTGCTATTCCTATATCGTTCTCTTAGCGTGGTGGTGAAAAAAGAAGCGAACGTTGGGTGCTTAGGCATACATCTAAGCGCACAACCATAATTTGCCAAGAGAATCTCACGCCGATAATGCAGAGGAGGTTCTGCGGACTCGGCGTAAAGGCTCACCACTGGGCTTGTTGGAAAAGCTCCTGTTGCAATGCGGATGCCCCTATTGTGGACCACGTCTAATCTTCTCAGCACAGAGGGTCGTGCTGACGAATAAACAATACAGTCATAGTCTAGCTTGGATCGGACCAATGCGCGGTATATTCGCAACAAAATTGTCCGATCCGCTCCCCACGATTTGCCATTCAGTGCTCGCATAATATTTAGGGAACGGTCACATCTCGCTCTTAGCTATGCAATATGCGACGACCAACTAAGCTTCCTGTCCAAGAACAAACCCAGAAAGCGCGTCTCTTCTGCGAAGGGAAGTTCATCTGGACCAAATCGGAGCGAAGGTGGTAATCGTCTCCTACGGCGCCAGAAATTAACGCAGATTGACTTCTCAGTTGAGAAACGGAAGCCGTTTTTCACGCTCCATTCTCTAAGGTTGTCCAAACGTTGCTGCAGGCGCCGTTGTAAGAACGCCGAGCGCTGAGAAGTGCAATAGACAGCGAAGTCATCTACGAATAGGCATGGCGAAACACCAGGTGGAACACATTTCCAGATGGAGTTAATTGCTATAGCAAAGAGCGTGACACTTAGCACCGAACCCTGAGGTACTCCCTCCTCCTGAACAAAAGAATTAGAAAAAACCGAGCCGACCCTTACTCGGAAAAAGCGGTCCTTCATAAACTCCTGAATGAAAAGTGGTAGGCGTCCACGTATGTTCCACGCATACAGGGAGCGTAGAATCCCTGCTCGCCAGCACGTATCATAAGCCTTCTCAAGATCGAAAAATATGCCAACGGTTTGACAGTTCTTCATAAACCCGTCCATTATTTGTGTCGATATTGACACAAGATGGTCAACAGTTGAACGGCGTCGTCGAAAACCACACTGGATGTTAGTCAGTAGATTACGACTTTCTAACCACCATACCAACCGTCCATTGATCATGCGTTCCATCACCTTGCAAACGCAACTGGTGAGGGAAATAGGACGATAGCTGGAGGGAAGATGACGGTCCTTTCCAGCCTTCAAGATGGGAATAACGGTGGCCTCCCGCCAATTTTCTGGGAGTATACTGTCAACCCAAACACGATTATAGACCTTGAGTAGGAATGCCTTACCTTCAGGAGAGAGCTGTTGTAACATTTGTACATGAATACCGTTCGGTCCTGGTGCTTAACATCGCGAAGATTTCAGGGAACGCTCCAGCTCTGCCATGGTGAAAAGGCGATTGTAATCTTCTACGTTTCTAGAACGAAACGAGAAGCCTTGAGATTCCACCTGAGTTTTAATTGGAAGGAACGCAGGGGAGTAGTTTTCCGAGCTAGACACTTGTGCGAAAGCACTGCCAAAGGTATTGGCCACTTCAAATGAATCAACAACAGCTCCTGTGGCTGTTTTTAGTCCCGCTATTGGTATTTGGGTCGTTTTAGCTGCAACACGCCTTAATCTATCCCACACAACCGAGGAAGGTGTGCGTCGGTTAAATGAAGCTACAAATTAGCTCCATGAGGACTTTTTGCTATCCTTAATGACTTGTCTGGACCTAGCGCGCATTTTCTTGTATTCGATCAGGTTTTCCAAAGTAGGGCGACGTTGGAAAACCCGAAGTGCACGCCTTCGAGCAGGAATGTCATTCCGACATTCTTCCGTCCACCAGGGGACGGGAAATCAACAGGGGTGTGTAGTTGACCGCGAAATCGATTGTTCAGCAGCAGAGAGAATCGTCTCCGTGAGATGCTGCGCCAAACTATTCACTGAGTCATGCTCGTTGTAGGTAAAGACAGCCAACTGGGTGTAAAGGTTCCAGTTGGCATGGTCCAAACGCCATCTGGGCATACGAGTGGAAAATGTATGTTGTGTCAAGAGACTAATAAGACATGGGAAGTGGTCACTAGAGTGTAAATCAGAGATGACATTCCATTGTAAGGAGACTGCCAACTGAGGGGAACAAACTGCTAGGTCAAGATGCGAGAAACTATTGTGAGAGTCCGAAATGAATGTAGGCTCTCCAGTGTTGAGGAGAGCTAGGTTGTGACTGTCCAAAAAATCGGAAATGAGTGTACCTCTCGCACAAGCGCGACTTGAACCCCAAAGTGGGTGGTGCGCAGTGAAGTCTCCCACCAACAGAAACGGTGTTGGCAACTGGGAAACTAGATCTTCTAAATCAATGTGCGAGAAGTCATGGGACGGAGGCAAATAAACATTACAGATGGTGAAATGTATGTTTGGCAGTTTAATCCATACAGCAACTGATTGTATATCAGAGTGCAATGGTAGAGTTTGAATATATACGTCATCTCTAACAAGCATCATAGCGCCGCCATGTGCCGGTACACCCTCTTCTGGTGTAACACCACACCGTATTGGGGTGTATCGCCTTAGATGGAAAGCGTCATGAGGACGTAGCTTAGTCTCTTGCAAACATGCGACCAGAGGTTCATTTTCTTTGAGCAAAAGCTCAAGTTCTGGCCTTTGAGTCCGAATTCCACGTACGTTCCATTGTAGGATAGCCATATTGCATTGTGTATGGGATAGGTAATTCCAAGATAACTCTACATTACTTTGGAGCGGGCGGTTGTCGAATTAATTTCGCCCTTTTCTTCTCTCTTGGGCTTACATTTTTATCTTACGCTTTTTCGCGCCTCTTTTCCACTGGGGGTCTCCCAGTGTGGGCAGATTCCAGCTCCATGTCCTCTGCCGAGGACGTCCGTGTTCCGATACTGAATTTTGGTTCGAGAGCTTCGAACCGATTTGACACGGAGACCGGCGAAGATGAAAGACGCCGGTCAGAGTCCACCCCTGAAGATTCTCCAGAAGAGGATATTCGAGATCTTCGAGGAGATGTTCATGGACTCTTACATCCCTTCGATGTACTGGGATTAGACATACTATTTTCCTTGAGGAAGTCGGTCTTTGTGTAACTCTTTTTAAACTTGATCGGTGCGGCTTCACATCTTACGGGC
Organism: Tenodera sinensis; assembly: GCA_030765045.1. NCBI lineage: Eukaryota > Metazoa > Arthropoda > Insecta > Mantodea > Mantidae > Tenodera > Tenodera sinensis. Next base: position 245,071,327 of record CM060962.1, read on the forward strand.
TTGCTGGTTTTTTGCGCTGATCTTGATGCTCTTGATGGTGATGTAACGCTGATGTTCTTTGCGCTTGCGGATTTTGAAGACGTTGACGTTGACACAGATGTGCGCGCTGATGTTGAAGGCTTTGGAATAGAGCTACGGGCTACAAGTGTCTTTTCAGATATTGTTGCCCCATTGAAATCGCTGGTCTGCGTTGCGATCTCTCTGCTCGGTACCGGTTTAGCTACAACTGAGCTATAGGTCCCGGACCATGGAACAGAGGGTTGGCGTATACGCAAGAGCTTCCGGGCTTCTGAGAAGGGCACCTTCTCTTTAACCCGTATCTCTTGGATCGCTCTTTCTTCTACAAAACGGGGGCAATCTCGGGAACTGGATGGATGTTCACCTCTGCAGTTCACACATGACGGAGCTGCTGTAAATGCACCATCGTGGAATTCATCTCCACATTGAGGGCATGTAGCTTGTCCCTTGCAAAACTCGTTTGTATGCCCAAAGCGCTGGCATTTAAAACATCTGAGTGGGTTCTGGATGAACGGCCTAACTTCGATGGACTCATACACTGCCTTAATTCTTTGCGGGAGATCTACCCGATCAAAGGTCAGGAACAGGGTACGTGTTGGCTTCAGTTCACCACCTTCTTTGCGTTGAACCCGGTAAACATTAGTAACGCCTTGTTCCATAAGATTTTCTTGAATCTCCTCATTGCTTAAATCATCCAATGCACGGGTGTTTATCACGACGCGCGAGGAGTTCAAAGTTCTGTGCATCTGAACGCTGACAGGATAACTTGCTAGCATATTCGCTTTCAGTATGTTAGCTGCCTGGGTAGCTGAATGTGCTTCAACCAGGAGCGTGCCATACCGAGATCTAGTGCATGACTTTAGTGGACCAGCAATGTTATCCAAACCCTTTTGTATCGTAAATGGGCTCACCGATAAAAATTTCTTGTCTCCCTCAGTTCTTGATATTACTAAGTAGCGAGGACCACTCAACTCTGCTACTTCCTTTACACAAACTTTATTTTTTTTTTTGTTTTGAGTTTTTGGAGAACTGATGGCGATGTCATCCTCCACCATTGCAAATGTCTCCGATGGCATGCTCACTTCCTGGGCGCCACCCCGGCTTAGGTGAGAGTCCTGGCCTGGACCTTGCTCACGCTAGGGTCTCACCTCCCAATGTATAGACAGAGGGACCCAATCGCCTTCAGGAGTGCATCAGCTCATGCAGTGGCCCCTCCCCGGGACTGACCTTTATCAGCGGATACGCACACAGATCCTACATGATAACCAGGGGCTGGGACTTACGCGATTACCCAGTCACCCCTTGCGTCACCCCATCCTCCAACCCGCGCGTAGGTTATCCATCAGACTGTGTACAGGGAGGTATCAACAGGGAGGTCAAACACAAAAGTGGACCAAAGTTGATTGGGCGTTTGGCATGTGCTCTCTCACCTCTTGGAGGAACCCAATCGAGAGTATGGCTTGGGGCCCCGGGTACGCCAAACCCGTACCTACCGTAGTAGGAGCCCCTGGGGGAGTTTGATTTCGGAGTCCTCTTCTCCTAGATGAGTCGTCGACCAAGACTAACGAGCCTCATCTACCCGTTTTGGAATGTTCTTTGCTTCCCCTCACCTCTTGCCTACCAGTGGTCAAAATGACACTTAGTAGGCCGTCTGGATCGGGTACTGAGCTCCTCCGCCACGACAAGGCAACACTCCTTCGGAGGGGTATGAACTTTGAATTACCCTCTGTAGATTGTATTTATAAATTTCTGTTTTCAGAGATTGGTAAATAAAAATTGAATATCAGTATTTGCTTTTTGTTTTCAGAAAAAAAAAGAAAGATTTTAGCTTTGGTAACGAATTTGTTTGTATGACTTTGAGAATGAGTTGGAGACAACTTGGAACCCTGGGTCAGTTTGTACAAAAAGATCATGCAACATTCCAAAGATAAGTGAAGCTTTTAATTTCTAATTTGTTCTTACTTTAGAATCTTGTTGCTTCATTGTTAATAGCTTCAATTTTCCTTATTTGTATATATTTATTTTGAGGAACCAAAGTTATTCCATGTTCCTTAAAAATTGTAAATTTTCTATTAGCCCAAAGATGGTAAGTAAACTTTTTAAAATTACAATCATCTATTATTTTCTTAAGGGCAGAAACTTCTTTAACAGCTATTTGAACCACTGACCCTCCACTTACTAGGCAGGTGCTATAACAATTAAGCTACCATGACCTTCCAGAATGACATTGAATTGTCCAACCAGTTGGTATTTTTCCCGGTAAACCATAAAGGCAGTCTCACATCAGAGACAATTACCCTAATGGTGACTTACTATTGTAGGTACTTTATGTTTCGGTATTAAACAACCTTCAGATGGTAATTATCATTTATTTACGCCAACAAACTTATTGTTGGTGTTTTTAAACACACAAACTGTATGTGGGCAATGTTTGAGAACTGGAACTGACAAATTTGATGTCACAGCTGGGATTTGAACCACAGACCCTCTGCTTAGCAGGAGGGTGCTCTAACCATTAAGCTACTGTAACAACCTGCCAGAACGGCATTGAATTGTCCAACCAGTTCACCATTGGGGTAATTGTCTCTGACATGACACTGCCTTTGTGGCTTACTGGGAAAAATACGAACTGGATGGTTAATTCAAAGTCATTTTGACAGGTTGTCACAGTAGCTTAATGGTTAGAGCACCCACCTGGTAAGTGGAGGGTCTATGGTTCAAATCCTAGCAGTGGAATTGAATTTTTCAGTTCCAGTTCTACCTCTCAATTTCTTTAACAGCTTTTTGATATTTAAATTTCTCTATCACGAAACATGTTTGCATAATATTTGAAGAACTTGCAGCAATACTAAGATAAGTGAAGCTTTTAGTCTCTAAATCTGGCATGGGGAAGAGGGGTAACAGCAGTGCAATCCAATATTTACTCTCTTCACTTACTGACACAATTTGAAGGACTGGCTGGTTCTCTCAGGTAGATAGACAAAAGGGGAGGTGCAGCCTGGTAGCTAACCGCTGTGAGACAGTGGAAGGAGTTAAAAGTACCATGTAGGGGAAGTCACTCATTGAGTCAATTCCCCCCACCTGTGCCATAAATAATTGCTTTATTTAAAAGAAGAAAAATGTTTAGTATCTGGTGTTTACTGATTAACAGCAGTTTTGCCTTTCACTTCTCAATTGCTTTTAATTAGTCATGGAGAACAGAAAAAGGAAATGTTATACACCAGACCAGGAAGTAAAATTCATATGAGAGGTGGAACTTAATCCACACAAAATCTAAATTGCCTCAGACTTTGGAATTGCTTATACCACGCTATGTACAATCAGTAACAAAATGAGGCGTATGCACTTAATGCAGGAAAAGTGAAGCAAGCCAGATTAACTGATTTCTTCAAAGCAGGACCAGCTTCAATATGTTTTCTTTGTACATATCTTAGTTGTTTGTAAAATTTTACACATGTAGGCTCGCTGTATTGTTTTTTCTTTAAACAAAATATGATGCACTATCAAAATCTTGTTTGTGCGTAATTCTGAGTTACAAACAATCTTCCCTCTTCCCTTTGATATACACATAATCAGGTTCAACTGCATTTTATTTACTTCAAAATATCCCACTACAGCTACCAAAGAGTGTTTTATGGGATATTCTTTTTATTTTCCTTGTAGCAAATATGGTTTGCATGAATGGTACATGAAATTTATGAAACAAATAATAAATGAGCATGAAGTCCATTTTGTTTTTAAGGACATGGGAAAGCTGTGAAAAACCTTATCCACACAACTCACATTACAATACATACACCTTAGAAGATAACATGTTACCACTATACTCTGGGAGAACAGACTTGGCACTTCACGTTACAGCTGCCTGCAGGTCGCTCTGTCCCATAGTTGCCATTTTTTCACTCGCTGTCCATGGCCAGTGGTTCTACCATAATAAGGGATCCACCATTTTCCTTTTCTTTTTCAAAGTATTCTCTTACAGCACATAACACCTCCCGGGCCCGGCTTTTTAGGGTTATTCCTGTACCCAATACATGCTTTTTGGCTTTACCAGGAGTAAGCTATTTTCAAATAAAATAACGTGTAATCAAGACCACTAAAATCTGTTATAAATGCAACAGAACACTGAAATATGCAGCATTAAACTATATAAAATATATGAAATAATAAAACTACAATCCCTCCAGATACACTACTGTATGTAATTTTTCCATAAGTCACCTTCTTTCACACTGCACTTAAACAATCAAACTATATTATTGCAAGCAGCAAAACACGTGGATGACAGAAGCCACGAATACATGCATGAACGTCGGCAGACTTTTTTCCAGGGGGGGGGGGGGGGGCCAAATGTTAGAATTTTGCAATCAGATAATATTAATTCATTATTTTGTTGTCAAAAGTTACAGTATTTGTTGCGGATAACCATATAAATTTGCGCTAAATGGAAATTGTTCTTTACATAAAAATTAAAATAATAGTTTAATAGTCAGCACATTAAGTTCATTAATTTCCAAGGGGGGGCCGCGGCCCTCCCTTGCCCCCCCCCCCCCTTCGCGACGCCCATGAATACATGCACATATTGCAACATGGATGAGTACACATCTCTGTGTCACATGATAGTCACATGGTGTATTTGTAACGTGATTGGATGTGATAAGCCGAGCCTCCTTACCTGCCTCTTATGAGCAACATGAGTGACATGGCTGTCAAGTGCCAAGTTAGTTCTCCCAGGGTATAAATGAGGAGACATTTTTGTCAGCAAATTAAACCCTTAATGGTAATTGTTCTTTTACAACCCATCTTGGAGAGAGAACTCTGAAAAGAAATTGGAAGGAGGGCTCTCATTAGTTGAGGAGACGACAACCATCTAAGAAAAACCCTGCTTGACCAAAGCTGAGGTGGTAGCCCCACCATTAGTCTTACTCTACACAGCACTCATAATGCGGCTAGAGGACATCTTATGGGGAGTACGTAGGTATCTGATTTCCCTATCTTCACCATGTTAAATTTGCAAATTTCATGTTCCTTTTTCTCTGAAAGTATTTGAGCTAGAACAATAAAAATTTGCACATTAATTGATCTATAATTGCTCCACCCTTAGATCTGCACTTAATGTAAACACAAGCCGTCAACAACTAACCGCACACGCCGAAACCAAAGCACACCACAAAATATAGTACCTTAAATATTCACGATTATCTCTAACTTTTCAAGATGTATAATAACCCTGGTAAAGACTACTTGAATATAACGCGATAGCAACGCTATTCCTAAAACTCCCGAGTAAATATCGTTTTGTTCCACCATAAACACAAAGCATGAGTCTACGTGGCATTTCTGTTAGTCACAGCTGATATGAACATCAGGCGGGGGGATACAAGGTGCGAATCTAAGGCTGGATGGAGTATAGGTAGTTTCCTGCTGTTGGATTTTTCAGCGTATGCTTTAAAAATCTTAGTTTTCAAAAAAAAAAAAAATCCCACATTCCATGTTAAACAATCTTTTTTCTCACGGAATTTCTTCTATATCATAGGCTTTAAAAATAGAAGCTTGTAAAATCCAACTTTTGTGTAGCTTAACCGTCTAAATTAATGTTGAAAATTTCAAGTGGCTGCATGCAGTAGTATCAGAGAAAAGGAACATTTGTGTTGAAAAATATTTTGAGAAAACTATTTAAAGTTTAACGTACCTTTAACGTGCTCCAAGTCCATATTCTAGATCATCAAGGTTATCTTCTATAGTTCTTTTAATGCTTCTTATGATCTCTTTACTACTGATTTTAAGGTCAAGATCTGCCTTTTTCATGCAAATGTTGTCTAGTTCAGAAGGCACATTCATGTTCTCAGCTGGGTCTACAACCAACTTCCCCAAAACCTTTAAGTCTAGCACTATTACCTTCATTGGAAGTTAAAAGCGCATAATAAACACCCACAGTCAGGGACTCAGGACCCACAAATACTGTTTTTGGTACCCAAAATAGCAAGTCCCACAAATTTCAATGTTTGAATTAGATCTTCAGAGAACGTATTTTACTGAGAGGCATGGCAGTAGAGGTCTGTGTGGCATGAGTGGACATATAAATGGTATTTAAACGTGCTTCTAGGGTGTTTTGACACAAAATGAGTGTGTGGGGTTTCAGGCCAGTTGACATGGTCATTTGGGCCCAAAGTCAAACAAAATCTAACACACTCACACAGTTAAAATGACAGATAAAAGAGAAGGCTAAAATGCTAAACAAGTAAAATAGTAAAACGTAAAGGATAAAAAGCTTAAAAGAACCACCTCAAAATTCTAAAAACCACCAAAAACTAAAACAAACAACAAGTCTGACTTTAAAAAAAAATTAATATGTTAAAATACTGATATCTTAAAAAGCTAAAGCAGCCTATGAATATTACACATGTCAGACGTGTTTTTCGAAGCCAATATTGGTGACAAACCGCAGTCTTGGCTACAGACACTGGGTCTGTCGCCCACAATAGAGGCTACTGTAGACCCCAGACCAATAGACTGGCGCTCACGAGCGTTTTGTGGACAACCTAGTAATACATGTGCAACAGAGAGTTGGATATAACATGTCGATAAAATAATCTCCTGTAGACTGGATCCAGATTAATGTGATTTTCTTTCCAAAAATGGGTGGCAACAGCTGATTTTTCTAAATGTTTGTGTTTTATACATCTGAAATATTCTTTTGTTCTCGTTCGCAAATTCCTCTTAGTTTTTCCTATATACACTGTTGCAGTTATTTCATTCTATTTGCATTCTACCAAATATACAAATATCCAAAATTATTAAAACACGTATTAGAAACCAAGAATTGTCAGCATGGGAACAGATCTTCAAGCTGGAAAAGACAAAGACCAAGTTGTCAATTTTGATATACTGCTAGGCAATCCATTATACAAGTTCTTAAAACCACCACCAGAGCACTCTACAGGAGATACCAGCCCGGGGAACCAACCTCTTAAGTTCAGTCGATGCCCGGTTGATAATGGAGGAAAGATAGCCTCCGAAATATGTACCGGGAAAATTTAAAAGTGAGTGTTGTTTAATGTTATTAATAGACTGATGTCATGCTGGAAAGTTGGCAATGGTAGCTTAGTGGTTAGAGCAGCCGCGCCTGAAGCAGAAGATCTGTAGTTCAAATCCTGGCTGTGGCATTGAATTTTTCAGTTCCAATTCTACCTGTAAAACACTGCCCACACAGCTTGTGTGTTTAAAAACACCAACAAGTTGGTTGGCATAAAAAATAACAATATTCAGATAAGCGGTTTTCTAAAGTTCACCCTTGATTAAGAAGCTGAATGTCGGGTAACTATGGACCTCAGGCTCATTTGAGCACCATTTCACACATTTCACTCATTGTCCAATATGACACTACGTCAGAGGACGTTAATATACCCCCCTACCACCCCCCCCCCTCAAAAAAGCATCACTACCATCTCAGTTTGTATCAATTTATGCAAAATACATATATGAAATGTTGTTTTACAAAATCTGATGTGCTGCACTCACATGACTTTCTCTACTCTTGTACTTAATATTCTTACTAACTCTTATTCCTCTATTTCCTTCATCTATTCTTCAGATAAACATTTGCAGAAATTATCTTATTGAGAATTTCCTTGTAGATATAAGTCGAATATGGGAATTCAGAAGGCTTTGAGCAATAGTCAAATCTTTTAAAGCTTTAAAATTTTGTTCTCTTTCCACCAGCAAGAGATAAAATGAATAATGACCTTCCATTTGAGAAAAGTATAAGTATGGCTAAACTCACACAAATAACAAGGAATATCCCTGAAATAGTTCACTCCACAAAAAATGCATTTGGACATAATTTGTGTGTTTTAACAAGATCTACATTTTTTGTACAGCAAGATTTTGTCTTTCTCTTATGGTTTACTAGTTATGCAAAAGTCATCAAGAACAAACAGGATTACATGCACTACAGCCAGCAAATTAAAAATATACATTACATTTGCCATAAAAATACCATAATCAAAATATTCTGATCAAAATTATTAGTCACTTTTGAGAAAAGAAAACCTTTCAAAAAATGTTCCTTGTAAGGGGTAGTTTAGAATGAAGGAATTTTGTGTGAAGTCTTCGTGTTGCATACTTAAAAGATATTAAACTTAAATATCAGCTTTGGTTTTCAACTGACTTTTCATTTTTGAGTTATAACTGACTGACTGACACACAAGCACGCCCACGCACACAAACAACTACACAACCTCACCCTCACACAACCCAGAGAAACCTATAAGCGACCCAGACTTGTATTAGGCCAATAGACTACTAGGACATACTGACTTGACCTAACCAACATCAACTTACCATTGCCTTAACAGAAACAGACCCTTATACAACATTTATCCCCAAGCCTTATATTTTATCAACTCCTAAACCATATTCTCATACCTAAAAAAATACCTGACCTTATTTGCCAGCAAGCAGGGCACATAGTCCCGGATTGGCAATAGTCAGAAGCACCTCCCTGGGGGAGGATAACCCCTCAGTAACACCACACACGCCCCAGACACTCACCCGCCCTCACACCCATCCACCACACACACCTGCATGCACACATACACAAAAACAGACACACAGATCCTTTTTTTAAAAAGGTTTTTTTTTTTTTGATTCAGAAGGCCTCAAAACATACTTCCCATGAAATCTCATCAAAATGTTGGGTCAAATACAACATTTTCCCTACTTACAATACATAGTAGAGAAGGTAAAAATTAGGCCAAATTGCTAAATCAGATTAAGGGGAGAGGAAGTCATATTGTATTTAGGATTGTGTTGTACTCAGAGAAAGTTGATGCATAAAAATCACTACGATTGAGAAAACTATCAAGAAAATTACTTACGTAATTATTTCCTCGCTGGGGCCAGTTATCTGCACCAATCGCTCCTTGGCTCCAGGATTCACTAAATAAAACATAAAATTGTTGTCAACACTTTTATTCCGAACATTTATTTCAGAATAGCAAATTAGTAGGAAAGTGCAGGGAGATTTGGCAGCTAACACAGTCCCTGAAAGAAAATCAGCATAAAGGCATAAGAATTCATGCATTATCTGAAACTGCATGCCTCTGCATGATGCTTTGTCATTACGAAGCAGTTTTGACTGCAGAAAGTTGGAATGGTATGCTCACTAGGAAAGAGGAAGATATGGTGTGTTACAGCAGTAAAGATCACTCAAGTAGGTGTGTATCGCAGCACATTTTTATTATTTACAATTGGCGGTGTTAGTTTTCACACTGTAATTAATGCAAGCGCCAAGCATGTCAGTCGTCAGTGCACGTGCATTACCTCGCTGAAATGAAATGACGGTCTCGCTCAGCTCCTCTATCATGTGAACTCGCCTTCCTTTGATGCCCATCACTACATCAATGTTAAAAATGTATGTATTACTGCAACATACGTGTAAGACTACAGTAATTTACTTCATATATGCCCTGTCCACAATGTGAACAAGGCAATACAAAACTAAGGGATATATAACTGAAATTAGGTTTAGCGTTTAAACTGGTGAAGTTACAATACCATTCTGACCTAGTTTCCTTAACATTTTGTGTGGAGTTTTAAATGTTTACGCAAATAATAATGTGTGTTCAATGAAAAACTGAAGCTATTAACAGTGAAGCAATACAAATCTAGAAATATAACAAATATTTAGGTACTGTAAGTTACACCTATCTCAGTATTTATTATACTCCATGAGAGTCTTCTCATCCTGCGAAATGAGAAGTTATGCAGTACTGTAATTTTACAGGCTATGACATAAGTACTGTCCACTGCATCCCATTGTATCAATTTCTCCTGAAATGATTGCTCTGCACCCCTGTGTCTGAAGTCACTTGCTCCCATAGTACAATGTACATGTTGGCCTTTAGTAGTGAAGATCCCAGCTCAAAAACTACTGCTTGAAAATACTTTTTATGTTTAGTAAATTTGACTAGGATTGATAGTTTGGCATGGAAATGTCACTTCACTTAATTAGTTTTATGTGAATTTCATGACAACATAAAGTATTATTTGTTAGCAAATGCTTTAATGAACATCATAAATAAATGCTTAATAACATTATAATTATAACTTACAAATATAAGGCATCATTACATACTATTTGAATATTTGAAGCTATACTTTCATACAAAAAAAAAAAAAAAAAAAAAAAAAAAAACAATAAATTGTTCCGAGTGTTTACAAAATGCAGTACGTACATTTGCAAGCTCATACGATCGTTGAGAACTATTATCGTGTCCGAAGTAGTGCACAGTGAGCACAAACAGCTGAAGCTTCGCATTTGTAGGCAAGTCCACTTCTAGTGTATTCACAAAGAACACATGATTTGCTAGAACGTTCTCACAACATAAACAAAAATAAATAAAAACTAGTCTATTCGTAGTCGTGATTTGAAATTTCGACCTTCACTACCATTCCAGCATGCCATTGCACTAAAAGAGCAGTTATAAACAAGCACCACTGTAGCCCTAATCAGCGGGCTGGTGAATGCGGTGTCAGCAAATGCATTTCACATCATCTGTAAAATGCAGGTTGCCTAGTTACCAATCTGCAGGATGAGAAGACTCACCAGTATGCACTAGCAACAGAAAGTTTAAACTCTGCATACAAAAAATTTAGATACTCCGTTTTAGGAGCTTTACTTTTAAACATAGTTGAGATCGAATACTTATTTTATTCTGCAACAAACCAGTGCATATGCTACCAAATACATAAAAATCACTCACATAAAGCATGTAGTCTTTTTTGTACACTGTAAGGAAATTTTTCAAAGTTTTTGTTCATCAAAATGGCCATCTCTTGCTTTGATGACTGCTTTACAAATTCAGGACATTCTTACAGTCAATTTTTGTAATATCTCTGGAGTTATATTACTCCAGGGTTGCAAAAGAAGCTGTCACAACTCAGCCAGACTGTTAGGGATCATCTGTTTTGTTTTCCTGTCAAGTTCCTCCCACAGAAGTTCTATTGGGGATAGATCTGGAGATTGTGGGTACCACGTAATGGATTTTAGCACTTCCTCCTCTTCTATACTATTCACATAGTTCTTACACAACTTTGATGTGTGTTTATGGTCGTTATCTTGTTGAAGAACAAAAGCCATGTCCAATAAGTCTCACACCAGATGGCACAAAATGGAGTGAAAAAATTTGATGATATTGCTTTGTCTCCAAAATACCATCCACTTTCACTAAGTCTCCAACTTCATTGTTCCCAAAACAACCCCACACCATTACACTCCCACCTCCATGTTTCACAGAGGGAGTGAGGCAAGTTTCAAGCATTCTCTCCCCACAGTAACAGTGGACATACTGCTGAGGATATGAACCAAATTTCGCACTGTAGTCAGAAATGTCCAGTTTATTTGCTACTTTTCTGTTGAACCATCCTGCATCTTTGTATGCACATGCCATTGTTCTTCTTTCTGCACTCACACTGTTTATTTGGGGCCCTCAGTGCTATACTGAAATTCTCACTGTGCAATTAACAGTTGCAATGTCACCGAACTGAGCACCTTGACTATTGAAACTATTCTGATTGCACCCAAGCATTGGGAAGAGTGCTGGGACACTCCAAACTAAACATTTCTCCATGAATAACAGAGCAGAATGCCAACAGAATGATATAAACATCTTTATGTTAACATGACACCAAAATATCATTCAAGGCAAACATGACATCAAAAGATAATATTCAGAAGCACGTTACAGTCTTGCATTGATATGATTTCATACGTTAAATGCAATATATATATATATATATGTTTAATTTCAAGTACTCTGATTAGAATTACCTATCACCAGTGAAAACACAAAACCTTATTTCAATCACATCCATACAACATTTACTCCAAAACATAATCATAATGATAGTTAATACCTTGTTATATCTGCTGTTATTGGCTATTTTGCTATTCACTCAATTATGAGGTATATGCTAAATTGAATGTTTCATAAAACCTACACAAAGTTCACTTGAAAATGTTACACTCTGCACCAAGATCATTTTGTTGTCAGCTTACTTCAAAACTAGGCAATCAATATTTCAAACATGGGAATCTTAAAATTGCTAAGGAATCATTATTGAGAAAATCAACAATTACAGAAATTGTTCCATATCTGTGAAGAGAGAAATTTCCTGAACAGTTTTACCTTTCATGCTAAAAAAATGCAGGGCCAAAGTTTGGTATTTATCATCTTTCTAATTTCTCTAAAAGTGCTTTTTTGGAAGGGGAGGATTCAGAGAGCTTCAAAACATTATTTTAAGTGAAACCTCATCAAATGTTCGTTAACATTCTTCCACACAATAGCCATGTGTACGAAAGGATTGGAAAGGGTAGAGCGAGACTGAAAAATTCAATGTTAAGTACTTACAATATTGTAAGTTGACAATAAGGTATTCTATCTCCTTGTGTGGTTTACCAGGAGAAATGAGGGTGAGTTGGAGAATTATTTACTGTGTGAGCATGTTGGCCATGATAGCTAAGTGGTTAGAGAAGTCAGACGGTTAACAGTAGATCCATGGTTCAAGTCCTGTTCATGGCAATGAATTTTTCAGTCTCACTCTACCTTTTGCAATCAAATTTTTTGTTTCAATGTAATACCGGTAGAGCAAAAAACCTCCAAAAGGGCTGAACCGTGTTTTGCCTGTCAGCATCCTCAGCACTCGCCGTGTACTACTATCATAAAAAGGCATAGATGAACTTTTAGAAATATTTAAATTTAAAACTAAATTTTAGGAGATACTGCGGATTAATTTTTCTGTATAAAGTATTACATTCTATTATTGATATTAATATTACAACAAATATTTTATGTACCCAATACAATAAACAGAATTAAGGGGATTTTCTTTACCTCCAGAGCAAATACAGGAAGCTATAAAAATTCATATTTACAAAGAATTGTGTATTTATATAATGAGCTTCATTATTTCGATGTAGATATTTTCAACATGCCTGAAACTCAATTAAGAAATGCCACAAGTACTAACTGCTTATTCATAGATCAGTGAATGACTAAAATTAGTAGAATATTACGGTAATTATAAATATTATCGGTGCCAAACAAGAAAGGAATTGACAGTTGGCGGTGAAAGAGAGGCGATGTTGCTGCTTATCGTGCAACGTGGAGAGTGCGTTAGCATTATGTGTAAGACGACAGTTGGATTGCATTTGGAATGTAGAGCAGGTATAATTTATATTTGTAGTCAAGAACAACAGTAAAATAGTTCATCTACACGCAAAGGATGGAATATGGAAATATTATATCACTGTGAAAATTTATGTTAACAAAAGAAACATACCTGTGAAATATTGTAATGGGAAATGCCACTGATATCCGAATCGCTTGCATTATTGCTGTTTTTGCTTGAATTACCAGGGGATTTGACAAACTGTTCTATCCTTGCTTCTAAGACGCCATTTTCCTATGTTGCAGTTGTTACGCCCTTTGTATCGGAAACCACTTGTTCAGTTTTCAGCTTTTTATTGATGTAGCTTTATTACAGACGACACAGTGAAATCTTTGTTTCGCACAACGTAAACCTTTACTTCCGCCCAAATTAATTAAATCGGAGTACACCAGGAAAGGGCGATACCAAACAATTTTGTGACTATGTTCTTCAGCAATACCATCAACTGCATAATCCTTTAATTGGGATATGTACCTTACCAAGCACAATTTCATCCACTTCCCGAGTACGTATAGTTTTTCATTTGACTATGCTGTCTTTGTCAATATTTTTGGACATACATAATTATTCATTAAAAGAGTGAGACAGTTGCAAATGCTCACAACATACGCAAAGACAAGGCAAATAACCACAATAAATAGAATAATGCAAACAAACTTGTCAGTACACACGCAATCTCTGATACAAACATTGCAAGCTGCAGCTGGAGGCAGACATTGTATAGATTGCAGGAAAAACAAGATAAGATGCACAGTTTATGTTACTGCTAGATTGCAGGTCAGGCACATGCTAATCACGTGTTAAATATCGACAACACTGGTTTAGCATTTTAGATTTGCTATGGAAACATCTTAGCTCTAATTGGTTGCCCTTTTCGTTGTCATGACGATCGCCATGACGCACCCATCCCCTCCTGTTCATTTAGACCCTTCCACCATGTGGGTAGTAACTGTCCATCCCTTTCTTATTTGCCGCTGAGTATAGTAATACAATTAAATGCCACTTGCAGTTTCTTTTTTTTCTTTTCTTTTTTATTTTATAATTGTTCTATTCCTTATTTTTCTCTTTCTGTATTACTTTGTATTCATTTGTTTTGTTATGTTTTGTGTATAAACATTACTGTATGTAAACAATATGTATGATAAACATTATAACTGGGCAATTATTATTTATTTATTTATGCCAACAAACTTACTGTTGGTGTTTTTAAACACACAATGTCATTCTGACAGCTTGTCAGTACCCTAATGGTTAGAGCACCCGCCTAGTAAACGGAAGGTCCATGGTTCAAATCCCAGCTGAGGCATTGAATTTTTAAGTTCCAGTTTTACCTCTCAATTATAATTGGGCTTCTAAGCCTGTTATGTTCATAAGAATAAATAGGTAAATGAAACCATACAACATTTTTAAAACTACTTTTAAAGACTTTACCAACTATATGAAAGGAGATGCTGAAACTGGCCATCGTCGTCCATACATTTTGGGCACCTCTTTAGGAAACCATCACTCGCTGTAGTTCATGGTGAGAAATGCTGGCAATCTCCTGGTGGATATTTTGTTTTAATTCTTCCGGGATGTGTGGGTTTGTCTTGTACACTTTGTTTTAAGTTACTCTAGAAATAGAAATCACAAGGGGTTAGGTCGGGGGACCACAAATCTCTACTAATAATTCAACTTTCAATTGTTCTCATTGAAAGATTGGCCGTATGAGCTGTTGCAGTCTTGTTGAAAAAAAAAAGCAAAATCACGCTCCTAGTCTGCTAACTCCCTAAAAAAAAGGGGGGGGATTGTATTCATGGTTGTACAGGCATCAACTGTTGACTTGGAAAAAATTGGCCCAATAATTCAGAACCTAGTATTGTTCATCAAGTACCACTTCATGACGAAAAATTTTATGTATGGTGTGCCATTAGCAGAGGAAGGTTACCAGAGCTCCAATAAGCAATTTCTATCCCTGGGTTAACTTAAAACAAAGTGTACAAGACAAACGCTCACATCCTGGAAGAATTAAAACAAAATATCTGCCAGGAAATTATCAGCATTTCTCAATGTGTACTACAGCAACTAATACTAATTTCCTAAAGAAGTGCCAAAAATGTATCTATGGATGACAACCAGTTTCAGCATCTTATAGCATAAAGTTGGTCAGTAAAGGCTTAAAAGTAGTTTTAAAAATGTATAATTTCATCTGTGCCTTTCTATGATAGCAACAAATGGCGAGTGCCAAAAAACTGCACAGCCCGTACTGAGGATCTTTTGCTCTCCTGGTACTTGCTCCACCATAGTTTAACGACAGTAAAAAATGGTATGATATATCATATTAACTTTCTCTAGCCACTCTTGTTTATTTTTCTCTCTCTTGTTAACCTATTCTTGCAAAATCTTATTTCTCTAAGTGAGATCAATTTGCTGAAATAGTTCCATTATACATAGGATATGGGAGGCTAAAAAGACAGTCAAATTTTTAAAAGTAGTCACTATATGCTGACTGAAATTATGTGCTCCTTCCGTATCGTGAGAAAAAAACTAAATTGTGAAATCACTATAACAAATATCTGATATGACTGGAGGTTTTTTGAACACGTGAGGTTAAACACATTAATTCGAGGTCAGTTTTGTTTACAATGTACCTCAGGTTTCAAAATTTGCTATTGATGGTGGAGGTCTCTGGAAGTGGCACAGACCAAAAAATCAGCCATATTGGCACATTTTTTGAACAACCACCATGAAGTTATTCAGGAAGCCAACCTTCTTAGGATGGCAAGATATCCAACTCAGCTTTCAGTTTGGCAAAACATCCACATCATAAAAAGGAAGGACCGAATTATGAATTTCAATTTTCTGACAACAAACCAGCTTAGGAAGTTCATATCACCAGTTCAAAAGTGTAAACAAACCTGACCTTCAATTGAAATACAAAGTGTAATCTTGAAGGACTGGAACTTGCGCACAGTGAAGCAGTCATTAACAATGAAAAGAGACACCAGGGTAGCATTGTGATTTTGTTCACAATCCGTGGTTTAATTCCTGGCTCTTGGATGGTGATTTTAAGTCAACACTAACCAAGCCTTTGCCTCTGAATAGCTCATGTAAAGTATCACCAAGGCCCAAAAAGGTCCGCAGTAAAAGCTGTAGGTTCTCTCAAGATCCTGCCATCATCATCCCCTAGCATCTGAGTTAATGAATACCGCCTGCAGGGGGCCTCCAGCTAATAAATGGGCCCAGCCATCTCTTGGTGGAATGAGGTTTCCCTGAAGGTCTTAAAGAGACCCTACAAGTAGTAAAAACATAACCCCATGTGCACAACAGTCCATCTGGGCCAAGGCCTACTGCCTGACCACTTCGTCCCACACCTCTGCCCACCACAAGCATCATGAATAGGGTGCAGTACTGGAGGTGGGATGCAGTCAGTGCCCCAGTCCCTACTGGACGATTATGTGGTCTTTTTGACCAGGAGCTGCTACTTTTCAATTAAGTAGCTCTCAATTGGCCCCTCAGGGATCTAACGAGGCTGAGTGCACTCTGGACCAGGTCTCTCAGTGGGAGAAAATTCCCACACCAGTACTGGAACCAGATCCCCCACTTGGTAAGTAGCAGTGCTACCACCATGCAAAGGAAACGACCCCCCCCCCCCCTATGGTGAGTGCTGAAATTCCACTTACCATATGTGGTAAGCTTTTTCTAAACATGTTTTTCTTTATATTCTGAAGACCTCAAAACATGTATTTCTGGCAAAATCTTTGAATGAAATACACTCTTTCGGCTACCTGCTTCAAGCAGCTACAAGAGATTGTAAGTTGCCTGGAAACTCAAGGAAACAAATGAAAAATGTTGTTAGCCAATCTTGGATTTCTGACAATGAAGTCATTAATTCTCTTGCTCTCCAATATTTTTCACTGATGGATGGGGTGCTAGAAGTGGCAGGGCATATTTGAAGGTGGTCTCGGTCCATTTCCTCTAGCATATCACACAGAGGACAGAGTGGTGAACAATATATCCCATTTCTGTTTAAATGTTTTGCCAGACAATCATGTCCTGTAATCAACCTGAAGGTTGCAACTGCCGTTTTTCGAGGATATTCAGGAGTTACTGTTTGAATGTTTGGTAAGTTCCCATGTTTTATTTTTAATTTTTCATAGTAGTATTTTGTAATAATTTTTTTGAATTCAGAGTTGACTAATCTTTTAGCTGCATAAAATAGTAGATTAACTATAGATTTCTGTACACTGGTGGTACCCTTTTTTGCAAGAAAATCAGCTTTGTTATTACCATTCAGTCCACAGTGCGCTGGTATCCATTGGAAGACTAGGTGTTTTTGAAGTGCTGTTAGATGGGTAAGGATTTTCCAACATTCTATAATTATTTGGTTTTTTGGTGACAACTTGGAAGTAATTGCTATAATTGCTGCCCGGGAATATGAGAAAATAACTGCTTGATGAAGATGTGAAATTCTATGCAAAAGATTTTGTAGGGCCATTCGAATTACTTCGGTTTCCCCATCAAAGTTTGTAGTTACATAACTTAGAGATTTGTAATAGGAAAAGAGGTGACATGTGAATACAGCCACTGCTCCATCTCAGTTTGATATCAATAGTCCATTAGTATAAATATGGAGCCATTCATGTTCCGGAAATCTAGTATTGATTGTCTAATGCCAATAATTTTAGAACACTAGTTGGAGTATCACTTTTCTTAACTTCTTCTGTCAGGCGTAAGTAATATGTGATGTCTAATGTTAGTGTCGGATTGACTTTAGATATGAAGTTTTCCTTTGAATTAGGAAGGTATACATTCTTCTTGATGTCTTGAATTTTGGAAAGGAAGCTCTCCTGAGTCTTTAGTGGATGTGTAAAATTTCTCTTGTTCCATGTACTGAATGGGAGTCTGATCAACTTTTCGTGTTGAATAAGAGCTGCTTTTTCTATCTCATATTCAATGGGGTATTGGTTGCTTAGTATTTCCATAGATGGTATTGCTGTGGTTTTGATAGCACCTGTAATTAGTCTCAGACTTTGGTTTTGAAAGATTTGATTTTTTTTTTTTTTTTCGCTTTACTGTCACAAGAACTTCGTTGCAGCAAGTACATAATGGCTTTATATATGCATTGTATGTTGTGTTAAGTGTTGCTCTGGAACATCCCCACTTCATTCCTGTTAGACATTGTAACAGTGAAAGGCGGCTTTCTGCTCTTTGCATTGCATTTTCTATTTGTTTGGTCCATGTAAGTTGGGTATCAAATGTAACTCCTACACACTTTGCTTCCCTTGTGTTTGGTAATGGTTGACCCTCAAAATTTAGTTTTATTTTTAGTGTTTTTTTTTTCTTAGTGAAAATATTTGGTAGTTTGATTTTGTTGTATTAACAGTCATTAAATTTTCTTTGGTCACTTTTACAGGTTGGTTAAGGATTGTTGCATAGTTTTTTCTGGATATGTACTTTTGTTTTTTGGTTTTGAAGTCCACATTACTAAGTCATCAGAAAATAGTGCACACTTCACACCTGACTCTTGTATTTGTTGTGGCAGATCGTTAATAAATATATTAAAAAGTGTAGTGCTGAGCACTGTGCCTTGTGGTAAGCCACTGTGTACTTGTGTGTATTTAAATATATTTCCTCCATATATAGTAGCAATAAAGCGTTGTGTTAGGAAATGACATAGCCATGAAAACATTGGACCTTCTATTCCTATTTTTTTTTTTTTTACTTTCTTTAGTAGTTTTGTTCTGCAGATAGAATCATGCGCACTTTGGAAATCAATAAAAACTGATACATTACCTTCTTTTCGATTGAAGGAGTCTTTGATTTCTTGACTGAGAAATAAGACTTGTTCAGTTGCAGAGTGGAACTCTGTGAAACCAGCTTGACACGAGGAAATTAAATTTTGTGATTCTAGAAACCAATTTAACCTGTTTGACACCACTCTTTCCATCACTTTTGCTATTATGCTAGTAAGAGCATTGGTCTATAATTTTTTATTTCTGATGCACTCTTCAAGAGTGGGACAGTTATAGCTTTTCGCCATTCAGCAGGTACAGTGGTGTTCCAAGATAGATTGTAGAGTTTTAGTAGTTGTTTTGCTGTTTTTTCAAAATCTTTTATGAACTCTGGGTGCATGTGATCTGGTCCAGGAGACTTTTTATTTCTTAGATTATTAATTGCAATGTTCAATTGTTGCATATTAAATTTTGAAAAAATGTTAATAAAAAAAGTGTTATGATCACATTCTCTTTCTTGTTTCAAATCTTTTTTAAATTGTTTACGTTCCTTTTTATTAATTCTTGTTACTTTATTATATAATTAGCATAATATTTATTGAATGTTTCGGCTATGACCGCATCATTTATTAATATATTATTGTTGTGTATGATAGGTGTGCCGTTGTTTTCTTTCCTGTCCTTGATATTTTTTATGAACTTAAGGGCTTTGTTACCATCTGTCCCCTAATCCATTTTTTCTAAGAAATTATTGAAGTGATTCTTTTTAGCTGTATTCATTTCTTTTTTAGTGAGGTACATTTCTTTTGCCATATTTATGTATCTGATGTTTTTTGTTTGTTCAGCTGTATTTCTAGTTATATCCCTTTGCTTTTTCAGTTCTTCCAACACGGGGTTCCAAAAGGGTTTGAAATTATTAATTTTTCCACGAGGAATATGTTTTTTTGCAGTTTGTAGGACTTTACAGAAATTTTTGTTCATGTGATCTGGTTGATCATGTAGCTGTGAGTTTGTTTGTTCTTTAAATTTATGTTCCAGTTCAGTTTTATATTTGTTCCAATTTGCTTTTTTGAAATTCCAATACAGTTTCGCGTGATGTTGACTAACATTTGTATTATCCAGTTTTATACCAGCAATTACTGCTCTGTGACCGGAACTTGGCTCTTCCATAACTTGTTTTTTTAATTTTTGAAACAATATCTGTTGTAGCTAACAAGAGGACCGGGTTATTGCCTGCTCCAGAGTAATGTATGAAGGAAAAATGTATTTGTGGGTAGACTTTCTGGCCAACCTAATAACAGTGATGAGTATCAAATTTTGAAAAGAAAATTAGAAAATACCAGGAGAGCAAAGAACTTCTGAACAGGCTGCACGGTGTTTTGTCTGTCTGCGTTCTCCGCACTCATTGCTGTCAGTCGCTATCACAGGGAAGCACATGAAACCATACAACATTTTTAAAACTACTTTGGAGCAGAGTATTGTATATTAAAGCCTTAGCATAACTTTTGCCCCTTGTGGCCTAGCATCAGTCGGAGTGCTTGAGAATTCTTATCTTTTAATTGCATGGATAGTATGGATGTACTCTATTGATGAAAGAATCAAGATTACTACCAAGAATGTCTTAAACACTTTATTTACACTCAGAAATTACTAGCCTTCATATGAATCAGTTTACAAAATTCTTCGCTAGTAGATAGGTTAGGACAGAGCTGGCGCACTTTTTTATGCGCAAGATGGCCGCCACGCGTAATCTAAGGATTACTAGGTAAGGTGGTAGGGGAAGCAGGACGTTGTAGGTGTTTGAAGGAATCTCTAGGGATAACTTTTGAAGCCTATAGCAGTGTATGTATGTTTGTGAGCATTCATGGTAGCTGAGTATGTCGTCCACTATATTGCTGTATGTCTCCTAACACAGGAGCTTTCTATCTTGATTGAATATATTACCCCAACATAATGTTACCTCGCCCCACATAGCCACGCTAACCTAATCTAACCTAACCTAAGCCTCATACTTCTACTCTTCTAACCTATCTTAACCTAACCTAAGCTCCATACTTCTACATGGCTAACCTAACCTAACCCAGCTCCCACTATTTACTCCCGTCTTTGATAATTTAACCTAAGCCCCATACTTCTACTCGTCTAACCTATCCTAACCTAACCTAACCTATCCTAATCTAACATGACCTAGCCTAACCTAAGATAGATCCTCTTATTATTATTTATTCTATTCTACTAACATGATACGTTTCTAGACATTCATTCTATCCTCTTATCATCTATCCTATTCCCTCCTCTGCTTATCTATTCTATCCCGTCATACGCTACCCTGATCTCCCTCTAGGAATTTCATAAACATTTTGATACTATTTTGAGTCCTCTGATAGATCTTTTTAAGCACTTTTAGCATATTCTTGATGCTTTTACAACATATTTAAGAATTTTTCAGACAATTTTCAGAATTATTCAGTCATTTTCATACATTTTTAAGACGTTTCGCCTCATTTTGCTACAATTTTGCACCCTCTGTTAGATCTTTTAGACGCTTTTAGTATATTCAGGGCGCTTTTACAACATATTTAACATCTTTTCAGACAATTTTCAGAGTTATTCAGTCATTTTCATACATTTTTAAGACGTTTCACCCCATTTTGTTGCAATTTTTCACCCTCTGCTAGATCTTTTAGACGCTTTAGGCTATGCAGGACGCTTTTACAAATTATTTTACACAACGGTCAGGCAATTTTGAGTGATTTAGACGCCATATTACATATTTGCAGGGTGTTTTGAGGTCCGTTCAGACTCGCTGGTAGATATTTCAGCCTGTTTCCAGATATTCTGAAGACTTTTACGTCCAGTTTAAACATTTTTCAGAGTATTTTAGACGAATTTGACGTTATTTAATGCAATCTGAGAGTTATTCTGGACGCAGCTGTCTATTATTGTTTGCTTTAAGCACTTTGAAGGGTAGTGGAAGATAATTTTCACGATATCAGGGATACTGAACAGGCTGTTTCAAGGTTGTTAGACGTATCTCTACCAGTTAATTATAGTTTCAGCCATTTTAGAGACATTTTAAGCACTATAGGGGTATTTTAGACTTTGTCACCAACATTTTGGATGGTTTTCAGAATCCTTTGAAACACTTTTATAGGCGTTAGACTCTTTTAATGGTATTTTTCGAACACTAATTAAGACATTTCAGCTCCTTCACAGGTATTTTGAGGATTTTCAGGGCATCTTAGACTCGTGAGAAGCTTTTTTTTTTCGCCAGTTTGAAGATGTTTTAAGACACTCTAGTAGGCATTTTTAACGCTGCTAGAGGTATATTAATTGATTTAAGGACATTTTACTAAGTTTTCTTCAGTAATCGCTTTGTTTTATAGTAGTTGAAGAACAGTCTAACCTATCCAGTCATTCATTGCATTTCTCGCATTATTATTTTGATTACATTTCACTAATAGCCTAACTCGGCAACAATCATCATTATCATAATAATAATCATCATCATTATCAACTACTCTATCTTATAGTCCAACTAAGCTAACCTAACCTAACCTGACCTAATGAGGAAATAGGGATGTTAAGGCAAGCAATGAAATAAAAAAGAATAATTGCAATGAGATAATTTTATTTAACTTATAAAGATGCATACACTAACATTAACATTTAGAAAACAAGTATACACTGCTGAAAGACGATAGCGCCCTCCTCAGTTCTTCTAATTATTCACATTATCATTCTTCTCTCTGGGTTAGATGAGCCATTGGCGCGCGAAGTTCATAGTTCAACAATCTTCATTTTTTTCTACAGACAAGCTTTAAGTATCCATGTCTAGGCACTATTCTCGACACTGTAATGTCCATACGCATACGTCGATATTCCATCCTCTTCAATCACTCTCTTGTCATCGTGAGGTGATAAGGCTATTTTATTAGCTTCAACCGTAGAAATATTATGATGTCGGGATAGGATTAAATTCATAGGAGTTCTAACAATTTTCAAAGTTTTAAGGCACTCTACATAGCTATTGAAGTTGATGTATTGCTTAATGGCGCTACGTTTTATACCTTTAACTTTTTTTATCACAGAACCATCAATATCGATAGCATACATTTTGGGCCTAAGACCAACGAACCGATGAATGATTTTTCCACAGGCTTCATCTTTAAACTTTCCCAACACTTTTTTGTTTTGTGTAGAATAGCATATATGGCTAGCAGGGTAATCAGATGTATCCAGATGTTCAAGCATGTATAATTTATCCTGGTATATATCAGCTGTAGTCACTCGATGGACGAAAGAATCTGTATCTGTATACAACAGTTTAAGATTTTCAGCTCCATAATATGGAAGTAACACATCGTATTGATACGAATACATTAGCGTCTTGGAGCTGTCTAGTACACTCATACCAATGTATATAGGCTTGTTGAACACTATTTTACGAGAAGCCATATGTACAGCAGCAAGATTAGGTCCATATATGGTTCGATCAATGAATGTAGGTTTGGCTATGAGTTTTTCTAACGTTTTGCTGTTTGTCACAAGCCGTATATCCATGCGATTACGAATATTTTCCATAGTTTTTCCAAACATAGCATTATTGAATAGTTTATAAAGGTCCTTCTCAAAATCATTTCTAGCTTGTTGTCGTAGTCGGTTATTAAACTCGACGTAAGGTTTTAGCCAACACGACTGATGAAACTGAAGTGCTCGATGAATCTTTGTTAATAGTAGACCGTGACTAAGAGCTTGTTTCAAGGCCATGTAGTGTACCACATACTTCTTTCGGCACCCAAGATGAGCAATTAACTTCTCTGAAGACGATTTTCCCGGTTTCAGACTCTCAGGCAGGAAGGGCAAATCATTATGAAGATCGTGGAGCTCGACGGGATATTCGACATCGACTTCTAAGATGTATCCAAGGGGGTCATCTTCCTTCAATAAATCCAGGTCTATGTCTTCAGGAGAAACCCATTTAAACCCTCCATAAGGAAGGGCCTTACACATAGCCCATCCATATTCGTTGTTTGCATCCTCGTATGTAATAAACTGGGAAGGTTTACGAGGATCATACTGTTCCATATATATATTATTAGCTTCAGCATACCGATGAGAAACCTGGCATAACCCTCCTCTTATACCAGATTCAACCATGAGCAGCTGATCGTAGTCCAGCAGCAATTGCAGCTCAATTCCTGTGTACAGTAGCATAGCATCCCACGTAAGTCCTGGAGAAGTGAAATAATGCGCAGGATCCACTTTGTGTGTTTTCAGAGTTTGGTCTCTGAACGTTTCAAAGACATCCGCTAGGAGAAGAACATCAGAGGTTAAGTAAATATCACTGTATTCACCTAAGTTTTCCACATTAAACTGCTTCCATACATTTCTAGCATGCTCATAGTCATCGCCGGTAATTTCTTCTTCATTTAATTTATTGTAGAATGCTTCTCTTGGAGGCAGCTGAGTCTCATTCAAAACATCCCATGAAGTAAGGTAATCGTAGGGGAACACTCCCTTACGAGTCATCAAGCCAATCTTCTCTTCTCCAAAGTACTTCTCTGTTTCGGGATGCGTCGTGAGGTTTTTCACTAACTTGTCCAAGCTTGTACTCAGGAAACGGAAGGTATCCACAAACCTGAGTTTAATATCTCCAACATATTTTGAGAATGAGATATAGCTTTCTTCAGAGCTCGGTATTACCTCCACTCTCTCGCTTGTGCAACTTAACTCCTTAACAATGAAATGAGAGTCATACCCACTCAGATTATGCATGAAGACAGGTATATAATTAGGTGTTTTACAAGTAAGGTTACATTTATTGTGTAAAGACCCTCTATACATCCCGGAAACATGATCGTGATCGCGAACCTTCCAATTATCTTCTGTAAATTCATACCCACACAGGTAGCATATTGTAGAAGCATCGAACGATTCTTGTTCTTCAGCTGTAAGTTTCAGAGGCTTAGCAGATTTATATAAGTCACCTATTTTCTTTGCAAGGGAAGTTAGATACCCTATGAACTTCTCAGCAGCATCATGACCTCGATACACGTAGGGATGTGTAGGAAGATCGGTTTCTACTTTGTCAACGCTGGATGATGGTTTGACGTAAACAGCAAAGCTCATTGGAGAATGACTTTGATAGGGAGTTGTATAGGACGTTTCAGGATTAGAAGCGCAGGTATGGTAAGGAGTGAGAATGCTCTCAAAATCAGCATAGATGACATATGGCAGTCTCAACATTCTTTCCACGTTTTTGAATCTGACGATAGAGTTTTCTTTTGTAGGCATAACGCATCTAGCAATAGCATGTTGCATGCACATTTCTCTATGCTCTTCCAATTTTTTCATTCCACTTGGTCCATATCGGTCATCAAAATGGCTAAAGCAACG
Source organism: Tenodera sinensis (assembly GCA_030765045.1). Classification (NCBI taxonomy): domain Eukaryota; kingdom Metazoa; phylum Arthropoda; class Insecta; order Mantodea; family Mantidae; genus Tenodera; species Tenodera sinensis. The sequence continues at coordinate 245,096,691 of CM060962.1, forward strand.
TTTACACGTATATATTTTTCCATCATGTTTAGTTTTCTGCTGACGAATAAGTCTCTCAAAATCCTTTATATACACATAGTGATGTCTGGCAGTAGCATCGCTTAACAGAAGGAGATCGCGATGATCATCTAATTCTTCATCAATCACCTTTATCGGAAACACTTCATGTTTTTCATCCAGTCCAAACACATTTATGGACATATTGTTGAGCTTTTCAAATTTAGCGATTTCACCCAAGCTCGTAGGAAACGAAACACATGAGAAATCGTATTTTTCTTGGTAATCCTTATACTTGCTAACACGCTGAGGATCCTTTCGAATGAACTTTGCAAGAACAGCGTACATAAAGCATTTCTCGTCACTATAATTTTGAGGGTTTATACAGGCTTTTCTAGCATCCAAAGATGACGGTAGAGGAATATAGCTGCTCCCTCGAAGGGCATTGTACTTGTTAATTCGGAGTCGAACTCCATCAACTGATAGCAAGGCCCAGTTACTACCTTTCAGTTTACTTTCTTCCATTTCAACACGAAGCTTCTCGAATTTTTTTTCCAAGATGGTGTTCATATCAGTTTCTAAAAACACAGGTTGGTTACGTGTTTTAAATGTTCTGTCACATGTCTCTCCATGAACATTCACAAATTGACAGTCGACCATGATGTTAATTTTCACACTTTTATGTATCGACAGTTCTTTCTTTATAGCTTGAATTATACGATGTTTTGACTCCTGTAGGTAAGTTTTCATATCCTTGAAGGTGTCACAACGTATATAATATGATTTGAGTCGTCCTTCAAATGATGTTTCATACTCGATCATATCACACTCATCAGTCATTGTCAATAGATGATGCTTGCTAGGTTCAAACTTGATTTTCTTGCGAGGTACAGTTTTTTCACATCTTTCTTCATGTACGTCTCTTCTATGCTCAGTATTGCAAACATCACCACAATGTTTACACCTGTAGACTCGACCGCATACCAACTCATGTCTCTTCTTATCATAGTTGCGTAGAAAACGCTTATCACATTTGCTACAGCTATAGTCTGGCATAGCATTCAGAACCGATTCCATCACTCCACCATTCCACATCTTTATAATATGTAGTGCGACACTTGTAAATTATATAAGTCAATAAATGCTTATAGCACTTTCCACTGACTCGCCTTGATAACTTGTCAAAGCTATTGAACGGTAATCTCACTAGGAGAAGCTGATATGCTAGACTCGAAGGTTAATTACTGAATAACTATGTAAGCTCAAGCAAACCCCACTTATTCCACTAGCACGTACCTTATAAATGACTACGCGATTCAAGATTAAGCTTGTATTTTTAAAATATATATCATTAAACTACGTGAGTCAAGATTAACTTGTTTCATTTTTATTTGCCAGTTCAACGTTAACATGCATTTCCCCCACATTTTTTAAAGTTTAAACAAGGTAAATTACATATCACCCATTATATTTATACAAATAAATGTTTATAATCTTATATACTTTAATACTAAACACACACCCATACTCACACGTAAACACACACACACATACACACACGCACACCCCAATCCACGCATACATGCACACACATACACACACGCACACACCAGCACACAGACTCGCATAGACATAAACAAGCACGCACACAGACATCCAAACACACGCGCACCGACATACATGCACATACACACCCACAAACACGCACGCACACACACCCGTAAACACACGCATACGCGGACAGACATACACGCATACACTCCCCTACACACACACACACACACACACACACCCCAACCCACACACACATAAACACGCATACATGCACACACACACTCCTACACACACACACACACACACCTACACGCACACAAACACATACACACCCCAACCCACACACACATACACACGCATACATGCACACACGCACACATCCGCAAACACACACGCAAAAACACATACCCCCAAGCACGTACACATGCAAACACACACACACGCATACATGCACACACGCACACATCCGCAAACACGCACGCAAAAACACATACCCCCAAGCACGTACACATGCAAACACACGCACACACAAACACGCATACACACAAACACACACCCCAACCTACACACACTCCCTCGCACACACACACACACACACAAACACACATACACACACCTCAACCCACATACACACGCACACCTACGTACATGCACACACACAAACACATCCCAACCCACACACACACACACACACAAACACACATACACACACCTCAACCCACATACACACGCACACCTACGTACATGCACACACACAAACACATCCCAACCCACACACACACACACACATACATGCACACACACAGACACACGCCTGCACACAGATTTGCATATACATAAACAGGAACGCATTTGAGCTCTAGTATGCACAAAAATAATTACATGTAACGCGCAGTAACATATAAGTTTTATTTTAACCCTAGACACTTGTAGTTCCTGAGATAATTAAATGGACAACCATTAGCATTCGAACCAAGTTCCTAGGGTACTGTATTCTAATATTTACTTGTATATACAAGAACTTAGTAATAAGGTAATTTCTAAATATGCTTATATCGATTAAGATGAAGTACACAGAGAAATAAACATTGAATGAATATCTCACACACCAGCAAAGAAAATCATATGAATGTATTGTCATATTTTTCACCCTAATGTAACCGGATGTGATAGGGGGAAACTCGCTTCAAGCCTGAGGGGAGGCTTTGTCTGTCGATTTAGGTTACAATTTCAACAGTCGAAACTTTATGTTTGGTGCTTCTGAAGCAAATTTGTTTAGTCAAAAATGTTTTGTTTAAATCTTTAAGACATTCGAAATATTTGTCAAAGCTGATTGCACGCATTCCACCTTTGGTAATCCCCTTTGCCTTCATGACTGTATGATGGTCATATCTATAACTGTATAGTTTTGCTCTAAGACCAACATACTCAGTCATCACCCTTCCGCCCAACTCATCCTTGAACAACCCAATCTTTTTCTTGTTGGCCTGCTTTATGCAATATATATTGTCATGGTTATAATTTGAAGTATCGAAATAATGGGGATGCGTTTTCATGAACTGGTATATATCAGAACTAGTTTCGAAAATGAATGAATCTGTATCCATGTAATTTAAGATAAGATCATTCAGCTGGGGTTTCATTACTTTGTAAAAAAAATCATACATTATAAATTTTGAAAGGTCTAGAATTGCCTGTCCAATGTAGATTGGCTTGTTCATGAGGATCTCCTCTCGAGCCAACTCTATGCCAACTAAGTTTTCACTGAAAATTATGCTGCGTACGTATGTTGGACGAGCCGTTAATTTCCGTGCTTGCTTCCAGGTAGGTACAATACGAAAATCACGGTATTTGCGCACATTTTCAATGAACTTACCGTACACAGCGTTGTTCATTTTCTTCCAAAGCGCTTGACCAAACTTAGAAGTTTCCCTGGCTCGCTTCTCGGCATTAAGGTTAATGTAAACCTTAAGCCATTCAGATCGTCCTTCATCATACCCCGGAGATTTGCTTCTCAAAGTCTTCAATTATGATGGAATAACATTTCCGTTCCCATTAGAACAAATTGAACATTTTGAGAGCCAAAACCCCGAAGTATCTATAGCTGTATTTGCTCTAAATGCCAACAACTCAGTGGAGTCTATTCGCAAGCCATCCGAGAGGAAGGCTAGCCCGGTTAACATACTGATGATTGAAGAGGGTGACAAGTCTCATTACTGCCTCATCACCAGCATATCGAGGCTTGTTAGAAGTCAGACAACTAAGTCTACCAAAAAAATGTGGCTATGCGAGGCGTGCATGACAAGGTGTCCCAACGAAGATGCCTTGAGATTGCATAAACTGAAGTGCAATAAATGTCAGGTCCTCAAAATGCCTATGCAGGGAGAGGTTCTCACATTTAATGCATTTTCAAAGTCTGCTCCTGTACCTTTTGTTATATATGCGGATATCGAGTCTGTTTTGAGGAAGGTCCACTCATGTGAGCCCTCAGACGCAGCGAGCTGGACCCGAACCATACAGGAACATGAAGCGATATCGATAGCGCTGAAGGTTATATGCAGGCATGATCAGACCTTGTCGAGGTTCAAGCTCTTCAGAGGTGACAATGCTCTCAATGACTTCTTCAGCGAACTTAGACGGATCGCTGACGAAGTTATTGAGGTATACGGCCATATAGTTCCGTTGCATATGTCACCAGAGGACGAGGTGGATTTCCTCAATGCTGATCACTGTCACATATGCCTGAAAGATTTTGCTATAGATGATATTAGAGTGAGGGACCATTCACATATTTCTGGTCATTATTTGGGCTGTGCGCATAATGCTTGCAATTTGAATAGAAAATTGCCGAATTTTATTCCAATTTTTTTTCATTGCTTAAGCAATTATGATAGTCACTTCTTGATTAGACACATGGCTTATGACAATGGGAATATCTCATGTATAGCACAATCTTCTGAACGTTATCTGGCATTCAGCAAATGGTACAAGGGCATTCAATTCAGGTTCCTCGACAGCTACAAGTTTCTCGATGACAAGTTATCCAGCTTGGCAGATATGTTAAGCGATGATGACTTCAAGGTCACTAATGCCGAGTATTCGAGACCAGAACACCTAGCTCTCATGAAGTGCAAGGGTATATTCCCCTATACTTATCTTGATGCTGTCGAAAAGCTCCAAGAGGAGGAGCTGCCTCCGATCGAGCTTTTCGATGATATTTCGGAAGAGGAGTATGCCCATGCACTTAAGGTATGGAAGACCTTCGACATAAAGAATCTCGGGGAATATAGTGACCTTTATCTAAAGACGGATACGCTGCTTTTAGCAGATGTATTTGAGAAATTTAGAGACTTGTCGCTAGATATGTATCATTTGGACCCTGCCTGGTACTACACCCTACCGTCGCTAGCCTTCGATGCCATGCTTAAGACCACCCAAGTCAAGCTTGACTTGATAAATGATGTCAGTATGATAGAATTTTTCGAAAAAGGTATTCGTGGCGGGCTTTGCACAGTATCAAAGCGGTACTCCAAAGCCAACCACCAATACATGACAGGCTACAATCCTGACCAGAAGACGAACTTTCTATCATATGTTGACATCAATAATTTATACGGGAAGGCCATGATGGAAATGATCCCCTATGGCAATCTCAGATGGCTTGAAAGGGAAGAAATTGACACCATCGACTTTGCGACGATCCCAGAGGACTCCAAGACAGGATACGTGTTAGAGGTGGATTTAGAGTATCCTGACCATCTCCACGATGCTCATAATGATCTTCCTCTCTGTCCCCAGAGCGAGATACCACCCGGCAGCCAATACAAGAAACTGATTGCAAGTCTAGAGAATAAAAGCAAATATGTCTTGCATTATAAAACCTTGCAGCAGTGCTTAGATCTGGGGCTGTTATTGAGACATATTCATCGGGTGGTAGCCTATGACCAATCTGAATGGCTTAAGGTTTACATTAACCTTAATGCCGAGAAGCGAGCCAGGGAAACTTCTAAGTTTGGTCAAGCGCTTTGGAAGAAAATGAACAACGCTGTGTACGGTAAGTTCATTGAAAATGTGCGCAAATACCGTGATTTTCGTATTGTACCTACCTGGAAGCAAGCACGGAAATTAACGGCTCGTCCAACATACGTACGCAGCATAATTTTCAGTGAAAACTTAGTTGGCATAGAGTTGGCTCGAGAGGAGATCCTCATGAACAAGCCAATCTACATTGGACAGGCAATTCTAGACCTTTCAAAATTTATAATGTATGATATTTTTTACAAAGTAATGAAACCCCAGCTGAATGATCTTATCTTAAATTACATGGATACAGATTCATTCATTTTCGAAACTAGTTCTGATATATACCAGTTCATGAAAACGCATCCCCATTATTTCGATACTTCAAATTATAACCATGACAATATATATTGCATAAAGCAGGCCAACAAGAAAAAGATTGGGTTGTTCAAGGATGAGTTGGGCGGAAGGGTGATGACTGAGTATGTTGGTCTTAGAGCAAAACTATACAGTTATAGATATGACCATCATACAGTCATGAAGGCAAAGGGGATTACCAAAGGTGGAATGCGTGCAATCAGCTTTGACAAATATTTCGAATGTCTTAAAGATTTAAACAAAACATTTTTGACTAAACAAATTTGCTTCAGAAGCACCAAACATAAAGTTTCGACTGTTGAAATTGTAACCTAAATCGACAGACAAAGCCTCCCCTCAGGCTTGAAGCGAGTTTCCCCCTATCACATCCGGTTACATTAGGGTGAAAAATATGACAATACATTCATATGATTTTCTTTGCTGGTGTGTGAGATATTCATTCAATGTTTATTTCTCTGTGTACTTCATCTTAATCGATATAAGCATATTTAGAAATTACCTTATTACTAAGTTCTTGTATATACAAGTAAATATTAGAATACAGTACCCTAGGAACTTGGTTCGAATGCTAATGGTTGTCCATTTAATTATCTCAGGAACTACAAGTGTCTAGGGTTAAAATAAAACTTATATGTTACTGCGCGTTACATGTAATTATTTTTGTGCATACTAGAGCTCAAATGCGTTCCTGTTTATGTATATGCAAATCTGTGTGCAGGCGTGTGTCTGTGTGTGTGCATGTATGTGTGTGTGTGTGTGTGGGTTGGGATGTGTTTGTGTGTGTGCATGTACGTAGGTGTGCGTGTGTATGTGGGTTGAGGTGTGTGTATGTGTGTTTGTGTGTGTGTGTGTGTGTGGGTTGGGATGTGTTTGTGTGTGTGCATGTACGTAGGTGTGCGTGTGTATGTGGGTTGAGGTGTGTGTATGTGTGTTTGTGTGTGTGTGTGTGTGTGCGAGGGAGTGTGTGTAGGTTGGGGTGTGTGTTTGTGTGTATGCGTGTTTGTGTGTGCGTGTGTTTGCATGTGTACGTGCTTGGGGGTATGTGTTTTTGCGTGCGTGTTTGCGGATGTGTGCGTGTGTGCATGTATGCGTGTGTGTGTGTTTGCATGTGTACGTGCTTGGGGGTATGTGTTTTTGCGTGTGTGTTTGCGGATGTGTGCGTGTGTGCATGTATGCGTGTGTATGTGTGTGTGGGTTGGGGTGTGTATGTGTTTGTGTGCGTGTAGGTGTGTGTGTGTGTGTGTGTAGGAGTGTGTGTGTGCATGTATGCGTGTTTATGTGTGTGTGGGTTGGGGTGTGTGTGTGTGTGTGTGTGTGTAGGGGAGTGTATGCGTGTATGTCTGTCCGCGTATGCGTGTGTTTACGGGTGTGTGTGCGTGCGTGTTTGTGGGTGTGTATGTGCATGTATGTCGGTGCGCGTGTGTTTGGATGTCTGTGTGCGTGCTTGTTTATGTCTATGCGAGTCTGTGTGCTGGTGTGTGCGTGTGTGTATGTGTGTGCATGTATGCGTGGATTGGGGTGTGCGTGTGTGTATGTGTGTGTGTGTTTACGTGTGAGTATGGGTGTGTGTTTAGTATTAAAGTATATAAGATTATAAACATTTATTTGTATAAATATAATGGGTGATATGTAATTTACCTTGTTTAAACTTTAAAAAATGTGGGGGAAATGCATGTTAACGTTGAACTGGCAAATAAAAATGAAACAAGTTAATCTTGACTCACGTAGTTTAATGATATATATTTTAAAAATACAGGCTTAATCTTGAATCGCGTAGTCATTTATAAGGTACGTGCTAGTGGAATAAGTGGGGTTTGCTTGAGCTTACATAGTTATTCAGTAATTAACCTTCGAGTCTAGCATATCAGCTTCTCCTAGTGAGATTACCGTTCAATAGCTTTGACAAGTTATCAAGGCGAGTCAGTGGAAAGTGCTATAAGCATTTATTGACTTATATAATTTACAAGTGTCGCACTACATATTATAAAGATGTGGAATGGTGGAGTGATGGAATCGGTTCTGAATGCTATGCCAGACTATAGCTGTAGCAAATGTGATAAGCGTTTTCTACGCAACTATGATAAGAAGAGACATGAGTTGGTATGCGGTCGAGTCTACAGGTGTAAACATTGTGGTGATGTTTGCAATACTGAGCATAGAAGAGACGTACATGAAGAAAGATGTGAAAAAACTGTACCTCGCAAGAAAATCAAGTTTGAACCTAGCAAGCATCATCTATTGACAATGACTGATGAGTGTGATATGATCGAGTATGAAACATCATTTGAAGGACGACTCAAATCATATTATATACGTTGTGACACCTTCAAGGATATGAAAACTTACCTACAGGAGTCAAAACATCGTATAATTCAAGCTATAAAGAAAGAACTGTCGATACATAAAAGTGTGAAAATTAACATCATGGTCGACTGTCAATTTGTGAATGTTCATGGAGAGACATGTGACAGAACATTTAAAACACGTAACCAACCTGTGTTTTTAGAAACTGATATGAACACCATCTTGGAAAAAAAATTCGAGAAGCTTCGTGTTGAAATGGAAGAAAGTAAACTGAAAGGTAGTAACTGGGCCTTGCTATCAGTTGATGGAGTTCGACTCCGAATTAACAAGTACAATGCCCTTCGAGGGAGCAGCTATATTCCTCTACCGTCATCTTTGGATGCTAGAAAAGCCTGTATAAACCCTCAAAATTATAGTGACGAGAAATGCTTTATGTACGCTGTTCTTGCAAAGTTCATTCGAAAGGATCCTCAGCGTGTTAGCAAGTATAAGGATTACCAAGAAAAATACGATTTCTCATGTGTTTCGTTTCCTACGAGCTTGGGTGAAATCGCTAAATTTGAAAAGCTCAACAATATGTCCATAAATGTGTTTGGACTGGATGAAAAACATGAAGTGTTTCCGATAAAGGTGATTGATGAAGAATTAGATGATCATCGCGATCTCCTTCTGTTAAGCGATGCTACTGCCAGACATCACTATGTGTATATAAAGGATTTTGAGAGACTTATTCGTCAGCAGAAAACTAAACATGATGGAAAAATATATACGTGTAAACGTTGCTTTAGCCATTTTGATGACCGATATGGACCAAGTGGAATGAAAAAATTGGAAGAGCATAGAGAAATGTGCATGCAACATGCTATTGCTAGATGCGTTATGCCTACAAAAGAAAACTCTATCGTCAGATTCAAAAACGTGGAAAGAATGTTGAGACTGCCATATGTCATCTATGCTGATTTTGAGAGCATTCTCACTCCTTACCATACCTGCGCTTCTAATCCTGAAACGTCCTATACAACTCCCTATCAAAGTCATTCTCCAATGAGCTTTGCTGTTTACGTCAAACCATCATCCAGCGTTGACAAAGTAGAAACCGATCTTCCTACACATCCCTACGTGTATCGAGGTCATGATGCTGCTGAGAAGTTCATAGGGTATCTAACTTCCCTTGCAAAGAAAATAGGTGACTTATATAAATCTGCTAAGCCTCTGAAACTTACAGCTGAAGAACAAGAATCGTTCGATGCTTCTACAATATGCTACCTGTGTGGGTATGAATTTACAGAAGATAATTGGAAGGTTCGCGATCACGATCATGTTTCCGGGATGTATAGAGGGTCTTTACACAATAAATGTAACCTTACTTGTAAAACACCTAATTATATACCTGTCTTCATGCATAATCTGAGTGGGTATGACTCTCATTTCATTGTTAAGGAGTTAAGTTGCACAAGCGAGAGAGTGGAGGTAATACCGAGCTCTGAAGAAAGCTATATCTCATTCTCAAAATATGTTGGAGATATTAAACTCAGGTTTGTGGATACCTTCCGTTTCCTGAGTACAAGCTTGGACAAGTTAGTGAAAAACCTCACGACGCATCCCGAAACAGAGAAGTACTTTGGAGAAGAGAAGATTGGCTTGATGACTCGTAAGGGAGTGTTCCCCTACGATTACCTTACTTCATGGGATGTTTTGAATGAGACTCAGCTGCCTCCAAGAGAAGCATTCTACAATAAATTAAATGAAGAAGAAATTACCGGCGATGACTATGAGCATGCTAGAAATGTATGGAAGCAGTTTAATGTGGAAAACTTAGGTGAATACAGTGATATTTACTTAACCTCTGATGTTCTTCTCCTAGCGGATGTCTTTGAAACGTTCAGAGACCAAACTCTGAAAACACACAAAGTGGATCCTGCGCATTATTTCACTTCTCCAGGACTTACGTGGGATGCTATGCTACTGTACACAGGAATTGAGCTGCAATTGCTGCTGGACTACGATCAGCTGCTCATGGTTGAATCTGGTATAAGAGGAGGGTTATGCCAGGTTTCTCATCGGTATGCTGAAGCTAATAATATATATATGGAACAGTATGATCCTCGTAAACCTTCCCAGTTTATTACATACGAAGATGCAAACAACGAATATGGATGGGCTATGTGTAAGGCCCTTCCTTATGGAGGGTTTAAATGGGTTTCTCCTGAAGACATAGACCTGGATTTATTGAAGGAAGATGACCCCCTTGGATACATCTTAGAAGTCGATGTCGAATATCCCGTCGAGCTCCACGATCTTCATAATGATTTGCCCTTCCTGCCTGAGAGTCTGAAACCGGGGAAATCGTCTTCAGAGAAGTTAATTGCTCATCTTGGGTGCCGAAAGAAGTATGTGGTACACTACATGGCCTTGAAACAAGCTCTTAGTCACGGTCTACTATTAACAAAGATTCATCGAGCACTTCAGTTTCATCAGTCGTGTTGGCTAAAACCTTACGTCGAGTTTAATAACCGACTACGACAACAAGCTAGAAATGATTTTGAGAAGGACCTTTATAAACTATTCAATAATGCTATGTTTGGAAAAACTATGGAAAATATTCGTAATCGCATGGATATACGGCTTGTGACAAACAGCAAAACGTTAGAAAAACTCATAGCCAAACCTACATTCATTGATCGAACCATATATGGACCTAATCTTGCTGCTGTACATATGGCTTCTCGTAAAATAGTGTTCAACAAGCCTATATACATTGGTATGAGTGTACTAGACAGCTCCAAGACGCTAATGTATTCGTATCAATACGATGTGTTACTTCCATATTATGGAGCTGAAAATCTTAAACTGTTGTATACAGATACAGATTCTTTCGTCCATCGAGTGACTACAGCTGATATATACCAGGATAAATTATACATGCTTGAACATCTGGATACATCTGATTACCCTGCTAGCCATATATGCTATTCTACACAAAACAAAAAAGTGTTGGGAAAGTTTAAAGATGAAGCCTGTGGAAAAATCATTCATCGGTTCGTTGGTCTTAGGCCCAAAATGTATGCTATCGATATTGATGGTTCTGTGATAAAAAAAGTTAAAGGTATAAAACGTAGCGCCATTAAGCAATACATCAACTTCAATAGCTATGTAGAGTGCCTTAAAACTTTGAAAATTGTTAGAACTCCTATGAATTTAATCCTATCCCGACATCATAATATTTCTACGGTTGAAGCTAATAAAATAGCCTTATCACCTCACGATGACAAGAGAGTGATTGAAGAGGATGGAATATCGACGTATGCGTATGGACATTACAGTGTCGAGAATAGTGCCTAGACATGGATACTTAAAGCTTGTCTGTAGAAAAAAATGAAGATTGTTGAACTATGAACTTCGCGCGCCAATGGCTCATCTAACCCAGAGAGAAGAATGATAATGTGAATAATTAGAAGAACTGAGGAGGGCGCTATCGTCTTTCAGCAGTGTATACTTGTTTTCTAAATGTTAATGTTAGTGTATGCATCTTTATAAGTTAAATAAAATTATCTCATTGCAATTATTCTTTTTTATTTCATTGCTTGCCTTAACATCCCTATTTCCTCATTAGGTCAGGTTAGGTTAGGTTAGCTTAGTTGGACTATAAGATAGAGTAGTTGATAATGATGATGATTATTATTATGATAATGATGATTGTTGCCGAGTTAGGCTATTAGTGAAATGTAATCAAAATAATAATGCGAGAAATGCAATGAATGACTGGATAGGTTAGACTGTTCTTCAACTACTATAAAACAAAGCGATTACTGAAGAAAACTTAGTAAAATGTCCTTAAATCAATTAATATACCTCTAGCAGCGTTAAAAATGCCTACTAGAGTGTCTTAAAACATCTTCAAACTGGCGAAAAAAAAAAGCTTCTCACGAGTCTAAGATGCCCTGAAAATCCTCAAAATACCTGTGAAGGAGCTGAAATGTCTTAATTAGTGTTCGAAAAATACCATTAAAAGAGTCTAACGCCTATAAAAGTGTTTCAAAGGATTCTGAAAACCATCCAAAATGTTGGTGACAAAGTCTAAAATACCCCTATAGTGCTTAAAATGTCTCTAAAATGGCTGAAACTATAATTAACTGGTAGAGATACGTCTAACAACCTTGAAACAGCCTGTTCAGTATCCCTGATATCGTGAAAATTATCTTCCACTACCCTTCAAAGTGCTTAAAGCAAACAATAATAGACAGCTGCGTCCAGAATAACTCTCAGATTGCATTAAATAACGTCAAATTCGTCTAAAATACTCTGAAAAATGTTTAAACTGGACGTAAAAGTCTTCAGAATATCTGGAAACAGGCTGAAATATCTACCAGCGAGTCTGAACGGACCTCAAAACACCCTGCAAATATGTAATATGGCGTCTAAATCACTCAAAATTGCCTGACCGTTGTGTAAAATAATTTGTAAAAGCGTCCTGCATAGCCTAAAGCGTCTAAAAGATCTAGCAGAGGGTGAAAAATTGCAACAAAATGGGGTGAAACGTCTTAAAAATGTATGAAAATGACTGAATAACTCTGAAAATTGTCTGAAAAGATGTTAAATATGTTGTAAAAGCGCCCTGAATATACTAAAAGCGTCTAAAAGATCTAACAGAGGGTGCAAAATTGTAGCAAAATGAGGCGAAACGTCTTAAAAATGTATGAAAATGACTGAATAATTCTGAAAATTGTCTGAAAAATTCTTAAATATGTTGTAAAAGCATCAAGAATATGCTAAAAGTGCTTAAAAAGATCTATCAGAGGACTCAAAATAATATCAAAATGTTTATGAAATTCCTAGAGGGAGATCAGGGTAGCGTATGACAGGATAGAATAGATAAGCAGAGGAGGGAATAGGATAGATGATAAGAGGATAGAATGAATGTCTAGAAACGTATCATGTTAGTAGAATAGAATAAATAATAATAAGAGGATCTATCTTAGGTTAGGCTAGGTCATGTTAGATTAGGATAGGTTAGGTTAGGTTAGGATAGGTTAGACGAGTAGAAGTATGGGGCTTAGGTTAAATTATCAAAGACGGGAGTAAATAGTGGGAGCTGGGTTAGGTTAGGTTAGCCATGTAGAAGTATGGAGCTTAGGTTAGGTTAAGATAGGTTAGAAGAGTAGAAGTATGAGGCTTAGGTTAGGTTAGATTAGGTTAGCGTGGCTATGTGGGGCGAGGTAACATTATGTTGGGGTAATATATTCAATCAAGATAGAAAGCTCCTGTGTTAGGAGACATACAGCAATATAGTGGACGACATACTCAGCTACCATGAATGCTCACAAACATACATACACTGCTATAGGCTTCAAAAGTTATCCCTAGAGATTCCTTCAAACACCTACAACGTCCTGCTTCCCCTACCACCTTACCTAGTAATCCTTAGATTACGCGTGGCGGCCATCTTGCGCATAAAAAAGTGCGCCAGCTCTGTCCTAACCTATCTACTTTCGCTAAATAATGGCGGACTATGTCACTAATGGAAAGTGGCTAGGTGCAACTAACAATCGTAGAAAGTCAATATTACTTGCCAAAACTCACAGCAAATAATTGATTTCAATTAACATCACTTTCAAAACAGTTTCATTTATGAGCATCACATAAAAATCACAATTCCTTTTACTTTACAATGTAGTTTTAACATTTTACATCCATAAACTACTGATCAGTAACCATTCTTTCTCTTGGTTGATATTCAAATAAAAGAAGTCAGCCTACACTGACTCTATTCTCACATAATCGTTTCAGGAGGCTTTCTGTTGCCTCCATCTCTACAGCTGTAATAATTTCAGAGGTCTTACACAAAAATGCTGCTTCAATTTTTATAGGCTTTACTTCCCAACTTTATGAAAGGAGGTGCTGAAATCAGCCATCGTCGTTGTCCATACATTTTTGGCACCTCTTTAACAAACTATTTGTCACTTGTCATAGCGCACATTGAGAAATGCTGGCAATTTCCTGATGAATATTTTGTTTTAATTCTTCCAGGATGTGTGGGTTTGTCTTGTACACTTAAATTATCCAGAGATAGAAATCACTTGTTGGAGCTCTGAGAAATCTTTCTCCATTAATGGCACACCATAAACTGATATTTTTGTCATACAGGGTTACTTCGTGAACAATATTAGAATTTGAGTTATATGCGCAATTTTGACAGTTGAAGCCCATGCATAGCTGAATACAATTTTGCTCCTCCTTTTAAAGAATTAACAGACTGGGAGCGTGATTTTACCTTTTATCAACAAGACATACAGCCAATTTGTTCAACAAGACTCCGCAATTTTTCAATAAGAACAATTGAAATTGTGTTTCAGGACAGAATTATTAGTCAAGATTTTGGTACCCTGACCTAAACCCCTTCAATTTTTATCTCTGGGGCAACTTAAAAGCATGAAGTGTACATGACAAACTTGGACATCCTGGAATAACTAAAACAAAATACTTGCCAGGAAATTGCCCAGCATTACTCAACAGGAACTATGGTGAGTGATGAATAGTTTCCGAAACGGGTGCCAAAAATGTATGGATAACAACGGTGACCAGTTTCAGCATCTCCTTTCATAAAGTTGGTAAGCAAAACCTTTAAAAGTGGTTTTAAAAATGTATGGTTTCATCCCTGCCTTTCTATGACGGCAGATGTAGCAAGTGCCAACAATGCGGACAGGCAAAACATTGCACAGTCCAGTCTAAACTATTTTGCTCTGCCAATACTTATGCATAGTTTCATCCAACCACCACCACCAGGGACAAGACCAACCACAATGATGAATGATGCAGGTAGTCCCTAGGAAATGAGCTTCTGAAACATGTTTGCCTTATCAGATAAGTGATGTAATGTCAAAAGTAAACTCAATAATTAACTAAATACTCAAGACTCTTTTAAAACATAATAAAAAGCTTTAAAAATATTCCAAAACATGCTTGTAAAAATCTAAACTCATGAAGGGATGCCAGAACTGTAATGACTTACCTTTTCCAGAGTCTGAATTCCGAATCACCACCTCATTATTGCAGTAGTTCTTGCCAGGAATCTTGGTTGGTTTTGCAAATTTGCCAGAATTCTTTATCACCTCCCCAGGACTTAACATTGGGGGTTGCAGTGCTGTTGGTGATGGCGTTTGAACCAAAAGAGGCTGTGTTAGCGTAGGGGTGTCTGGTGGTGGTGCTACAATCTGGTTTGTAAAACAAGGAAATAAAATACATTTTGTGTAAGTATACATTGTGATAAAATTCAAAGGAAAACTTCGTATCTAAAGTCAATCCAACACATACATTAGACATCACATATTATTTACACCTGACAGAAGAAGTTAAAAAAAGTGATACTCCAACTAGTGTTCTAAAATTATTGGCATTAGAAACAATCCATACTAGGTTTCCAGAACATGAGTGGCTCCATATTTATACTGATGGATCATTTATATCAAACCAAGATGGAGCAGGTGCTGGAGTCACATGTCACCTCTTTTCCTATTACAAATCTTTAAGTTATGGAACTACTAACTTTGATGGAGAAATTGAAGCAATTCGAATGGCCCTACAAAATCTTTTGTATAGAATTTCACATTTTCAGCAAGCAGTTATTCTCTCAGATTCCAGGGCAGCAATTATAGCAATTACTTCCAAGTTGTCACCAAAAAACCAAACTATTATAGAATGTTGGAAGATGCTTAGCCATCTAACAGCACTTCAAAAACACCTAGTCTTCCAATGGATACCGGCTCACTGTGGACTGAGTGGTAATGAGAAAGCTGATTTTCTTGCAAAAAAGGGTACCAGCGGTGTACAAAAATCTATAGTTAATTTACCATTTTATGCAGCTAAAAGATTAGTCAACTCTGAATTCAAAAAAATTATTGCAAAATATTACTATGAAAAATCAAAGAATAAAAGATGGGAACTACCAAACATTCAAACAGTGATTCCTGAGTATCCTCGAAAAACAGCAGTTGCAATCTTCAGGTTGATTACAGGACATGATTGTCTGGCAAAACATTTAAACAGAATTGGGATATATTCTTCACCACTCTGTCCTCTATGTGATCTGCAAGAGGAAATGGATCGAGACCACCTTCAAATATGCCCGGCCACTTCTAGTGCCCCATCCATCAGTGAAAAATATTGGAGAGCAAGAGGATTAATGACTTCATTGTCAGAAATCCAGCATTAGCTAACAACAACATTGTGATAATTTTAAATTTTGGATAAATATCTGAATTAACATTTAAATGGGCTACCATGAAGCCAAAAGTCAATTTTTACAATTTATACATTACGTCTTACTTGTAGAACAGGTTAAATGACTTTTCCTAATGTTATCATGGGGCAGTAGCAAACGATCACAATACATTGTTTATTTTTTAGCCTTGCAGAAAATGTGTCCTCACAAAAGTGTAACAACATAGTTTTTCTATACATTTTATTACTTATTATGCTTTCATACCATAGCATTTCAGACATTTTATATATTTCTTGTCACTAGGTGTATTAAAACTGTTTGGGGGTGCCTAAAACATGTACAACAGAAATTGAATGTAATGTCCAGTCTGTTTGGATATATATATTCTTCTTCATCTGATTACCCTCCCCATATGGAGGACTTACACCCTCTAGGACTTCCAAGCCTGTGCCTAGGGTCAGACGCCTGTCAGGAAGCATAGGAACGTATACACCGGACAGAGTGAAAACCATGGTTGCCAACCCATACGAATCGGGGCATATCATAATTTGAATGTATGTACTCATGGTTGTCAACTCGTACAACAATTATGGGGACGTACGATAATTTCCATACTGGCAAAATATCATTTTCACTGGTTTGTCACACCATAGAAATGAAATTAATTACAAATAGCAACAACATTTTTGCCCTCATGGCCTGTCTCCACCCCTCTAAGGCAACCATTTCATATCTTACTAATCCTTGTACCCTTTATCCTCTTGTTCCCAGTGTGCCCAGATCTGGTAATCTCAATGAAGAAGGCACTCAGAAAATTAATGATCGATGAATGGAGAAAACTCTGAATACGTGATATTCTATGTGAAATGAAGAACATGCGTGAACCTGGCAGTTTCTGGAGTGCTGCTAAACGCACACCTTGGTGGAAATACTGATTTCAAAGAACTGGCGGAGGTTGCAACTAGGTTTAATAAAAACCAAAATTACAAACAGATTGACGCTAGATACGGTAAATGGACTTATTCGGTCGACTCAGCTTATGAAAGAATGTGGTGGATCCAAAAGTCTGCAAGTCACAGAGATGTTAAAGTTTATCTCAACAACAAAATTTGTATAATGCTGCAGCAGTTGCGGAAGATGATGCACTTTCAGATGAATAGTGCGAGAAACGTAAGTACTAAAGTTGTAATACTGATTGGGATCATCAATCTTGTAACTGAATACCATATACATCAATACCATTACATTTTCGGAAGTGTTATGCTGATACATTGTTGTAGCATTTGGTTTATGATGTACAATAGTTTTGCTTCCAAATCTATAATTTTGAGTAGCCAGTACGATAATTTTACTTTCAAACATTGGCAACCCTGGTAAAGACCCAGAAGCAGGTGTTCAGCCAAGTACCAGGTATGATAGTGAGGAAGAGGATGATATGAAATGAAGGCAAAATCGATGAATGGAAAGATGGTGATAAGAGCAATTGGTGGAATGAGTTGCAGGGGAAACCGGAGAAAACCCGCCCTGACGCTGCATCATTCACCACGAATATCACATGCAGGTCCCTGGGATCAAACCTGGACCACCTAGGTGATAGGCAAACGGTCTAACTGCTTCACCATGGTGCCGCCATTTGGACATATACCGTATTTTATTGCATAAGGCCCCCCCCCCTCCCTCACATATTTCCCTCCCCTATGATTTTTCATCACCAAAAATTACTTACCTATTAAACATCGCATAATTCCCTCTCCTGGTTCGTTCTTATTGGAGCGGTCTTCAAATGACTTGATAATGGACAACAATCGACAAAGCGGTGCCTGTCACGGACATCAATGGACGCAGTGCTTGCCACAAATATACTCGTATTGCCATTGTCACAACATATCGTGAAATTGAAGGTGAAATTGCAGTCAGTTTGTTTCAAGTCGTCATATTGTTAAAAAGTTTTAAAAAATAACTGGTATTTCTTGTGCCATTATATAATGGTTCTGATATGTTGTGGAATAGTGAAAATGAAGATGTGTTATCTGAGCCAGATATAAATGAAAATAGTGATGATAGTGACACAAATGAGACCGCAGAATAGTCATAGAAAAGAAACAATGAAACAATATATTGTAGGCCCAATGAAACCGTGGTATGTAACCAGTTAATTCGCTAATTACTGTATACCTATATAACTTTTACATAATACTACATGGTTTCCCTTCCTTTCTGAATTCCTAGAAGCACTGCTCGCATAATTCCCTCCCCAGTGTTTTCAAGCAAATTTTTCGAGAAAAAAAGGAGGGGGAATTACGCGATAAAATATGGTATGTATGTGAGAACATTTTTCAAGTTCACCTTAAACTTCAGTCTTCGCACAGATGTAGCATGTTTTTTCAAATAATGGACTACAAGTTCAGCAAGTTTTATATTATACAAATGGAAAATGTTCCCTCAAATGTAACTTGTTTAATGATAGATCCGGCAGGTAATGCTGAGCAATTTTGTAGATGTTCTTCAGTCATTTCCTGTTCCCTATCACACAGGGAGCAATTTGGTGGATCAAAATTTAGTTATCAATGAAACCACACCTTGGATGTGGAAAATACCAAAGTGTTATATTAATTTACCGGGCAATTATACTATGAATAATGCACCACATGTTTTAAACTCTAGTGCCATGGAACTAATCTGTGGTATATGTGACAATTCAGTATATCTCTATACTACAAGTCACGGAATTCTGATGATGGAATTTCAGGTGCTGGGTATTATATACCAAAATATAACTAGAAATATATATAATCATGTTCATCTCCCTCTAGTCTCAAACTGAACTACTGGCCATAGAGGCAGCTCTTATACATGTATCTACCTCATCTGATGTACTTGTATGCATTTTCAGAGACTCGAATGGGTGGGTGGTTGTAGGTTTAAGGGCACTCAACTTTGTAGTCATCAGCACCCTTAAAAAACAGTTCATGGCAATAGCCAGATATAAACTTCAATAAAATAAAATTACTACTTAAAGGAAATATATAAATATAGAAAACAGTGGCAAAAGCCAAAATTAAAATAAAGTTATAAATATGTCAAAAGAGCATAAAAATTGGGCATCTAAAATTTCAAATCCTCAATTTCACGTTGCACGGCACTAAAAGTTTAAAATTTATCAACCGCTATTTTGATTGATACTGCTTTTACTATGTAATACTTATGTATATACATATTTTGATAATTCCATATTCATAATCAAAGGATGCAATAAATGTTAATATTTTGTTTTACAAACCCGATAAATCCAATATCATATATTTGATCTCAGGATGAATGAATTGAATTGAATTGTCATCCGCTAAGACCTCTACAAGTTTGACAGGCAGCTGCAGAGAGTCTCCAAGGTACGCTAGAGATGAACATTCTAGCAGCATGTGACGGATTGACAAAAGGTTGTCACACAGTGGACAGAGGTGCAGGGTCCCTTTTAAATAGGTAACCGTGAGAAAAATTACAATGGCCAAACCCCAACCGAGCCAAGCTAACGTCGTCACGACAAAATATGTGACAGGAAGTTACCAAGTTTATTGGAAGTTCTTTCACGCCTCTAAACTTCTTACCGCGGAGAGCTGACCACTCTTCATGCCAGCACGACAACACCGCTCTCTGCACTTCAAGCCTAAAGTCTTCCAAAGTAAATACGTGAGTTAGTAATACTGGGATCTGTAGTTACCATCTTTGCTGCCAAATCCGCCATTTCATTCCCCAGCAATCTACGTGACCAGGAATCCATACACACACCACGCCAATGCCAGAAACATGTAAAACATGGAGGGCATCCTGGATACGCTGTACAATAGGCAGGGGGTTGTACAGCTCACGAAGGCTCTGAAGTACACTATGGGAACCACTAAAGATCAGGCAGTCACCTAATTTACGATGGCACACATATAAAATGGCTCAGTAAATTGCATACAGCTCTGCAGTAAAAATGGAAGTGCTGTTAGGAAAGCCGAATGTATGTGGTTCGGTTCCATAAACATAAGCACATCCAACTCCGCTGGTGCTCTTGGATCCATCTGTGTAAATATGTTGTCGTTGTTGTTAGTTAAAGTTGTATTTATGACAATGAAGTCATTAATCCTCTTGCTCTCCAATATTTTTCACTGATGGATGGTGGCCGGGCGTATTTGAAGGTGGTCTCAATCCATTTCCTCTTGCAGATCACATAGAGGACAGAGTGGTGAAGAATATATCCCAAATCTGTTTAAATGTTTTGCCAGACAATCATGTCCTGTAATCAACCTGAATGTTGCAACTGCTGACTGTGTAAATATAACTTCGGTCAGGGTAGTCTGACAAAAATTCTAATAAACACGTGCGGATATTTGAAATAGGCATCGTGGACTTCCACTGTATGGTCATCCCAAGATCTACATCAGTGACTCGATGGGAGGTACTCTCAATATCATGAAATATACTCTAACTTCCTATGCACAAATTACAATGTCTATATAATAAACTAAATCTTCAAAAAGAAATAGTATTCTAATGGATATCTAGTCATTACGGCATTACTGAGGTTATAGATACTATTGCTTAACAGACATCTCTGGGATCCAAATCTATGCAAATAACTTCCCTAATCAGTGCCTCTTCTGCAGCTAATTCTCATTTAACAAATTCATGGATCGAATTATGGTTTTCTTCTGATAGAGGCCAAGTACTTGAAAACATTAAAAGGAAACCTAATGATTTAAAAATGTTCTGCAACATTACCAGACACATACAAACATCCTTAGCAAGAGGCAGGACAGACCATATTATCACTCAGAAGAATCTTCACCAATTTAATCTTGTTGCCATTAGTAGTTGTTACTGGTCCTCTAATAACGAAGATTTCGCTCTTAATTCACTTAATTTATACGAAGTGATATACATTCTGCCAAGAAAGTACCAGGAATTGATCATTTAAAAATCCCACTTAAAGGAAGATTTGAAGTTATTGTTGTCGCTAAGTAGATACAACTTTCCTCTCTACCCTATATACATTTTGTTAGTACATATCAAAGGTGTTTTGCAATTTTACGATGATTAAAAATATTGAACAAGGAATCTGTCTGAAATTTTGGATTGCAAATGGTATTTCATGTGCCAAACCACTGAAAATGTTACACAGGGCTTACAGTGAACTGACGATAAACAATACATGTGTATGAGTGTTACAGTGCATTCAAAAGTGATCGAGATGTGATGGAAGATTTGCCTCGCTCTGGTTAGCCATCAACAGTCTCAACTGAACATCGCTAAAGTGAAGGAAGTGGTGTCTGAAATTCGGAATTTAGGTCTGAGAGAGATTGCCACTGAACTTTGCATGTCTCACGTATCGATTTGACCATTTTAAACAATGTTTGGGCATGACACGCATTGCCACTCGATTAGTTCCGAATTTTCTGCAAGAACAAAAACTCTATCGCCATAGGATCACTGAAGACATGCTAGAATGAGTCAATACTAACCCCACATTCATGAAATGCATTGTAACTGGTGATGAGACATGGGTTTACTAGTTTAACACACTAACCAGTCAACAAGCTTCCGAATGGCACCTTCCAACTGAACCAAAACTCAAAAGGGCAGCCAAACTTGATCAAAACTTAAGGTCATGTTGACCATTTGTTTAAAATTATTGCAATGTCATGCGCTCAAAATTCTTGCCAGAAGATCAGACAGTAAGTAAATAGTAATATTTGAGTGTTGTGTGGCATTTGACAGAACAGATACAGTGAAAAAGACCAGATTTGTGGCTAGGCAATTAGATTATATACCACAATAATGCACCAGCTCACAAGGCCATCATTGTGAATGAATTTCTGGCCAAAAACTCAACAAATCTCATCGAACAACCTGCGTATTTGGCTGATCTGGCTCCAGCCAACTTCTTTCTCTTTCCAAAACTCAAGTTTTGAGACACTCCTTTTCGCGACAACATAGATTCCAAAAGATGCATACAAAAAATGTTCTGATAATTGGATTACTCGGTATAGATGTATAATTTCTGAAGGGGCCTACTTTGAAGGGGATAAAATAAAATTGGATGGCTAATACATATTTTGTTTCATTGACCAATTCACAGTACTTTGACACACTAGCAGACAGTGAAACTTTTCAAATATTTTAGAAGTATATGAGTTGATCAACAGACACTTCTAGTTTCACTTAAACTTGCTTTTAACCACACACGGATCAAAGACAGTCTTCATTGTCAAGGGTTTCTTGGAGCTAATCCTGCACTTTGACACAACAAAATTTCGCTTGCTTCTTGCATGCAAAAGAATAACTATACTGTGCACCGGAAAGGGTAGTAATGTAGCCTTTCCAATATGGTTTGATTTGCTTAGGCATAATCACAACCACATAAGTCCTACTTCTATGAAGGCAGCAGCGTAACTGGTTTGCTTGTCTCACAAATGCTGGACCTTGCTGTGCACACAGAAACGAAGCAATCACATTTGTAATGTGTTAACAAAGATCAGAAACAACCCTCTGTATTTATGAATATCTGCATTTATGTCAAATTGTATGTGTAGATTATTTTGTTTTGAATGGAGCACTATTCTAAAATAAACACACAAGCTAGAGGTAATATTTTATGTTTTGTGAATAATGGCCAACAAGATGTCTTATTATCTAACCCATTTATTATACTTATAGCTCATTTTTTTAGTTTGAAAACTTTATCTGCATTTTCCTCCCAGGACATTATCCCATATATCTTTTGTCAGTTTTTTTGCCAAATAAATTCTAAATGTACAAAATAAATTTTTCCATTGTTATTAACATACTAATCAGCATGTTTTCCTAATTCTAGTCTCAGTTTATAGTGGATTAAATGCTCATGGCTGAAGTCTTCTGCTTTCTGTTGCAGACTTACTAGAGACAGTCCTCAAAAGTGATATATTAAAAATTAACAAGCTAGTATAGCATTTCTGTTGGCATAGAGAAGTGGCGACACCATTGCCCAGAGGGAAACCGCTCCAAACAGCCCCCTGAGTATTGGCAGGAAAACCAAACCCTTTTGGATTGGGAAGAAATGTCCAATCCCTACCTCAAGAACTGCGAAACTACCTGAGTAGATAAAACACGGTTGGGTTAGTCCCCCACCTTAAGTAAAGTCGGATTCAAAAGGAAAATGTGAGCTTCAGATATGACATAAACCCCTGACGCCATGATAGTGGTAGAACAGAAAAGTTGAAGAAGGTAAAGAATGAATTCATTCGATGAATGTGTGGTGAGGAAAAACCGAGGGGGAGGGGACAAGCACAATCACAATGACTGCAAAATGTACTTACTTCAACATTAGTTTTCGACTCGTAGTATGTCGAAAGATCATCCGCTCCATGCCAACCAGTGGCTCTCAGTTCTATTATCTCCAGCAGGAACACTCTGCTAAGTTCGTCCAAATGATCATCTCGGCTGCCATTCCGAAAATTAATGAAGGCTCTGTCTAACTGGTCTAGTACAAAGCAAAACAATTGTATTACAAAGTAATCAAGTGTATATTCACAGCCAACACTACACTGTTTTCATAATTACCTTTATAAATAGTTTCCAGATGTTGTGCATAGGTTTTCAAATTTTTGCACAGAAGAATAATATTCCATGTGAGTGTATTATCCCAATTTCCTTCCTTCAAGACTGCTGATACATGTTCCACCAAAGCCATTATTTCTTCAACTGCACACAACATCAAACATAAAATAAAAACAACTTAGAGACTAAAAGCTTCACTTATCTTAGTACTGTTGCAAGCTCTTGAAAACTCTATTACTAAAACAAGTCAAGTTTTAGTTAAATAAGGAAATAATAAAGTTATTAAGAGTGAAGCAACAAGAATCTAAAGTATATAGCAATAGCTTTGAGAATGAGTTGGAGTCACCAGTCTCGAAACTGTGTCACCACCAAAGAACTTGCGATATTACTAAGATAAGTGAAGCTTTTAGTTTCTAATTTGTTCTTGAGTGCTAAGTGATTAGTGGAAGGAAGAGGACGTGTGTCAGTGAGCTCCTGAAGTGTGGGAACAAAAGTGGCTTAACCAGCAATGAGTGTATCACAGTCTACAGAGCAAGAGTTGGACTCTTCAGGCAAATATTATTTAAAAAAAAGTAACAGGAGGCAGTAAGATCGAGGGATTACTATTAGTAATCATAATTCTAATGCTGCCACTGATAGCTGGAATCGAGCAAAACCCGGGGCCTGAGGGAATACAGGGAATCTTAGCAGAATTGGTGGAAAAAATCAGCAAAATGGATGGTATGGGGCAAAGGAATACTAATAATTTGGATAAGATAGCGAAGGAATTAAAAGATGAAAGTTGGCAGAGAAATTAAAGGGATTAGGGCAGAATTCGAAGAAGTGAAAATAAAACTAGAAAGAGCAGATGAGAGGGGAAGAAGATTTAATTTGGTGTTTATAGGAGTGAAGGAAAGAAGAGGTTTTGGGCCAGTGCAAGAAATATCTGAAATATTGAAAGATAAATGGGAATTAGAGCTACACGGATGGGAGATTGTTGAAGCCTATCATATAGGAAAACAGACAGGAAGGAGACCAATTATTGTTCAATTCACAACGATGCAATTGATTTACAGAATACTGGGCAGAGCAAAGATGCTGAAAGGGAGTGATATATTCATAAACAAGGATCTAACACCAACCCAAAGAATCACAAAAAAGAATCAAATTCGGCGAATGATGGAAGCAAGGGCAGCAGGGAAAAGAACATATGTCAGAAATTTACAGTTATGGATAGAAGGAGTCAATGCTATTTCTACGGGCAAAAGAGACATACGGCGCATTGGGACAATGCAAGAGGAAATAAGTCAGCAAAAATTACACCACATGCGGGAAATGAATGCCACAGCAGAAACATCGAGCATACCAAGGACCGGACACGTGACCGAAGAAGAGAGGCAAGATAAGGAACGAGGCTGGCGTGAATCTCAGGCTGCGGTCCGCTTGCCGTATCTGTGAAACAGCTGATCGAGAGGAACCGAACATCGACCTAGCCGAAAGTGAATGACTTTCCCGCTTGGAGGAAAAACGTACGCAAATGATATCCATTGAATTGTCACTCATTATTGAAGATAAAAACGCGTAAGAAAATACCTGCACAATATTATAATACGTTACCGAAATAATAAATGACATATCAATATAATAAAGATTATCTCACCATATTAGATGTTAAGGAAATGCGAGAAATCAATGAGGCAAACATTGTCTCTCTTTGCAACATAATAGCTAATGAGAAATGGGTAAATGTTTTTAAAGAAGTTGACGTGAAAAAAAAATGGAATAATTTTTACGTGATTTTTAATTACTACTTTGATATTGCATGCCTAAAAAGAGTAAAGAAAATAAAGAACTACACCGTGAATAAATGGATAAACAAAGATGTAATAGATGCTAAAACAAAAATGAAATATTACGATAAATACAGAAAAACAAAATAACAGACAAAGATGTGTATATAAATTTTAAAAAGTTCTATAAACAATTAATAAAAAATCTAAAAGGGAGTACTATAATAATGTAATTAATAACTCGGTTAATATCTCAAAAACAACTTGGAATTAGATAAATAATGAATTTGGCAAAAACAAAAACAAATTAGATAACATTCAGATAAAAACAACACACAAGATAAGTAAAGCTCCCAATGTAATAAGTAACATGTTCAATGATAGTTTTATGAACATAAATAAACTAGTTGAAACTAACTTAAACACAATACCAGTTAACCACTGCAAAGTTACGAGTATTAGTAATTCAGTATATATTCCTGAAATAAGTAGAGAAGAGGTATTAAAAATTATAAATAAACTAAAAAAATCATATGGTAATGATGGGATCCCTACCATGTTACTTTAAAAAAGGTACACCCTACACGCTTGAACCATTAGTAGAATGGATAAATACCTCAATCAGTTCAGGAATTTTCCCTGATTGTTTAAAGAATGCCATCGTAAGCCCACTTCACAAGAAAGGTGACAAAGAATCTATAGATAATTACCGACCAATAACATTAGTTTCCCCATTCTCTCTCTTGCTGTCGAAAAAGTAATTGCAAAACATGCCTTTTTTAGTGAAACACAAAGTATTAAATAATTTACAATTTGGTTTTAAACAGGTAAATCCACACAAGATGCAATAGTAGAAATAATAGAACATCTGATAGACTGCTTACAAAAAACGCATCAAAATAGCTGTATATTTTTAGATTTGAGCAAAGCGTTACACTGCTTTAATCATGAAACACTATTAAATAAAATGCAACAAAATCTCCTCTAGCCTGTTCATTCTAAAGCAAATGGCAAAACTCGTAAATGCAAACCTCCTACGAAAAATTTATTATGGGTTAATATACCAACATCTTGCTTACGATATAACAGTATGGGGGCAAAGTGTAACAGTACACACAAAAAGACTAATTATATTACAAAAAAGAGTTATAGGAATAATTGTAAGATTAATCAGACAGGAATTCTGTAGAGAATATCTTAAGAAACTGAACATTTTGACATACTCATTGTACATAGTTGAGATAATTTTGCTAGCAAAAAGAACTGAAAACAGCACTAAAACAACCAGATTCATGAATACAACACTAGGAGTAACACGGATTTTCACATAAATTCCCATAGACTAGAAATTTCCACCATCTCAGTAGGATGTAATCAATATCAAGCGAACTCTCAGATATCTCATCTGCAACAAGAATCTTGGAATCCATTACTCACCAGCGAGTGAACATGAAATCCAAGTAAAGACATACCTACTGCGATTCAGATTTTGCTGGGGACATGAAAGACAGAAAAAGTATAACTGGTTTCATTGTTATGATTGGAGGAGGACCGGTCACATGGAGTTCAAGAAAACAAAGTATTGTGGCATAATCAACCACAGAAGCAGAATATGTTGCTGCCGTACATTGCTGCAAGCAAATAAAGTTTTTGAAGAATCTCATTGAAGAACTCAATATTGGAAAGTAAAAAATTGTAAAATTACAATGTAGTCAATCAAAGTTGCATTAAAATGATCAAATCTGGCCAAGCATCATGTCACGCAAATCACATTGACATAAAGTATAACTTCATACATGATGAATTAAACAATGGTTTAATTTAGAGTATTGTCTTAATGATAAACAAATTGCAGACATTTTAATAAAACCTTTGCAATCTATTAGATTCAAAGAACTATCAAACAAGTTTGTATATCCTTTGTGATACACATTCAAGTAAAAGTGTTTCTGTTAGTTAAATATTTGTTTAACTTAAATTATGTTACAATTACTCAATGTAAAAGTATTTTTTGAGGGAGTGTCTCCTTTGTGTTGTGTGAAAGAACAATTAAGATACAACATGATTGTCTATGTTAAGGGAGTGTGCTGTGATAGTAACATACAAAACATAAAAATATGGTGCTCTCTAAAAAGCGGTTACTATTACTGCTATTGCTCTCTTCAATATCATCAGTGAAAGATATTGGAGAGCAAGAGGATTAATGACTTCATTATCAGAAATCCAGCATTAGCTAACAACAAACGAAAATCATGTTGGTAACACATCAAATTTAATATATTAGCAATGAAATAAAATGCATGGCATGTAATGGACGACAATGATACAAAATAAGAACGCTGCTATGTATTGTAATAATAGACCCGACACTTTATCACTTTAAGTATAAAATAAAATTTAAAAATATCAATAATAATAATAATAATAATAATAATAATAATAATAATAATAATAATAATAATAATAATAATAATAATAATAATAATAATAATAATAATAATAATAATAATAATAATAATAATAATAATAATAATAATAATAATAATAAAAACAACAGTTTCATACACACATATTCACTCTTAGGCATACCAGAACTATATGTCCCATTACATGCACACACATTTTTTTTTTCAAGTGGAGGAAAAATCCATTTACGGAGCCCCATGCGCTGGGATGGCACAGAGGGGGACTGTGAGCCTCACCTGAAGGTACTACTTCACTAAAAAACCTCCACCGGAGAGAATTCAAGGAAGGATATGT
Organism: Tenodera sinensis; assembly: GCA_030765045.1. NCBI lineage: Eukaryota > Metazoa > Arthropoda > Insecta > Mantodea > Mantidae > Tenodera > Tenodera sinensis. The sequence goes on from CM060962.1 coordinate 245,125,269, forward strand.
GGCAGTACTGTGAATTCATGGAGTGGGATGTGGTTAAGGACACACTTTCACTGGACACACCAAAAAATATGCGTCCCAGCTTACACATTTTCACACGGCACACCAAAAATTATGCGTCCCAGCTTACACATTTTCACTAGGCACACCAAAAAATATACATCCCAGCTTACACATTTTCACTAGGCACACCAAAAAATATGCGTCCCAGCTTACACATTTTCACTAGGCACACCAAAAAATATGCGTCCCAGCTTACACATTTTCACTAGGCACACCAAAAAATGTGCGTCCCAGCTTACACATTTTCACTCGGCACACCAAAAAATTAGCGTCCCAGCTTATGCACTCAACTACTTACACTTCACTTTGTACACTATACTACTGACTCTGTACAATATTATTCCCTGCCCATATGTGTTGAACATTTAAGTTTTCAACTTTTTTACTTTTCTTAAAGTGTCTTTGACATCATATGATTGGTCGTTGGACATTTTCACAAAGTTATTTATTAGAATTTTGTTTACACAAAGGGCAACACTGTCCAATTTTTCTATTAAGGTCTTCTTTAGTGAACATTTACATTCAGTATTTTCCATATCTGATTTCATCAATCTTAAATTGCAAATTTTATGAGCTACTGAAAGCTGTTTTCCACATGTTAAAAATTTCTCCATGTAGTCTTGTACCAATAATGACATGGTATGCCACACCAACCCAACAGTAAACACAACTTTTTCAGTAGGCAAGGTTAACTTTCCTCTGTCCAAGTCTTTGACAAAGTCATATGAAGAATCTACTTCTACTTCTTTGTTTAATTGGAGCCACGAAGTACATACATTACATTTTGATCTTCGTAGAACTTATCTACTTGCAAATCCTCCTAAATAAGTTAATATTGGTACAACATCATCGGGAATGACATCCATTTCAAAGTCTTCCAGAGAGAGAATATCAGATAAATGACTTATATCAATATATTTGTCATAATTTTGATGAGTAGGAATCAATTCCTTTAAGCTCACATTGCCATTTTGAGCAGCAAACAGTACAGAATTCTTGAACCTTAATTTTCTTTCATGTTCTAAAACCTGTAGGTAACTGATATAATAGTTTGCACCACTTAGTTGCCTATAGCAGCCAAAACGACCTTCCAAATTGTCACTCTGAAATTTGCTTAGCAAAATGTAATCAAATCTATATTTTTGCAATAGATATGGAATTATTTCAAGGAAAGATTCAAGCGTCGTAATCAGAGATTGAAATGTTTGAGGAGTTAAAGCACTGCCTGAGTGAACAGACACTCGCCAAATTTTTAGCCAATGACACATTATCTTTAGAAATTCAAACTGCATGTCTGATAGGCCTCTAATCGCCTCCCTGTATGGATCATTGAACCGCTTCCCCTCAAACACACTCTTAACATTAACAATTTTCCACCACTTGACAATTATGCTTAGGAAAATTACTGTCTGATTTATATCTTCAGAAACCTCAGGCAAATCTTTTGTGGCATGTTTCAAGGCAACAATGTTATTATCATTAAAAATTTTCAACACCAGGCTCACGTTCTGTTTCTGAATAGAAGATGGATATAATACTTTAGCTGAAAGTGTATGTCCATATTTAACAAGTGAATCTTTTTCTTTTTCATACATTAATTCTAAATGTCTGTACTGTGCTGACAATATATTAGAATGATCATTCATGTCAGAAAAATACAAAGTCTTATTTATATTCTTTTTTGTTTCCCAATTATTCCTAATACACTTCAGGATGTGAACAGTGTCAAACATAAAAAAGAGCCTTCGAGATGAGTCTAATGGATGAGTAATGCTAGACTGCAAAGTTTTATTTGATGTCATAAGTTCATAGGCCTTCCTGTTTATCATATTGTTATCTGCCACTAGGCAAACAACTTTAAATCCTATTCTTTCTAACAAGTTCAGAATATCAAATATGAATGACTTCAACTGTTCACTTGTCATGTGAATAACCGGTACAATAGCCACAACATCTAAATATTTAGATAAAAGTGAGGAGACCATAAACACTTGTGCTGTCTTAGCACATTTTTCAGCATCATTACTACTACTGCCTTTAATTTCTCCACCCTTAAATGACAGTCGAGGCTGTATATAAATCTCATCCATTATCAGTGATACTAACAGTTCATGTGGTTTTAAGTGTTTAATTCTGTTCTCCAAATATGAGCTACTTTCTAGTGACAATTCATAAGATGAAATTAATTTTTGCAAGGTACGTGGGTGTGGCAAAATCAATAAATCACATTTTCTCAAAGCATTGTATGCAGATGGAGAGTAAACATAAAGTGTCGATGATAGTACCATACTTTTGTTGTCATATTGCCTGTTATTTTTTGGAGTTTGTGACAGACTCAATTGTTCTACAATAAATCTAATGTGCTCATTTTCATCATAAGCAGGCAAAGACTGTAGTAGTTCAATAGCAGAGTCCAATTTATCTTTTGATGAAGACATTGTTACATTGCTGTTTTCAATTTCTGACATGATTTTGTCCAAAGCATTTAAAGAATTTAATTGCTTTATTGCACTTTTAGTACTAGGCAAACGAATATTATTCACATTAATTTCAATAGACAAGTCTTCTTTCACAGTCAGAAAGGATTTAACACAAGGAATTCCATTGGTGGTACCCAATAAACAAATAAGAATATTTCCCTGGTCCTTAATTATTGTCCATTTACTGGAATGTATTTGTCTCGAATTTAGGTATGAAATAACATCATTCATACTATTAACTGAGTCACGTTCATTGTATTCTTTATTTGACTCAATACTTTCACGAATAGCCTGGGCCAGATTTTCATCTTCTACGTCAACCAGACGTTTAACTTTTGGAAGTGTCTTAGAACAGTAAGCTGGTGTATTTGGAAATATAGTAGGCACTGCATTTTCTCTAAGTTTTGGTATTTTCCTTTGATATTCCAACTCTTCCCCTTTTACTGTAACAACTTTATCTATTCTTATTATATAAGATTCTTCAAAATGTTTTTCACAGACCATTGGATTTTTCGATTTTGAAAAATCAGTTGGAATATTTTTTAGCCAAGCCCTACGAAGAGTTTCATCTTTTGGCAGTGAGAATACTGAATGACTTTCTGCATGACTGTCGTAATTAGTTCTACATCCAAACACACTACAACGTCGACCCATATTGTTCAATTCAATTCTACACCTAAAACAAAACAGAAGTAGAATTACATACCTTTCAGTACCGGCATCACCATATTACAAAATAGGTTATGGATTCTTGAGTAACTTCACTGAAGAATTAAGCATTTCTTAAATCACTTAAAATGACATACTATAAATGAAAATACTAATTTTAATTTAATAGTTCAACTATAACAAGTAGAACTTTCGAAAACCAGGCGAAAAACTGTTCAATTACTCAAAAGATACCGTTAAAACTTTGAGCGAATAGCACGTGTATATAATTCTCTTACTACAGCAAGAAAACTACTGCAAAACGAATTTTTATACTTTACACCGTTTACAAATAAACACAGTCACAAACACAATTACTTAACAGCATATACCACCACTAATTCACTTTCAATTAAGCAAAATTAACACGTGTTAGCAATAACTCACAACACTGGCAGCCATGTTTGTATGTTCATAGGTTCCCCTCTATCAGCTGATGGATTCGTTTCTGGGTCTTCTATACCGTGGGCCTCGGATAAGGAAGTAGCGACGTCATCAGAAGTCATGATGACAGCAGTCACGTCAGATGATACGTCAGCACGGGGAAAAGCGAGGCTGGCGTGAATCTCAGGCTGCGGCCCGCTTGCCGTATCTTTGAAACAGCTGATCAAGAGGAACCGAACATCGACCTAGCCGAACGTGAATGACTTTCCCGCTTGGAGGAAAAACGTACGGAAATGATATCCATTGAATTGTCACTCATTATGGAAAATAAAAACGCGTAAGAAAAGACCTGCACAATATTATAATACGTTACCGAAATAATAAATGGCACATCAATATAATAAAGATTATCTCACCATATTAGATGTTAAGGAAATGCGAGAAATCAATGAGGCAAACATTGTCTCTCTTTGCAACATAATAGCTAATGAGAAATGGGTAAATGTTTTTAAAGAAGTTGACGTGAACAAAAAATGGAATAATTTTTACGTGATTTTTAATTACTACTTTGATATTGCATGCCCAAAAAGAGTAAAGAAAGTAAAGAACTACACCGTGAATAAATGGATAAACAAAGATGTAACAGATGCTAAAACAAAAATGAAATATTACGATAAATACAGAAAAACAAAATAACAGACAAAGATGTGTATATAAATTTTAAAAAGTTCTATAATATATTAATAATAAATCTAAAAGGGAGTATTATAATAATGTAATTAATAACTCGGTTAATATCTCAAAAACAACTTGGAATGTGGTAAATAATGAATTTGGCAAAAACAAAAACAAATTAGATAACATTCAAATAAAAACAACACACAAGATAAGTAAAGCTCCCAATGTAATAAGTAACATGTTCAATGATAGTTTTATGAACATAAATAAACTAGTTGAAACTAACTTAAACACAATACCAGTTAACCACTGCAAAGTTACGAGTATTAGTAATTCAGTATATATTCCTGAAATAAGTAAAGAAGAGGTATTAAAAATTATAAATAAACTAAAAAAATCATATGGTAATGATGGGATCCCTACCATGTTACTTTAAAAAAGGTACACCCTACACGCTTGAACCATTAGTAGAATGGATAAATACCTCAATCAGTTCAGGAATTTTCCCTGATTGTTTAAAGAATGCCATCGTAAGCCCACTTCACAAGAAAGGTGACAAAGAATCTATAGATAATTACCGACCAATAACATTAGTTTCCCCATTCTCTCTCTTGCTGTCAAAAAAGTAATTGCAAAACATGGCTTTTTTTAGTGAAACACCAAGTATTAAATAATTTACAATTTGGTTTTAAAAAAGGTAAATCCACACAAGATGCAATAGTAGAAATAATAGAACATCTGATAGACTGCTTACAAAAAAAGCATCAAAATAGCTGTATATTTTTAGATTTGAGCAAAGCGTTACACTGCGTTAATCATGAAACACTATTAAATAAAATGCAACAAAATCTCCTCTAGCCTGTTCATTCTAAAGCAAATGGCAAAACTCGTAAATGCAGACCTCCTACGAAAACTTTATTATGGGTTAATATACCCACATCTTGCTTACGATATAACAGTATGGGGGCAAAGTGTAACAGTACACACAAAAAGACTATTTATATTACAAAAAAGAGTTATAGGAATAATTGTAAGATTAATTAGACAGGAATCCTGTAGAGAATATCTTAAGAAACTGAACATTTTGACATATTCATTGTACATAGTTGAGATAATTTTGCTAGCAAAAAGAACTGAAAACAGCACTAAAACAACCAGATTCATGAATACAACACTAGGAGTAACACGGATTTTCACATAAATTCCCATAGACTAGAAATTTCCACTATCTCAGTAGGATGTAATCAATATCAAGCGAACTCTCAGATATCTCATCTGCAACAAGAATCTTGGAATCCATTACTCACCAGCGAGTGAACATGAAATCCAAGTAAAGACATACCTACTGTGATTCAGATTTTGCTGGGGACATGAAAGACAGAAAAAGTACAACTGGTTTCATTGTTATGGTTGGAGGAGGACCGGTCATATGGAGTTCAAGAAAACAAAGTATTGTGGCATAATCAACCACAGAAGCAGAATATGTTGCTGCTGCACACTGCTCCAAGCAAATAAAGTTTTTGAAGAATCTCATTGAAGAACTCAATATTGGAAAGTAAAAAATTGTAAAATTACAATGTAGTCAATCAAAGTTGCATTAAAATGATCAAATCTGGCCAAGCATCATGTAACGCAAATCGCATTGACATAAAGTATAATTTCATACATGATGAATTAAGCAATGGTTTAATTTAGAGTATTGTCCTAATGATAAACAAATTGCAGACATTTTAACAAAACCTTTGCAATCTATTAGATTCAAAGAACTATCAAACAAGTTTGTATATCCTTTGTGATACACATTCAAGTAAAAGTGTTTCTGTTAGTTAAATATTTGTTTAACTTAAATTATGTTACAATTACTCAATGTAAAAGTATTTTTTGAGGGAGTGTCTCCTTTGTATTGTGTGAAAGAACAATTAAGATACAACATGATTGTCTATGTTAAGGGAGTGTGCTGTGATAGTAACATACAAAACATAAAAATATGGTGCTCTCTAAAAAGCGGTTACTATTACTTCTATTGCTGTCTTCAATATCACCAGTGACAAATATTGGAGAGCAAGAGGATTAATGGCTTCATTGTCTGAAATCCAGCATTAGCTAACAACAAACAAAAATCATGTTGGTAACACATCACATTTCATATATTAGTAATGAAATAAAATGCATTGCATGTAATGGACGACAATGATACAAAATAAGAACGCTGCTATGTACTGTAATAATAGACCCGACACTTTATCACTTTAAATATAAAATAAAATTTAAAAATATCAATAATAATAATAAAAACAACAGTTTCATACAGACACATTCGCTCTTAGGCATACCAGAACTATATGTCCCATTACATGCACACACATTTTTTTTTCAAGTGGAGGAAAAATCCATTTACGGAGCCCCATGCGCTGGGATGGCACAGAGGGGGACTGTGAGCCTCACCCGAAGGTACTACTTCACTAAAAAACCTCCACCGGAGAGAATTCAAGGAAGCATATGTGGCAGTACTGTGAATTCATGGTGTGGAATGTGGTTAAGGACACATTTTCACTGGACACACCAAAAAATATACATCCCAGCTTACACATTTTCACTCGGCACACCAAAAAATATACATCCCAGCTTACACATTTTCACTCGGCACACCAAAAAATATGCATCCCAGCTTACACATTTTCACTCGGCACACCAAAAAATATACATCCCAGCTTACACATTTTCACTCGGCACACCAAAAAATATGCATCCCAGCTTACACATTTTCACTCGGCACACCAAAAAATATGCATCCCAGCTTACACATTTTCACTCGGCACACCAAAAAATATGCATCCCAGCTTACACATTTTCACTCCGCACACCAAAAAATATACATCCCAGCTTACACATTTTCACTCGGCACACCAAAAAATATGCATCCCAGCTTATGCACTCAACTATTTACACTTCACTTCACTTTGTACACTATACTACTGACTCTGTACAATATTATTCCCTGCCCATATGTGCTGAACATTTAAGTCTTCGACTTTTTTACTTTTCTTATAGTGTCTTTGACATCATATGATTGGTCGTTGGACATTTTCACAAAATTATTTATTAGAATTTTGTTTACACAAAGCTCAACACTGTCCAATTTTTCCATTAAGGTCTTCTTTAGTGAACATTTACATTCAGTATTTTCCATATCTGATTTCATCAATCTTAAATTGCAAATTTTATGAGCTACTGAAAGCTGTTTTCCACATGTTAAAAATTTCTCCATGTAGTCTTGTACCAATAATGACATGGTATGCCACACCAACCCAACAGTAAACACAACTTTTTCAGTAGGCAAGGTTAACTTTCCTCTGTCCAAGTCTTTGACAAAGTCATATGAAGAATCTACTTCTACTTCTTTGTTTAATTGGAGCCACGAAGTACATACATTACATTTTGATCTTCGTAGAACTTGTCTACTTGCAAATCCTCCTAAATAAGTTAATATTGGTACAACATCATTGGGAATGACATCCATTTCAAAGTCTTCCAGAGAGAGAATATCAGAAAAATGACTTATATCAATATATTTGTCATAATTTTGTTGAGTAGGAATCAATTCCTTTAAGCTCACATTGCCATTTTGAGCAGCAAACAGTACAGAATTCTTGAACCTTAATTTTCTTTCATTTTCTAAAACCTGTAGGTAACTGATATAATAGTTTGCACCACTTAGTTGCCTATAGCAGCCAAAATGACCTTCCAAATTGTCACTCTGAAATTTGCTTAGCAAAATGTAATCAAATTTATATTTTTCCAATAGATATGGAATGATTTCAAGGAAAGATTCAAGCGTCGTAATCAGAGATTGAAATGTTTGAGGAGTTAAACCACTGCCTGAGTGAACAGACACTCGCCAAATTTTTAGCCAATGACACATTCTCTTTAGAAATTCAAACTGCATGTCTGATGGGCTTCTAATCGCCTCCCTGTATGGATCATTGAACCGCTTCCCCTCAAACACACTCTTAACATTAACAATTTTCCACCACTTGACAATTATGTTTAGGAAAATTACTGTCTGATTTATATCTTCAGAAACCTCAGGCAAATCTTTTGTGGCATGTTTCAAGGCAACAATGTTATTATCATTAAAAATTTTCAACACCAGGCTCACGTTCTGTTTCTGAATAGAAGATGGATATAATACTTTAGCTGAAAGTGTATGTCCATATTTAACAAGTGAATCTTTTTCTTATTCATACATTAATTCTAAATGCCTGTACTGTGCTGACAATATATTAGAATGATCATTCATGTCAGGAAAATACAAAGTCTTATTTATATTCTTTTTTGTTTCCCAATTATTTCTAATACACTTCAGGATGTGAACAGTGTCAAACATAAAAAAGAGCCTTCGAGATGAGTCTAATGGATGACTAATGCTAGACTGCAAATTTTTATTTGATGTCATAAGTTCATAGGCCTTCCTGTTTATCATATTGTTATCTGCTACTAGGCAAACAACTTTAAATCCTATTCTTTCTAACAAGTTCAGAATATCAAATATGAATGACTTCAACTGTTCACTTGTCATGTGAATAACCGGTATAATGGCCACAACATCTAAATATTTAGATAAAAGTGAGGAGACCATAAACACTTGTGCTGTCTTAGCACATTTTTCAGCATCATTACTACTACTGCCATAAATTTCTCCACCCTTAAATGACAGTCGAGGTTGTATATAAATCTCATCCATTATCAGTGATACCAACAGTTCATGTGGTTTTAAGTGTTTAATTCTGTTCTCCAAATATGAGCTACTTTCTAGTGACAATTCATAAGATGAAATTAATTTTTGCAAGGTACGTGGGTGTGGCAAAATCAATAAATCACATTTTCTCAAAGCATTGTATGCAGATGGAGAGTGAACATAAAGTGTCGATGATAGTACCATAGTTTTGTTGTCATATTGCCTGTTATTTTCTGGAGTTTGTGACAGACTCAATTGTTCTACAATAAATCTAATGTGCTCATTTTCATCATAAGCAGGCAAAGACTGTAGTAGTTCAATAGCAGAGTCCAATTTATCTTTTGTTGAAGACATTGTTACATTGCTGTTTTCAATTTCTGACATGATTTTGTCCAAAGCATTTAAAGAATTTAATTGCTTTATTGCACTTTTAGTACTAGGCAAACGAATATTATTCACATTAATTTCAATAGACAAGTCTTCTTTCACAGTCAGAAAGGATTTAACACAAGGAATTCCATTGGTGGTACCCAATAAACAAATAAGAATATTTCCCTGGTCCTTAATTATTGTCCATTTACTGGAATGTATTTGTCTCGAATTTAGGTATGAAATAACATCATTCATACTATTAACTGAGTCACGTTCATTGTATTCTTTATTTGACTCAATACTTTCACGAATAGCCTGGGCCAGATTTTCATCTTCTACGTCAACCAGACGTTTAACTTTTGGAAGTGTCTTAGAACAGTAAGCTGGTGTATTTGGAAATATAGTAGGCACTGCATTTTCTCTAAGTTTTGGTATTTTCCTTTGATATTCCAACTCTTCCCCTTTTACTGTAACAACTTTATCTATTCTTATTATATAAGATTCTTCAAAATGTTTTTCACAGACCATTGGATTTTTCAATTTTGAAAAATCAGTTGGAATATTTCTTAGCCAAGCCCTACGAAGATTTTCATCTTTTGGCAGTGAGAATACTGAATGACTTTCTGCTTGACTGTCGTAATTAGTTCTACATCCAAACACACTACAACGTCGACCCATATTGTTCAATTCAATTCTACACCTAAAACAAAACAGAAGTAGAATTACATACCTTTCAGTACCGGCATCACCATATAACAAAATAGGATATGGATTCTTGAATAACTTCACTGAAGAATTAAGCATTTCTTAAATCACTTAAAATGACATACTATAAATGAAAATACTAATTTTAATTTAATAGTTCAACTATAACAAGTAGAACTTACGAAAACCAGGCGAAAAGCTGTTCAATTACTCAAAAGATACCGTTAAAACTTTGAGCGAATAGCACGTGTATATAATTCTCTTACTACAGCAAGAAAACTACTGCAAAACGAGTTTTTATACTTTACACCGTTTACAAATAAACACAGTCACAAACACAATCACTTAACAGCATATACCACCACTAATTCACTTTCAATTAAGCAAACTTAACACGTGTTAGCAATAACCCACAACACTGGTAGCCATGTTTGTATGTTCATAGGTTCCCCTGTATCAGCTGATTGATTCGTTTCTGGGCCTTCTATACCGTGGGCCTTGCTTTTCCCCGTGCTGCGTTTCATCTGACGTGACTGCTGTCATCATGACTTCTGATGACGTCGCTACTTCCTTATCCGAGGCCCACGGTATAGAAGACCCAGAAACGAATCCATCAGCTGATAGAGGGGAACCTATGAACATACAAACATGGCTGCCAGTGTTGTGAGTTATTGCTAACACGTGTTAATTTTGCTTAATTGAAAGTGAATTAGTGGTGGTATATGCTGTTAAGTAATTGTGTTTGTGACTGTGTTTATTTGTAAACGGTGTAAAGTATAAAAATTCGTTTTGCAGTAGTTTTCTTGCTGTAGTAAGAGAATTATATACACGTGCTATTCGCTCAAAGTTTTAACGGTATCTTTTGAGTAATTGAACAGTTTTTCGCCTGGTTTTCGTAAGTTCTACTTTTTATAGTTGAACTATTAAATTAAAATTAGTATTTTCATTTATAGTATGTCATTTTAAGTGATTTAAGAAATGCTTAATTCTTCAGTGAAGTTACTCAAGAATCCATAACGTATTTTGTAATATGGTGATGCCGGTACTGAAAGGTATGTAATTCTACTTCTCTTTTGTTTTAGGTGTAGAATTGAATTGAACAATATGGGTCGACGTTGTAGTGTGTTTGGATGTAGAACTAATTACGACAGTCAAGCAGAAAGTCATTCAGTATTCTCACTGCCAAAAGATGAAACTCTTCGTAGGGCTTGGCTAAGAAATATTCCAACTGATTTTTCAAAATCGAAAAATCCAATGGTCTGTGAAAAACATTTTGAAGAATCTTATATAATAAGAATAGATAAAGTTGTTACAGTAAAAGGGGAAGAGTTGGAATATCAAAGGAAAATACCAAAACTTAGAGAAAATGCAGTGCCTACTATATTTCCAAATACACCAGCTTACTGTTCTAAGACACTTCCAAAAGTTAAACGTCTGGTTGACGTAGAAGATGAAAATCTGGCCCAGGCTATTCGTGAAAGTATTGAGTCAAATAAAGAATACAATGAACGTGACTCAGTTAATAGTATGAATGATGTTATTTCATACCTAAATTCGAGACAAATACATTCCAGTAAATGGACAATAATTAAGGACCAGGGAAATATTCTTATTTGTTTATTGGGTACCACCAATGGAATTCCTTGTGTTAAATCCTTTCTGACAGTGAAAGAAGACTTGTCTATTGAAATTAATGTGAATAATATTCGTTTGCCTAGTACTAAAAGTGCAATAAAGCAATTAAATTCTTTAAATGCTTTGGACAAAATCATGTCAGAAATTGAAAACAGCAATGTAACAATGTCTTCAACAAAAGATAAATTGGACTCTGCTATTGAACTACTACAGTATTTGCCTGCTTATGATGAAAATGAGCACATAAGATTTATTGTAGAACAATTGAGTCTGTCACAAACTCCAAAAATAACAGGCAATATGGCAACAAAAGTATGGTACTATCATCGACACTTTATGTTTACTCTCCATCTGCATACAATGCTTTGAGAAAATGTGATTTATTGATTTTGCCACACCCACGTACCTTGCAAAAATTAATTTCATCTTATGAATTGTCACTAGAAAGTAGCTCATATTTGGAGAACAGAATTAAACACTTAAAACCACATGAACTGTTAGTATCACTGATAATGGATGAGATTTATATACAGCCTCGACTGTCATTTAAGGGTGGAGAAATTTATGGCAGTAGTAGTAATGATGCTGAAAAATGTGCTAAGACAGCACAAGTGTTTATGGTCTCCTCACTTTTATCTAAATATTTAGATGTTGTGGCTATTGTACCGGTTATTCACATGACAAGTGAACAGTTGAAGTCATTCATATTTGATATTCTGAACTTGTTAGAAAGAATAGGATTTAAAGTTGTTTGCCTAGTAGCAGATAACAATATGATAAACAGGAAGGCCTATGAACTTATGACATCAAATAAAACTTTGCAGTCTAGCATTACTCATCCATTAGACTCATCTCGAAGGCTCTTTTTTATGTTTGACATTGTTCACATCCTGAAGTGTATTAGGAATAATTGGGAAACAAAAAAGAATATAAATAAGACTTTGTATTTTCCTGACATGAATGATCATTCTAATATATTGTCAGCACAGTACAGGCATTTCGAATTAATGTATGAAAAAGAAAAAGATTCACTTGTTAAATATGGACATACACTTTCAGCTAAAGTATTATATCCATCTTCTATTCAGAAACAGAACGTGAGCCTGGTGTTGAAAATTTTTAATGATAATAACATTGTTGCCTTGAAACATGCCACAAAAGATTTGCCTGAGGTTTCTGAAGATATAAATCAGACAGTAATTTTCCTAAGCATAATTGTCAAGTGGTGGAAAATTGTTAATGTTAAGAGTGTGTTTGAGGGGAAGCGGTTCAATGATCCATACAGGGAGGCGATTAGAGGCCTATCAGACATGCAGTTTGAATTTCTAAAGATAATGTGTCATTGGCTAAAAATTTGGCGAGTGTCTGTTCACTCAGGCAGTGCTTTAACTCCTCAAACATTTCAATCTCTGATTACGACGCTTGAATCTTTCCTTGAAATAATTCCATATCTATTGCAAAAATATAGATTTGATTACATTTTGCTAAGCAAATTTCAGAGTGACAATTTGGAAGGTCGTTTTGGCTGTTATAGGCAACTAAGTGGTGCAAACTATTATATCAGTTACCTACAGGTTTTAGAAAATGAAAGAAAATTAAGGTTCAAGAATTCTGTACTGTTTGCTGCTCAAAATGGCAATGTGAGCTTAAAGGAATTGATTCCTACTCAACAAAATTATGACAAATATATTGATATAAGTCATTTATCTGATATTCTCTCTCTGGAAGACTTTGAAATGGATGTCATTCCCGATGATGTTGTACCAATATTAACTTATTTAGGAGGATTTGCAAGTAGATAAGTTCTACGAAGATCAAAATGTAATGTATGTACTTCGTGGCTCCAATTAAACAAAGAAGTAGAAGTAGATTCTTCATATGACTTTGTCAAAGACTTGGACAGAGGAAAGTTAACCTTGCCTACTGAAAAAGTTGTGTTTACTGTTGGGTTGGTGTGGCATACCATGTCATTATTGGTACAAGACTACATGGAGAAATTTTTAACATGTGGAAAACAGCTTTCAGTAGCTCATAAAATTTGCAATTTAAGATTGATGAAATCAGATATGGAAAATACTGAATGTAAATGTTCACTAAAGAAGACCTTAATAGAAAAATTGGACAGTGTTGCCCTTTGTGTAAACAAAATTCTAATAAATAACTTTGTGAAAATGTCCAACGACCAATCATATGATGTCAAAGACACTTTAAGAAAAGTAAAAAAGTTGAAAACTTAAATGTTCAACACATATGGGCAGGGAATAATATTGTACAGAGTCAGTAGTATAGTGTACAAAGTGAAGTGTAAGTAGTTGAGTGCATAAGCTGGGACGCATATTTTTTGGTGTGCCTAGTGAAAATGTGTAAGCTGGGATGTATATTTTTTGGTGTGCCGAGTGAAAATGTGTAAGCTGGGACTCATATTTTTTGGTGTGCCTAGTGAAAATGTGTAAGCTGGGACGCATATTTTTTGGTGTGCCTAGTGAAAATGTGTAAGCAGGGACGCATGTTTTTTGGTGTGCCTAGTGAAAATGTGTAAGCTGGGACGCATATTTTTTGGTGTGCCTAGTGAAAATGTGTAAGCTGGGACGCATATTTTTTGGTGTGCCTAGTGAAAATGTGTAAGCTGGGATGCATATTTTTTGGTGTGCCGAGTGAAAATGTGTAAGCTGGGACGCATATTTTTTGGTGTGTCCAGTGAAAGTGTGTAAGCTGGAATGTATATTTTTTGGTGTGCCGAGTGAAAATGTGTAAGCTGGAATGTATATTTTTTGGTGTGCCGAGTGAAAATGTGTAAGCTGGGATGTATATTTTTTGGTGTGCCTAGTGAAAATGTGTAAGCTGGGACGCATAATTTTTGGTGTGCCGAGTGAAAATGTGTAAGCTGGGACGCATATTTTTTGGTGTGTCCAGTGAAAGTGTGTCCTTAACCACATCCCACTCCATGAATTCACAGTACTGCCACATATCCTTCCCTGAATTCTCTCCGGTGGAGGTTCTTTAGTGAAGTAGTACCTTCGGGTGAGGCTCACAGTCCCCCTCTGTGCCATCCCAGCGCATGGGGCTCCGTAAATGGATTTTTCCTCCACTTGAAAAAAAAATGTGTGTGCATGTAATGGGACATATAGTTCTGGTATGCCTAAGAGTGAATATGTGTGTATGAAACTGTTGTTTTTTTTATTATTATTATTATTATTATTATTATTATTATTATTATTATTATTATTATTATTATTATTATTATTATTATTATTATTATTGATATTTTTAAATTTTATTTTATACTTAAAGTGATAAAGTGTCGGGTCTATTATTACAATACATAGCAGCGTTCTTATTTTGTATCATTGTCGTCCATTACATGCCATGCATTTTATTTCATTGCTAATATATGAAATTTGATGTGTTACCAACATGATTTTTGTTTGTTGTTAGCTAATGCTGGATTTGTGATAATGAAGTCATTAATCCTCTTGCTCTCCAATATCTTTCACTGATGATATTGAAGAGAGCAATAGCAGTAATAGTAACCGCTTTTTAGAGAGCACCATATTTTTATGTTTTGTATGTTACTATCACAGCACACTCCCTTAACATAGACAATCATGTTGTATCTTAATTGTTCTTTCACACAATACAAAGGAGACACTCCCTCAAAAAATACTTTTACATTGAGTAATTGTAACATAATTTAAGTTAAACAAATATTTAACTAACAGAAACACTTTTACTTGAATGTGTATCACAAAGGATATACAAACTTGTTTGATAGTTCTTTGAATCTAATAGATTGCAAAGGTTTTATTAAAATGTCTGCAATCTGTTTATCATTAAGACAATACTCTAAATTAAACCATTGTTTAATTCATCATGTATGCAATTATACTTTATGTCAATGTGATTTGCGTTACATGATGCTTGGCCAGATTTGATCATTTTAATGCAACTTTGATTGACTACATTGTAATTTTACAATTTTTTACTTTCCAATATTGAGTTCTTCAATGAGATTCTTCAAAAACTTTATTTGCTTGCAGCAATGTACGACAGCAACATATTCTGCTTCTGTGGTTGATTATGCCACAATACTTTGTTTTCTTGAACTCCATGTGACCGGTCCTCCTCCAATCATAACAATGAAACCAGTTATACTTTTTCTGTCTTTCATGTCCCCAGCAAAATCTGAATCGCAGTAGGTATGTCTTTACTTGGATTTCATGTTCACTCGCTGGTGAGTAATGGATTCCAAGATTCTTGTTGCAGATGAGATATCTGAGAGTTCGCTTGATATTGATTACATCCTACTGAGATGGTGGAAATTTCTAGTCTATGGGAATTTATGTGAAAATCCGTGTTACTCCTAGTGTTGTATTCATGAATCTGGTTGTTTTAGTGCTGTTTTCAGTTCTTTTTGCTAGCAAAATTATCTCAACTATGTACAATGAATATGTCAAAATGTTCAGTTTCTTAAGATATTCTCTACAGAATTCCTGTCTGATTAATCTTACAATTATTCCTATAACTCTTTTTTGTAATATAATTAGTCTTTTTGTGTGTACTGTTACACTTTGCCCCCATACTATTATATCGTAAGCAAGATGTGGGTATATTAACCCATAATAAATTTTTCGTAGGAGGTTTGCATTTACGAGTTTTGCCATTTGCTTTAGAATGAACAGGCTAGAGGAGATTTTGTTGCATTTTATTTAATAGTGTTTCATGATTAACGCAGTGTAACGCTTTGCTCAAATCTAAAAATATACAGCTATTTTGATGCGTTTTTTGTAAGCAGTCTATCAGATGTTCTATTATTTCTACTATTGCATCTTGTGTGGATTTACCTGTTTAAAACCAAATTGTAAATTATTTAATACTTGGTGTTTCACTAAAAAAGGCATGTTTTGCAATTACTTTTTCGACAGCAAGAGAGAGAATGGGGAAACTAATGTTATTGGTCGGTAATTATCTATAGATTCTTTGTCACCTTTCCTGTGAAGTGGGCTTACGATGGCATTCTTTAAACAATCAGGGAAAATTCCTGAACTGATTGAGGTATTTATCCATTCTACTAATGGTTCAAGCGTGTAGGGTGTACCTTTTTTAAAGTAACATGGTAGGGATCCCATCATTACCATATGATTTTTTTAGTTTATTTATAATTTTTAATACCTCTTCTCTACTTATTTCAGGAATATATACTGAATTACTAATACTCGTAACTTTGCAGTGGTTACCTGGTATTGTGTTTAAGTTAGTTTCAGCTAGTTTATTTATGTTCATAAAACTATCATTGAACATGTTACTTATTACATTGGGAGCTTTACTTATCTTGTGTGTTGTTTTTATCTGAATGTTATCTAATTTGTTTTTGTTTTTGCCAAATTCATTATTTATCTAATTCCAAGTTGTTTTTGAGATATTAACCGAGTTATTAATTACATTATTATAATACTCCCTTTTAGATTTATTATTAATATTTTATAGAACTTTTTAAAATTTATATACACATCTGTGTCTCTTATTTTGTTTTTCTGTATTTATCGTAATATTTCATTTTTGTTTTAGCATCTGTTACATCTTTGTTTATCCATTTATTCACGGTGTAGTTCTTTACTTTCTTTACTCTTTTTGGGCATGCAATATCAAAGTAGTAATTAAAAATCACGTAAAAATTATTCCATTTTTTGTTCACGTCAACTTCTTTAAAAACATTTACCCATTTCTCATTAGCTATTATGTTGCAAAGAGAGACAATGTTTGCCTCATTGATTTCTCGCATTTCCTTAACATCTAATATGGTGAGATAATCTTTATTATATTGATATGTCATTTATTATTTCGGTAACGTATTATAATATTGTGCAGGTATTTTCTTACGCGTTTTTATCTGCAATAATGAGTGACAATTCAATGGATATCATTTGCGTACGTTTTTCCTCCAAGCGGGAAAGTCATTCACTTTCGGCTAGGTCGATGTTCGGTTCCTCTCGATCAGCTGTTTCACAGATACGGCAAGCGGACCGCAGCCTGAGATTCACGCCAGCCTCGGGGGAAAAGCGAGGCTGGCGTGAATCTCAGGCTGCGGCCCGCTTGCCGTATCTGTGAAACAGCTGATCAAGAGGAACCGAACATCGACCTAGCCGAACGTGAATGACTTTCCCGCTTGGAGGAAAAACGTACGGAAATGATATCCATTGAATTGTCACTCATTATTGCAGATAAAAACGCGTAAGAAAATACCTGCACAATATTATAATACGTTACCGAAATGATAAATGACATATAAATATAATAAAGATTATCTCACCATATTAGATGTTAAGGAAATGCGAGAAATCAATGAGGCAAACATTGTCTCTCTTTGCAACATAATAGCTAATGAGAAATGGGTAAATGTTTTTAAAGAAGTTGACGTGAACAAAAAATGGAATAATTTTTACGTGATTTTTAATTACTACTTTGATATTGCATGCCCAAAAAGAGTAAAGAAAGTAAAGAACTACACCGTGAATAAATGGATAAACAAAGATGTAACAGATGCTAAAACAAAAATGAAATATTACGATAAATACAGAAAAACAAAATAAGAGACAAAGATGTGTATATAAATTTTAAAAAGTTCTATAAAATATTAATAAAAAATCTAAAAGGGAGTATTATAATAATGTAATTAATAACTCGGTTAATATCTCAAAAACAACTTGGAATGTGGTAAATAATGAATTTGGCAAAAACAAAAACAAATTAGATAACATTCAAATAAAAACAACACACAAGATAAGTAAAGCTCCCAATGTAATAAGTAACATGTTCAATGATAGTTTTATGAACATAAATAAACTAGTTGAAACTAACTTAAACACAATACCAGTTAACCACTGCAAAGTTACGAGTATTAGTAATTCAGTATATATTCCTGAAATAAGTAAAGAAGAGGTATTAAAAATTATAAATAAACTAAAAAAATCATATGGTAATGATGGGATCCCTACCATGTTACTTTAAAAAAGGTACACCCTACACGCTTGAACCATTAGTAGAATGGATAAATACCTCAATCAGTTCAGGAATTTTCCCTGATTGTTTAAAGAATGCCATCGTAAGCCCACTTCACAAGAAAGGTGACAAAGAATCTATAGATAATTACCGACCAATAACTTTAGTTTCCCCATTCTCTCTCTTGCTGTCAAAAAAGTAATTGCAAAACATGGCTTTTTTTAGTGAAACACCAAGTATTAAATAATTTACAATGTGGTTTTAAAAAAGGTAAATCCACACAAGATGCAATAGTAGAAATAATAGAACATCTGATAGACTGCTTACAAAAAAAGCATCAAAATAGCTGTATATTTTTAGATTTGAGCAAAGCGTTACACTGCGTTAATCATGAAACGCTATTAAATAAAATGCAACAAAATCTCCTCTAGCCTGTTCATTCTAAAGCAAATGGCAAAACTCGTAAATGCAGACCTCCTACGAAAACTTTATTATGGGTTAATATACCCACATCTTGCTTACGATATAACAGTATGGGGGCAAAGTGTAACAGTACACACAAAAAGACTATTTATATTACAAAAAAGAGTTATAGGAATAATTGTAAGATTAATCAGACAGGAATTCTGTAGAGAATATCTTAAGAAACTGAACATTTTGACATATTCATTGTACATAGTTGAGATAATTTTGCTAGCAAAAAGAACTGAAAACAGCACTAAAACAACCAGATTCATGAATACAACACTAGGAGTAACACGGATTTTCACATAAATTCCCATAGACTAGAAATTTCCACTATCTCAGTAGGATGTAATCAATATCAAGCGAACTCTCAGATATCTCATCTGCAACAAGAATCTTGGAATCCATTACTCACCAGCGAGTGAACATGAAATCCAAGTAAAGACATACCTACTGCGATTCAGATTTTGCTGGGGACATGAAAGACAGAAAAGGTACAACTGGTTTCATTGTTATGGTTGGAGGAGGACCGGTCATATGGAGTTCAAGAAAACAAAGTATTGTGGCATAATCAACCACAGAAGCAGAATATGTTGCTGCTGCACACTGCTCCAAGCAAATAAAGTTTTTGAAGAATCTCATTGAAGAACTCAATATTGGAAAGTAAAAAATTGTAAAATTACAATGTAGTCAATCAAAGTTGCATTAAAATGATCAAATCTGGCCAAGCATCATGTAACGCAAATCACATTGACATAAAGTATAATTTCATACATGATGAATTAAGCAATGGTTTAATTTAGAGTATTGTCCTAATGATAAACAAATTGCAGACATTTTAACAAAACCTTTGCAATCTATTAGATTCAAAGAACTATCAAACAAGTTTGTATATCCTTTGTGATACACATTCAAGTAAAAGTGTTTCTGTTAGTTAAATATTTGTTTAACTTAAATTATGTTACAATTACTCAATGTAAAATTATTTTTTGAGGGAGTATCTTGTGTATTGTGTGAAAGAACAATTAAGATACAACATGATTTTCTATGTTAAGGGAGTGTGCTGTGATAGTAACATACAAAACATAAAAATATGGTGCTCTCTAAAAAGCGGTTACTATTACTTCTATTGCTGTCTTCAATATCACCAGTGACAAATATTGGAGAGCAAGAGGATTAATGGCTTCATTGTCTGAAATCCAGCATTAGCTAACAACAAACAAAAATCATGTTGGTAACACATCAAATTTCATATATTAGTAATGAAATAAAATGCATTGCATGTAATGGACGACAATGATACAAAATAAGAACGCTGCTATGTACTATAATAATAGACCCGACACTTTATCACTTTAAATGTAAAATAAAATTTAAAAATATCAATAATAATAATAAAAACAACAGTTTCATACAGACACATTCGCTCTTAGGCATACCAGAACTATATGTACCATTACATGCACACACAATTTTTTTTTTTTTTTCCAAGTGGAGGAAAAATCCATTTACGGAGCCCCATGCGCTGGGATGGCACAGAGGGGGACTGTGAGCCTCACCCGAAGGTACTACTTCACTAAAGAACCTCCACCGGAGAGAATTCAAGGAAGCATATGTGGCAGTACTGTGAATTCATGGTGTGGAATGTGGTTAAGGACACATTTTCACTGGACACACCAAAAAATATACATCCCAGCTTACACATTTTCACTCGGCACACCAAAAAATATACATCCCAGCTTACACATTTTCACTCGGCACACCAAAAAATATGCATCCCAGCTTACACATTTTCACTCGGCACACCAAAAAATATGCATCCCAGCTTACACATTTTCACTCGGCACACCAAAAAATATGCATCCCAGCTTACACATTTTCACTCGGCACACCAAAAAATATGCATCCCAGCTTACACATTTACACTCGGCACACCAAAAAATATGCATCCCAGCTTACACATTTTCACTCGGCACACCAAAAAATATGCATCCCAGCTTACACATTTTCACTCCGCACACCAAAAAATACACATCCCAGCTTACACATTTTCACTCGGCACACCAAAAAATATACATCCCAGCTTACACATTTTCACTCGGCACACCAAAAAATATGCATCCCAGCTTACACATTTTCACTCGGCACACCAAAAAATATGCATCCCAGCTTACACATTTTCACTCGGCACACCAAAAAATATGCATCCCAGCTTACACATTTTCACTCCGCACACCAAAAAATATACATCCCAGCTTACACATTTTCACTCGGCACACCAAAAAATATGCATCCCAGCTTATGCACTCAACTATTTACACTTCACTTCACTTTGTACACTATACTACTGACTCTGTACAATATTATTCCCTGCCCATATGTGCTGAACATTTAAGTCTTCGACTTTTTTACTTTTCTTAAAGTGTCTTTGACATCATATGATTGGTCGTTGGACATTTTCACAAAATTATTTATTAGAATTTTGTTTACACAAAGCTCAACACTGTCCAATTTTTCCATTAAGGTCTTCTTTAGTGAACATTTACATTCAGTATTTTCCATATCTGATTTCATCAATCTTAAATTGCAAATTTTATGAGCTACTGAAAGCTGTTTTCCACATGTTAAAAATTTCTCCATGTAGTCTTGTACCAATAATGACATGGTATGCCACACCAACCCAACAGTAAACACAACTTTTTCAGTAGGCAAGGTTAACTTTCCTCTGTCCAAGTCTTTGACAAAGTCATATGAAGAATCTACTTCTACTTCTTTGTTTAATTGGAGCCACGAAGTACATACATTACATTTTGATCTTCGTAGAACTTGTCTACTTGCAAATCCTCCTAAATAAGTTAATATTGGTACAACATCATTGGGAATGACATCCATTTCAAAGTCTTCCAGAGAGAGAATATCAGAAAAATGACTTATATCAATATATTTGTCATAATTTTGTTGAGTAGGAATCAATTCCTTTAAGCTCACATTGCCATTTTGAGCAGCAAACAGTACAGAATTCTTGAACCTTAATTTTCTTTCATTTTCTAAAACCTGTAGGTAACTGATATAATAGTTTGCACCACTTAGTTGCCTATAGCAGCCAAAATGACCTTCCAAATTGTCACTCTGAAATTTGCTTAGCAAAATGTAATCAAATTTATATTTTTCCAATAGATATGGAATGATTTCAAGGAAAGATTCAAGCGTCGTAATCAGAGATTGAAATGTTTGAGGAGTTAAACCACTGCCTGAGTGAACAGACACTCGCCAAATTTTTAGCCAATGACACATTCTCTTTAGAAATTCAAACTGCATGTCTGATGGGCTTCTAATCGCCTCCCTGTATGGATCATTGAACCGCTTCCCCTCAAACACACTCTTAACATTAACAATTTTCCACCACTTGACAATTATGTTTAGGAAAATTACTGTCTGATTTATATCTTCAGAAACCTCAGGCAAATCTTTTGTGGCATGTTTCAAGGCAACAATGTTATTATCATTAAAAAATTTCAACACCAGGCTCACGTTCTGTTTCTGAATAGAAGATGGATATAATACTTTAGCTGAAAGTGTATGTCCATATTTAACAAGTGAATCTTTTTCTTATTCATACATTAATTCTAAATGCCTGTACTGTGCTGACAATATATTAGAATGATCATTCATGTCAGGAAAATACAAAGTCTTATTTATATTCTTTTTTGTTTCCCAATTATTTCTAATACACTTCAGGATGTGAACAGTGTCAAACATAAAAAAGAGCCTTCGAGATGAGTCTAATGGATGACTAATGCTAGACTGCAAATTTTTATTTGATGTCATAAGTTCATAGGCCTTCCTGTTTATCATATTGTTATCTGCTACTAGGCAAACAACTTTAAATCCTATTCTTTCTAACAAGTTCAGAATATCAAATATGAATGACTTCAACTGTTCACTTGTCATGTGAATAACCGGTATAATGGCCACAACATCTAAATATTTAGATAAAAGTGAGGAGACCATAAACACTTGTGCTGTCTTAGCACATTTTTCAGCATCATTACTACTACTGCCATAAATTTCTCCACCCTTAAATGACAGTCGAGGTTGTATATACATCTCATCCATTATCAGTGATACCAACAGTTCATGTGGTTTTAAGTGTTTAATTCTGTTCTCCAAATATGAGCTACTTTCTAGTGACAATTCATAAGATGAAATTAATTTTTGCAAGGTACGTGGGTGTGGCAAAATCAATAAATCACATTTTCTCAAAGCATTGTATGCAGATGGAGAGTGAACATAAAGTGTCGATGATAGTACCATACTTTTGTTGTCATATTGCCTGTTATTTTTTGGAGTTTGTGACAGACTCAATTGTTCTACAATAAATCTAATGTGCTCATTTTCATCATAAGCAGGCAAAGACTGTAGTAGTTCAATAGCAGAGTCCAATTTATCTTTTGTTGAAGACATTGTTACATTGCTGTTTTCAATTTCTGACATGATTTTGTCCAAAGCATTTAAAGAATTTAATTGCTTTATTGCACTTTTAGTACTAGGCAAACGAATATTATTCACATTAATTTCAATAGACAAGTCTTCTTTCACAGTCAGAAAGGATTTAACACAAGGAATTCCATTGGTGGTACCCAATAAACAAATAAGAATATTTCCCTGGTCCTTAATTATTGTCCATTTACTGGAATGTATTTGTCTCGAATTTAGGTATGAAATAACATCATTCATACTATTAACTGAGTCACGTTCATTGTATTCTTTATTTGACTCAATACTTTCACGAATAGCCTGGGCCAGATTTTCATCTTCTACGTCAACCAGACGTTTAACTTTTGGAAGTGTCTTAGAACAGTAAGCTGGTGTATTTGGAAATATAGTAGGCACTGCATTTTCTCTAAGTTTTGGTATTTTCCTTTGATATTCCAACTCTTCCCCTTTTACTGTAACAACTTTATCTATTCTTATTATATAAGATTCTTCAAAATGTTTTTCACAGACCATTGGATTTTTCAATTTTGAAAAATCAGTTGGAATATTTCTTAGCCAAGCCCTACGAAGAGTTTCATCTTTTGGCAGTGAGAATACTGAATGACTTTCTGCTTGACTGTCGTAATTAGTTCTACATCCAAACACACTACAACGTCGACCCATATTGTTCAATTCAATTCTACACCTAAAACAAAAGAGAAGTAGAATTACATACCTTTCAGTACCGGCATCACCATATTACAAAATAGGTTATGGATTCTTGAATAACTTCACTGAAGAATTAAGCATTTCTTAAATCACTTAAAATGACATACTATAAATGAAAATACTAATTTTAATTTAATAGTTCAACTATAACAAGTAGAACTTACGAAAACCAGGCGAAAAGCTGTTCAATTACTCAAAAGATACCGTTAAAACTTTGAGCGAATAGCACGTGTATATAATTCTCTTACTACAGCAAGAAAACTACTGCAAAACGAGTTTTTATACTTTACACCGTTTACAAATAAACACAGTCACAAACACAATCACTTAACAGCATATACCACCACTAATTCACTTTCAATTAAGCAAAATTAACACGTGTTAGCAATAACCCACAACACTGGTAGCCATGTTTGTATGTTCATAGGTTCCCCTCTATCAGCTGATGGATTCGTTTCTGGGCCTTCTATACCGTGGGCCTCGGGGGAAAAGTGAAAGATAAAAGTAATGAGCCAGCAAGAGATGACGAAACAAGAGAGGTGACATCTGCAAGGCAAGAGAGAGAGACGGCGGTAGCAAAGAAAAAAAGTGTGTCACCAAGCAAGGAGGAGCTAGAAGCAGCACACTGTCTAGCGGGGAAAGGGAAAGGAAGCTGGATTCAGCTGATTGGTAGCAGTGAGGAGGAGGGAGAGGCAACCGCCCAAGGTGGAAGGAGGGATGTAACAATAGCGGGAGGGGAAGATAGTATCATCGCCACATGGCAGTATTCTGATTTTAGACAATCAAGTGACGCAGGATGAAGGAATAAAGCTGAGAAGCAAGAAAACACTACAGAAAACAATAGAACAGTTTGCGTTGTC
The DNA here is from genome assembly GCA_030765045.1 of Tenodera sinensis. Taxonomy (NCBI): domain Eukaryota; kingdom Metazoa; phylum Arthropoda; class Insecta; order Mantodea; family Mantidae; genus Tenodera; species Tenodera sinensis. Next base: position 245,150,555 of record CM060962.1, read on the forward strand.
CAGGGGGAGAACAGGTTCGCAATAGCAAATAATAAGGAAAATAGGGTTTTGGAATTGCGAAGGGCTAAAAAATAAAATCAGCAGAGGATCCATACAGCATCTATTAGTGAATTTGGATTATCTAGCAGTGGTAGAGACGTGGCTAAAAGATGAAGAAATCAAATTAATCAATTTTAATTATTTAGGAAGAAAAGGGGAAATATATACAAAGAGAGGGAGACCATCAGGAGGGCTAGGGTTTTTTTTATCAGGAATAAATTGAGTTAAACAATAAAAGAAACATGGTCTAGTTGTAAGGAAGTGCTTTGGATTATAATTGAAGATAAAGTGATAGTGGAAAGCATAATGTGCATTGCAATAATATATAACCCTCCAGCTTCTTCACAGTTTCACAATCCAGAACTGTTTTATCGCCTTGATAAAGATATAGAGAAGTTAAGGAGTAAATATGTGAATATTGAGATAATACTATTAGGAGATCTAAACATAAGAATTGGAGAAAGTGATGTTAGTTTTACAGATTGATGGGAGGATAGCAATGTAAGCGGGAAAAATGTGAATATTAGGCATAGCGAGGATAAAGTGAGAAACTCATTAATTTCTGTGAGCAAAATGCACTAGATATTCTTAATGTAAAATATGGAGAAGATCAACTTGGTGAACTTAAATGCAAATGGTCATAGTGTAATACACTATACCATGTCTCAGCCTAGTTCAGTCCTGCTGTAAACAACAAGGCGGAGCTGACTCAACTCGCCACGTGTTAGACGTACGGTCACGCACAAAAGTTTTGCAACACTAGCAGTATATGTATACCATGTCTCAGCCTAGTTCAGTCCTGCTGTAAACAACAAGGTGGAGCTGACTCAACTCGCCACGTGTTAGACGTACAGTCACGCACAAAAGTTTTGAAGCTATATGTCGTTGTGTCCTCGTTGTCGCCCGTTGATTTGGTTCTTTCCCGCTAGCTCAGTTTGAGATCTCTTTATTTATCTCGGGTACGCGCAGGTGTTATCGAATAGACTACCCAAGAAAACCTTTATATATTGTTTATTGCATCTTAGATACTTTCGGGAGCTATGCCGATTGTATATGTAGAGGAATCGCACTCACGTCTGCACACCTCAACGTGCCGTACTGGTCTGGGGTGAGTAGTGATGCTTTCTAGCTTACCCACGCTAGGAAAACCGTTCTCTCCAATTATGAATGTCATGACGTCATCCAAGAAAGCCTCGTATCCAAAATGCTATTTCCTTTTCCCGCAATTTAGAAATGTCCCTTTCTATTATAACATGTTCTTTTATGAATTTTGAATATATAATTACCTTTTTAGGATTAAACGATGTTTACTTTATATTTTATTAAATATATCGCGCGACTTTTAAGGTTGGTAGACCTGACTTTCAAACGTGTATTTAAACTATGTAGTATGACGTCATGACTCATTAATTTCAAACCAATAATGTGTTTATCCTACAAATTTAACAACTATTATTTACTCATATCTTGCTCACCTTACAACACTTCCTGCTCTATTATCTATTTATGTTATTACTTAACACTTATCGCAAATCTCACATCCGGCAATTAAATTAAAACGTGTCTTTATCAAGCCCATTCGATTGGAAATCTAAATTTCGGTATCAGTTTTGCAACACTAGCAGTATATATATACCATGTCTCAGCCTAGTTCAGTCCTGCTGTAAACAACAAGGCGGAGCTGACTCAACTCGCCACGTGTTAGACGTACAGTCACGCACAAAAGTTTTCCAACACTAGCAGTATATATATATATATATGCCATGTCTCAGCCTAGTTCAGTCCTGCTGTAAACAACAAGGTAAACAACTCGCCACGTGTCAGACGTACAGTCACGCACAAAAGTTTTGCAACACTAGCAGTATATATAGCAGCACTAACTTCTAGACAATAAATAGAGTTGGGTTACACATTAATTTATTAAATCTATGAGTTGGAATATTAATAGAATCATTCAGTAACATAATGGTTACCTTTAATCTTATTCCTTCCTCTCTGTCCACTATAACTGATTTCCGCCTCGCTTTTGAAACTTCAATCCAATATCTATCAGCAAACGGTGGAGAGTACTTCGTGAAAAATTCGGCAAGTCCGTGTCAGAATTTACCGTATGCAAAATTTTGTTTAGAGTCGGCGGTTCATTTCTGGAAAAATAACCATGATCTTTACTGCATATAGCACTTACCGTAAAATCATCGTATTTCTCCACGCGCTGTTTGTATTTACGTGATTTTTCCGGTGTTCTTAGAGTTCCGGATGCTTGCTGTTCCATTCTAACACTGTGTACACTACTTCCGGAAACACCAAGAATATCACCAGTTTCTTTCTCAATGTTTTTTATAGACGATTCCGGGTTGCTTTCTTTAAGAAATGCGAAACAATGCGCGATCATTCGCCTCTCACCACGTTTCAAAGGTTTGCTTCGATTGTGTTTCATTTCGGCTGAAGCACCAGCCTGCTCCATGATAAAAAGCTTACTGATTTTAAATTGCAAATACATTGGTGTCCTTGGACTTGTGAGGCCCGCGAGATGTACAGGAAATACAGTGTTAAATATCAGAAGCAACTCCACGCCATAAACAAAAACATCTTAATCAGCATTCAACTCGATACAGACCTCGTTGCGAGAGAGTTGCCTGGTATAGGAATGCAAAAATATTATATAATAGCAGTGTGCTTTAGAAATTGTTAAGTAAAATGCAGCTTAATTTAACATAATACGTTAATAGTGTGTATAATTTCACCTGTCTTCTGTCTAATCTGTATATAGTATACCATTATGTATATATTCCCTTCAGAAGTCACAAGCCGAGAACACATCTATGTGATACGTGAAGCAGAAAGATAAAATGTGGGCCTATTTAGGTTTATAAGAATCGAAACATTTGCATACTTTCCTGTGTCCAAAATGAGCTCGCACAGAGCAGTGATCAGAAAACTACTTACAATACTGCACTTAAAGGAGGGGTTTATCGTACGTATGCAAACAAAAGATAACGCCCATTATCTTCGCCAAACCAATCAACAGCTTAACCGTTTTCTGTCGCAATATCTCTGTCTCTGTCTCTCTTCCCGCCCAGATGTTTACAACAGGATGGAACTAGGTTGAGACATATTATATGTGTTGTGGTCGTGCAATACCTATAAGTCATATGGTGAATAATTTTAAAGTGGCTAATATAAGCACTAAAAGTGGGCATTTTCCATTAGTAATAGACATAGGCATTAAAGCTCAGAGAGCAACCAATGAACAACTAGGAGAGATTAGTGTAACAAAAAGGGAATTAATAAGGTAGAAATGGAAGGAAGAACACAATTCAAAATTTGAGTATACATTAGAATCCGATATAGGGAAAATATGTCAGCAGGGCATAATGCATAGTTTAAATCACTATGAAATTGAAAATGCAATTAGTATTCTAAACTTTATTATGACTTGGGCAGGAGAGGGGATGAAAATGACAAATAGAGAATATTCTAATAATAGTAATGGTTGGTTTGACGAGGAATGTAGGGTGAATAAAAACATAGTAATGGCAAAATTGGTAAAATGGAGGGAAACAGGAGATTCTCACTCTAAGGAGGAATATCTGCAAAGTAAATACTACTATAATGAACTACTGGAAAGTAAAAAAATCCCAATGGAGACAAAAGAAAGCGGATAAACTAATCACTACTATTGCTGAAAATGTGAGTAAAATATAGAGGGGTATAAAGACATTGTACAAAAAATATGAAATCAAACATAATATAGATCAGGAAGAGTGGTTAAGTTACTTCTCAACTTTATATGCATGTGAAAAGTCTAATAAGCAGAAGATAATACCAGAAATAGAAAATAACTATAATGAGATATTAGATAGGGGAGGAAATAGTAAACCAAGTTAGAAGAATTAAGAGAAATAAAGCTCCAGGAATAGATGGTATACCAGGAGAAGAGAACAGGGTTAGATTATTAACATCTTTGTTTAACTCAATGAAAACCAAAGGTTGTATACCGAAAAGTTGGAGAAAAACAATTATACAGCCAATATATAAGGGCAAAGGGGAGTTGGATAAATCCAACAACTATCGGGGAATAGCACTGTTGTCCAATGTGGGGAAAAATTTTACAGGAATAATGGCTGATAGGATGCAAAAATGGATTGAAGAATTCAGTATTCTTTCAGAATATCAAATGGGTTTTAGGAAAGGTAACAGAACAGTGGACAATGTCTATTATAAAAACACTAGTGGACAAGTAATTAAGATATAAAAATGGTAAAATATATATGGCCTTTATTGATCTCGAAAAAGCATTCGATCGAATAGAGATGAATTTACTGTGGTATAAATTATTAATGAATGGGATTAGTAACAAAATGGTAACCATTCTAAAAGGGTTATACAAAGAGAATAAATTTTGCATAAAATATGAAGGAGCAATAACTAGGGACATACACCATGAAAAAGGGCTAAGGCAAGGCTGCAAGTTAAGTCCAGTTTTGTTTAATTTGTTCATAGATGATATTTTGAAAAATATAAGCAATACTAATAATTTTTTGCCAGTAATTAATAATTTACAAATCCTGGGATTATTGTTTGCAGATGACTTGGTGATTGGCGCTATTACTATAAATAATTTAAACATATCTTTACAAGAAATAGATAAATATTGTGCAGATTGGGGCCTAAAGGTGAATAGAGGTAAAACCCAAATTGTAGTTTATTTTAATTTAAAAGGTGAGTCAATTAATAACACTGAACAACACTTACAACATAGTTTTCCGGGACGCGTTTCAAAGGTTAACTTTCCTCCATTATCAACCGGACAATAACTGGGTTTCCATGGTGTTTCATGGCGCGGATGGTGATGCTTCTTCTGATGTTTCTGCTGGTAACGGTTCAATGAACTTACTGAAAATGTCTTTCTGAGGAATGTCAAAATTAAATCCTCGGTTTCTATTTTTTAAAATGAAGATTTGTTCCCATGTGGACAGTTCTTGTTTTCCGGTTATGTGTTTGCGAAGTTTCGGTTCTAGCTTTATGTCATGATTTTTTGTCCAAAAGTGAAATACAACTGCTGATATTTCTAATTGTTTACTCTTAATGTTCCTAACGTGTTCCTTGGATCTAATTTCTAAATTTCTTTTGGGTTTTCCTATGTATATTTCATTACAATCATTAGTATTTAAAAAAAGGTACCAAACTGAGCAAACATGAGAAGTGGCAGAAAGTGGGATTAGAATATAAAGTGGTACGTGAATGTAATTACTTAGGAATGAAAACTGATGCAGGAGGGTAATGGGAGAAGCCAAAGGGAAAGCAGCAATTGCAGCTGTAAGAGGATGCTTGTATAAAACGCCTGAAATGGAAATGAAATGGTTAGAAAGGGTATATAATTTGGTGGTTGAAGCACGAATGCTATATGGTATTGAGATATGGGGGCTGGAAAAGGGATGGGAAGTACTCGGTTGTGTACACAGGGGGTTTTGTAAGGAAGTTCTGGGGCTGCCAATATCAACTGCAAATGAAGTAGCTCTAATAGAAATACGGAGAATTCCAAGAAAAGGGTTAGTTATAGAAAGGGCATTAAAATATTGGTATAGAGTATTGAATTTAGAGGAGGGGAATATATTGTAACAATGCTTGAAGTATCAAGAATTAAGTTTACCAAATAAAGGATGGGTAAGTAATTTACGAAATAACTTGGAAGATATTGGTATGGGTGATATTTGTAGAAAGAGAGAAATTAATTATAAAGGTTTTTGGAAAGGGGCCTGAGAAAGATTTGAAGACATGGAGATTCAGAAACTGTTTAGTCAATTAGCAGAGAGGAGATTACTTGTCTTCTATATTCCATTGAAAGATATCTGTGGGAGGGAAAGGTATATAGATAGCACGAGCAATGAAGAAAGAAAAGGGATAGCATGGTTAAGAGCAGGGATATGGAGATTAAGAGGTCAAAGAAATGGATACCCGCAAGACGAGTGCCCATTGTGTGGGGACAAAGAGGATATAGAACATTAACTGTTTGATTGTAAGGAAACAGAATTGTGGAGGAAAGATTGTCAAATATCAAAGATAAACAGGAGAATTAGCTTAATTAAGATTTTAAACAAAAATTATCAAAACAGGACAGTTTTTAAGTAAGGTAAAAATTAAGTGGAATTGGATTGTAAAAAGAGGGAAAGAATAATAAGGTGATTATTATATAACACATATTGTAACACGTCTGTAAGTATACTACAATGGATTGTCCTGTGAAACAGTGGCCTGGGCCAAAACACAGGGCAGTCCGAAAATTGTAAAAGCTTAGAACCTCAATAAATATTATTATTCTAATTTGTTCTTACTTTAGATTAAAGTTTTTAGTCTCTAAATTGTTTTTATTTTATGTTCTCTTGCTCCACTGTTAACACCTTCAGTTTTTTCAGTGAACATCCAAACATGTTTTAATGTAAAAAAACGGAAAAGTGCATAAAAAAGCCTGGCATGTGGCCAAGATTAAAGATTTGCTTAGGCCGGCTTGCAAGCCCTACTTGTACCACTGCCTTTCAAATGTGATAAATATTTGCTGAAAATGGTTTCAATTAGGTAATGCACAGTTTATATGCTCATGAATTCCAACTGTTCAAAAACTAGGCAACAATTATATGCTAACAATGACATTACATTCTCTTTGCACGAGTTCATGAAAAATAAATGCTTCCTAACACTTTTGATTAAAGTACAAGAAAATATAAAAGAACAGGAGCAAATAATTTTTACTTTCTCTACTACGTACAGTAAGGGGAGATAGTATTGTATTCCACCCAAAATGTTTACTTTGCTGCGGTTTTAGTAAAATGGATTTGCTATGGCATCTCTTTTACTATCTCGGGTCGTAGTACAAGGCAAGATGAATTATTGGACTTGATTATTTTGTTTGCTGAATTTTTTACTCACACCTTTGTAGATTATTACAGTTTTTAAATTGTAGCACAATTTAAAAATCTTTAGTTTCAGTGACTCAAATTTCCTAGCACAATCAAGATTATGCGTAGTTCGCTTTGGCTCAATCTAGCTTGACACGTAAACTATCTTCTTTTCTTGCCAATTCCACAGTTCTTTTTATTAATACACTTTGTACAGTTTGACTTCTCAAAGTTAAATTGATAAATAGTATCTTCTTCACTTTATACCTTGGTTCACAAATGTTAAATTATTTTACAATCACTTATTTGGAGCCATGCATTAAAATAGGCATCCACTCTCTTCGAAGTCAGCGGACCAAGGGACAGTTTAACATTACCACCTCGCTACGGTAATGTGTTCGTATATTGTCTTGCTTAGCTATGCATTCCCTGTGACGTCATATTTCGCGTCCTGCTATAATCTCGACTTTCTTAAGAAAACTATATTAATTTGTTGTTTTAACATTTTTGACACAAAATACACACAAAATAACCTTTAATTATATGAATACAATTGTACAATAATTATCATATCAATAAATAATAATCTTCATGGGAATGTGTAACGGGGTTGGGAAGCCACTTGTAACAGAGTACGTTGGGTGCCACTTTTGTGACGGTTTCTTTTCTGTCACATGAAATGCCTTGCTAGCTCATCCGGTGCAGTAGCTGCCTCTCCACTGTACGCCGCTACGTTGATTTTGTTTGGGATTAGGTAGGCATGAGTAGGATATTTCTCAGGCACGTGGTTAGATGACAAATACAGCACAGACGTTTTCTGATTTTATTCTCCACCACGTCATTGGCTCGAAGTGTCGACCTGAGCGAGTTTCTGGTATTTCATTGTACGATTGCTATTTACTTCACCTTACGCTAATCACTGTCGCCTTTCACACATCGACGTTTTTGGCGCGAAACTATGCATATTCGCGATACAGGTTCAACCTCGTAGCGACATCGCAACCAACAGACAGTCAGTCCCGTTCTCTTCCAATTTTTCCTATTTATGTATCTCACCCCCGCACTTTCTCTCTGATCCCGTTTTGGGGGAGGGGTGTATTTTCCCCAGCTGTGTCCTTGGACTTTAGGCAAAACGTCCCTCGGCTCAAGATGACAAAAGATGTTTGTCCTCTGGCCTTCAGAAATGTGCTCAGGTCAACATACTTTCAAGAGGCAGCTTCTTTACACAATTTATAATACAAAATTATACTTCTACCTGAAAGTCTTATATTTACATTCTGATTCTAAAATTACAAATATATATACATAGAAGTTCCCGTCTCAAATGAAAGAATGATATCGCTTACAGGAGGATCGACTAATCTACAATTTTGCGCGCAAGTTAACACGTAGCCCGTCATCGACTGTCGGCCGTGTTCATTGTATCGGCCGTTGCTCAACATTGATCTGGCTTTGTTCTGCGTAGTCGCGTTCCAGTACTTGTTGAGGAACATTTGCTTGAAATACTCGTAAGAGCAATTTTCCCCCAAAACAAGCCTTAACCACGTCAGAGATCTATTTTTCAGAGCCTTACGCACAACAAACACTTTGAGCTGTTCCGGTATATCCTTTATCTCGAAATAGCGATCTAAGTCGATAAGGAATTGCTTAGGATTTATGGCATCAGACTCGTCAAAAATGGGGACAGACAATTCATTCAGCAATTGCCCACATTGACTAAGACTATTTCCTGTATTAGACGGGTTCACGTGGAAGGAGCTAGGTGTTACATTCTCCATAGCGGCAGCCTCATGCTGTGCACTATTTACGATTGAGTTATCATTTCCATTACTGTCAATTGCGCTAGTCGCGTTACCATCATTAATACTTCTTAATTGTATCTCCATTCTCTCTACAGATCCCTGAAGCTCCACTATCTTACTCTCGTTCTGTTTTGAACGGTTATCTACCTCTAGATGAGCTAATAGCTCTCTCTCCGTGTTTTCCTTAAGTTTATTAATTTCTTGTCCCTCAGCTTCTAATTCAGCGTGTACTACCTGCAAAGTTTCATTTACCTCCCCATGCACTGCGTTTTTAATAGCTATTAGCTCATCCGTCAGCATTTTCATAGTTTCTACATTTTTTCTTTCACACGTCTCTTTCATACGTTCTAAATTTTCGTCCACGTTAATTCTAAAGGAATTTAACCCTTCCTGGATTTCGGAAATGCTCACCTGCTGTGTATTTAATTGCTCCCTCATTCTCTCCTCAAATTCCTGGTGCTTGTGATCTAAATGTTCTTTAAGCTTTGATTCTTGGGTCCTAAATCCTTCGTCTAAGAGTTCTTTAACTTGACCACTAATTTTACTCTCCAACCTCTCACCCATTTCGTTTAGTTCTTTAACCTGACCACTAATTTTACTCTCCAACCTATCACCCATTTCGTTTAGTTCTTTAACCTGACCACTAATTTTACTCTCCAACCTATCACCCATTTCGTTTAGTTCTTTAACCTGGCCACTAATTTTACTTTCCAACCTATCACCCATATTCTCTAATCTTTCGTTTATTTTTTCCAAGAGTATCTTAAAGTAATCTCCCGAAATATTCCCTACCACGTCGCTGCTCCCAGCACTGTTTTCTTTATTCTGTTCTAACGACTCCATTTTGGTATTTCTACTTAACTTTCCGCTACGAAGGAGCATCTATTTAAAATTTACCCTATTCTAATCTTCCCCACTCAGTCATACAATATATAATATACTCTCATTCTTGCACACATTTCTTTTCATGCATCTACTCTTATAACTATGATATATATTGTCTTTACATGGGATTGTTTTTAAAACTCTGACCTTTCGGCGACCTGCGTTGCTGGGTTGATTTAGTCGTCCACTGATGTTGGTTGGTCTCGCTTGTTGAAACAGCACCTTGTGCGCCTTTCCTCCGAAATCTTGAGGCTGTTTCTTGTTGCTCGTGATGTTACTTGCGGTCGTCGTCTCCTTTTCGCGTCCACGGCGTCTACTGCTGTCCCTGGGTTGAAGTTCACTCTCTTCCTACGCGTCGATTTATTCTCGCCGAGTCAACTGCTTCCGGCGATCCTCTGGTTGTCATCCTTTGTCGGGCCGCCACGTTGGAACGCCATTTGTAACGGGTTTGGATGCCGGATTTAGGTAGGCATGAGAGGGATATTTCTCAGGCGCGAGGTTAGATGACGAACACAACACAGACTTTTACTAATTTTATTCTTCACCACTTCATTGCCTCGAAGTGCCGACCTGAGCAAGTTTCTGGTGTTTCGTTCTAAGATTGCTATTTGCTTTACTTTACGCCAATCACTGTCGCCTTTCACACCTCGACGTTTCTTTTTGGCGCGAAGCTATACTTATTCAGCAATACGAGGTTCACTCTCGTAGCAACATCGCTACACAGACCATCCGCCAGCAGTGATCTCTTTCAAGTTTTCCTATTTATCTCACCCCCGTACTTTCTCTATAGTCCCGTTATGGAGAAGGGGTGTATTTTCCCCAGCTGTGTCCTTGGACTTCTGGCATGTTCCTCGGAGCGAGTTGACAAAAGGACAAAAGGGGGTTTTGTCATCTGTCCTTCAGAAATGGGCTCAGGTCAACCTACTTCCAAGAGGCAGCTTCTTTGCACAATACAAAATTATACTTATATCTAAAAGTCTTATACATATGTACGTTCATAATCTAAAATTACAAATATATACATAGAAGTTCCCGTCTCAGGCTTTAAGTGATGGTGAAATGTTTTAACGACTGCTTGATATGCGATATCCTTGAAACCCGGTTGTCATTTAAAGGTCAAGAGATAAAAGGATAATAACATATTTCTATTTGAAAAAGGGATGAGTATTCGCAAATCCAACAAATGAATGAGATTATCTCGGAAACGGTTCACTCGAAAGGAACGAAGTATTTCAATAAATTATGTGCTTTAATGAGATCCACGTGTTTTATTTAGTAAGCTTTTCTTACTCTCTCAGTTTACCATTTGTGTAAAAACCATTCGGAATGAAAAGATCTTCTGAGTAGATTCCCATAGCATCCTTATATATTTGCAAAGGTTTTTCAAAACTCATAGAAACGACAAGGAATATCTCCGAAATGGTTTACTGACCAGAAAAAGAAACTTATTTGGATATAAATTGTGCGTATTGGCAACATCTACATTTTTTGTATACTAAGATTTGGTCTATACCTACCGGTAAGGCAGTTATGAAAGATTCATGCAGAGTGAAAGCACTACAATTATACATTTTATCTGTGTTAAAAATATCATAAACATGTGGCATTTTAAACAAAGTTTTCGAAAAACTTTCCATGAGTTTCTCCAAATATTCCTTGTCGCATCCCCAAAAGATCCTATTAATTTAAGTATCAACTTTGATTTTTAACCGACTTTTCGTTTTTCATCTATCCTGCCGCAAACATACACACTCACGCACTTACGTACACACACACACACACACACACACACACACACACACACACACACACACACACACACACACACACACACACACACACACAGGGACCTGCTTTCAAACAGTGCTTTCTCGGATTCAAGCAGCCTCAAAATATATATGTTTCCGGGAAATGTCGACATGGAATTTTTGGACAGAGTACAATACTTCCTAAACTTACTATACGTAGTTGAGAAAATAAAAATGAATCACGCCCTCTCATTGGAGACAAGTGGAAGTAGTGCAAACACATTACGGTAGGTATACGAGTTACACAAGAGTGATCTAGAATGAAGAGCAACTCTATTATTCATTTCCAAATAATGCAAGCTGTAAATTTCCTTTGTGATGAAGACATCTTAAACATATGGCATTTTAATCGCTAGAGCCATTTTGCCAAATACCAAACTTTTTGAAATATGTTCCATGGAAACTGTAGTGTCGTCTCCGTCCTTGAACATGCTCAACATATGAAGCTACCACCTTTGGTATTAAACCAACATTGTGTTTTTGAGTTATGCTGTTCACAAATACACTCACCCACCCTCACAACCCACCCTCTCATACACAAACAAGTGCGCTGGCCTTTTTGTAAAATTCTTCTCTTATCAGGACACCTCCAAAGGTGATTTTCCACTGAAACCTCTGTATAGTATTTGTGTGTGGCATGTAACACATTCTCTAGCTACTACTATGTGCATGGTACAGAAGGTAAGTTCTTATGTACAAGTATAATGCTCACATGACTTTTTCTAGTTTTGTGAAAGATATTCTTAAAAACGCTTATTGCTCTACGCACTAATGGGGATAAACGTATACAGAATTTACCTCATTACTAACTTTTGCAAGTACAATGGGAATATGATTAAATAGGTTAAACGTTCCAAAGGCTATCGCTAACGAAATTTCGGAAGTAATGGTACTCTTGCGCAATCTACCACACCCAACGGAAAAATTTTCGTTGTACTTTAGATGCTCCGAAACCATGCAGGTATTTCGGGTGAGATCTGGATATCCAATTTTTGGGATGAACTAATATTTCCACTACGTACGTAGCAAAGCAAGTAAAAAGGACACCGGAATAAGTAATAGATTTGGTTATGCAGTATGAGAGAAGCAATACTGGACCACGATGAATCAGGGAGCAAGCGATTATTATTTAGATATATCTGTATATATTATAGTTAGGTTTGAAGTCCCACATAACCTTCTTCTTCTCCATCTTCTTCTTCGTCTTCTTCTTCTTCTTCTTGGTCTTCTTCTTCGCCGTCTTCTTCTTGTTCTTGTTCTTCTTGTTCTTCTTCTGATTACCCTCCCCGTATGGGAGACTTACAAGCCTGCTCCTAGGGCTCGATTCCTGCTATGGAGAAAACGAACCTATGCACCGGACAGAGTGAAGACCTGGATTCAGGAGATTAGCTAAGAAACCAGCTAAGAGGGGAAGGAAGAGGGAGAAATGGAATGCAGGCAAAATGAAATGCAGATGATCATGGAGGTGTTGGACGAATGAGTGCTGGAGGAAAACATACATAAATGTCACTTTATCAACCATGAATATCACATGCGCGACTCTGGGGTTGAACCTGGGCCGCCTTGGTGATAGGCCAACGGCATAACCGCTTGGCCACTGCGCCATAGTCTCACGCAATCTACATACTTCAACCCATGGGTCCCCTCTGTGAGCGACTGAAAAGCAAACTGGCTTCATATTCTAATTAGAGGGGGCGGATTGTTTAGTTCCTTTTTAAATTTGAATCTTACGCCACCCTACACAGATTCTGGAAATGCGCATGAGAGCGTGTATGTTAAGAGTTGCAAATAGCAATGATGAAGCCCTAAATTATCTACTGTCAACAAATAGAAGTTTCACTAAATAAAGATTCGTGCACGGGGTCGTCCCGAGTTATTTAGGGGTAACAGGCTAACCCCTGGTTTGCAGCGTAGCAGGCTAAATCCCAGCGGAAGATGATTGAGTTTTTCATGTGTAAAACTGCCTAGCATTGCTTCCTTTGGAAGGGAAGTAAAGCCGTTGGTCCCGTATCGAAGATTTACGGTGTGGAACAGAACCAAAAGCCTAATTAAGAGGCCTATGAGGAAAATTAATGTCTCTTAGTCGCTCAATATAGAACGGAACGCTGAGAATTACAGCTCTTAAACGGCGTAAAGAAATAAAAACACAAGTTCAACTTCAACTCCAAGTATTAGTAACATTGCAGAGAAAGCATCTTTAACGCGACTTTGTCTATTCTACTAAAGACTACACTTATAGAAGCTTATTGTGTCCAATCTGTTGCTAAAATGTTAAAAAGAAACATTAGTGGTGGTAGTAGTAGTAGTAGTAGTAGTAGTAGTAGTAGTAGTAGTAGTAGTAGTAGTAGTAGTAGTAGTAGTAGTAGTAGTAGTAGTGGTAATAGTAGTAGTAGTGGTAATAGTAGTAGTAGAAATAGTAATAGTAGTAGTAATAGTAGAAGTAATAGTAGTAGTAATACTAGTAGTGATAATAGTAATAGTAATAATAGTAGTAATAATGGTAGTAGTAATAATGGTAGTAGTGGTAATGGTAGTAGTAATAATAGAAGTAGTAATAGTAGTAGTAATAGGAGTAATACTAGTGGTAATAGTAGTAGTAATAGTGGTAGCAATAATAGAAGTAGTAATAGTAGTACTAGTAATAATAGTAGTAATAGTAGTAATAGTAGTAATAGTAGTAGTAATAGTAGTACTAATAGTATTAGTAGTAGTGATAATAGTATTAGTAATAATAGTAGTAGTAATCGTAGTAGTAATAGTAGTAGTAGTAATGGTTTTAGTAATAGTAGTTGTAATAGTAGTAGTAGTGGTGATTGTAGTGGTAATTGTAGTAATAGTAGTAGTAGTAATAGTAGTAGTAATAATAGAAGTAGTAATAGTAGTACTAGTAATAGTAGTACTAGTAATAGTAGTAGTAATAGTAGTAGTAATAGTAATAATAGTAGTAATAGTAGTAGCAGTAGTGGTAGTAGTAGTAATAGTAGGAGTAGAAATAGTAGTAGTAGTAATACTAGTGGTAATAATAGTAGTAATAATCGTAATAGTATTAATAATAGTTGTAGTAATAGTAGTAGTAGTGGTAGTAGTAGTAATAGTAGGAGTAGAAATAGTAGTAGTAATAGTAGTGGTAATAGTGGTAGTAATAATATAAGTAGTAACAGTAGTGGTAATAGTAGTGGTAATTGTAGAACTAATAGTAGTGGTAATAGTAGTATAAAGTAGTAGTAAGTGTAGTAGTAATAGTAGTAGTAATAGTGGTAGTAATAATCGAAGTAGTAATAGTAGCAGTGGTAATAGTAGTGGTAATAATAGTATAAAGTAGTAGCAAGAGTGGTTGTAATAGTGGTCGTATAATAGTAGTGGTAGTAGTGGTAGTAGTAGTAGTGGTAGTAGTAGTAGTAGTAGTAGTAGCAGCAGCAGCAGTAGTAGTAGTAGTAGTAGTAGTAGTAGTAGTAGTAACAGTAGTAGTATTAGTAGTAGTAGTAATAGTAGTAGTAGTAATAGTAGTAGTAGTAGTAGTAACAGTAGTAGTAGTAACAGTAGTAGTAGTAGTAGTAGTAGTAGTAGTAGTAGTAGTAGTAGTAGTAGTAGTAGTAGTAGTAATAGTAGTGGTAGGAGGAGGAGAAAGAGTAGGAGGACCAGTAAGGTTTAAAAAGACAAAGCTGCATATAACAAAGGACAAGCAAATGTCAACTGTCTTGCATTCAAATTAATCTCTCAATATGTGTACAGTCATGGAAGACTAGACCGCATTAGGAGAGCACAAGTTGTAGTGCGGTTTACACAAATGGACATTTCCGGTATACATAGAGTTTATTGATGTTCTGTTCTACACCATATAGTCCCACACACAAATTGTTTGCAGTTCTGCCAGTTTCTTCATTGGGAACAATTACAAATGCGAATTGCGATTTAACACAAAGCCGGTATGTGTGAGTAACAGATGATAGAATAAGAAGGTCTGTCAGTAAACTCAAGCTGCCCTTGGAAATTTCGAGTTGTGTGGCCCACGCTGGGTAGCGACGTGTGACTTAATAATATTTTGTTGTTCTAATATGCTCAACTATTTCTGACAGGTCTGTACAAACTTTCTCATAAACGCTTAATACTCTATCTGCTTCATATTAGTTGCAATAAACATTATGTTCGATTTGTAGGGCGCCATTAACATTCCAGTCATACTCTGCTGTCAGCCATAAGCATACTTGCTTCTGGTTTCCAAGGTCGAGGGATGAATCCCGGTGGAAAGCATGGACATTTTCGTGAGTAAAGGACAACAGTGTGGCTTACTTCAAAGCTAGGTATATCCGTTAGTCCCAGGGTGTAAATTCACTTCAAATAAGAAAATCTCAAGGTTAATAAACTAATTACGCTGTGTTTTGTGCCTGGTACAGAACGGAACGTTGAGAACAACAGCAATTATCATTCCTACTGTCATTAGCTAGGTAGCATGGGTAAAAATCCTGTCTAAATATAACCTCCCACCCCCAGGCAGGTTTCTAACTCAGGCCTCTGGACTTCAAGGTCATTATACAAGCCACCAGAATACACAGAGGGTAAGATAAACCTTTGCAGAAATTTATGTACTTACTAACCTTCGTGTTGGTTCACATGTAACATGGGAATACTGTAGGCATTAAGTTATGGTCCAATGTGATTGCCACTGTGTGATGCCCTTGGAATTCTCTTCTCTTTGCATCGTCAAGAGATACAAACTGTCCATTTGAGAAAAAGTTCCTGCAAGTATTGGAAAATTCAGACAATAAGAATATCAGTGAAACAATTGATATTGCAAAACATCAATTTGACACAAGTTGTGTGTTTATATGTGTTAACGTGGTATGTATTTCTTCTGTACTAGGATGTGGTCTATTCCGTAAGGATGACCAGTTATGACAAGATAGTAGGGAATGAAGTGGTCTTCTGAGACTATTCCCAGTAAATTAAAGTTATACATTAAAAGTATTATAGCAACATTTTTTGGAAGCTTTATTATAATAAAAACTGTTCAAATCAATTTTGTTTGAATGAATATTGTCAAACAATTTTGACAAGAAGTTATTTGACTTCGTACATGCTCAATTGTACTGATTTTGTACACACTTGGTTTTATTTAGTTTTGTCTAACCTCGTTGTTCTTCTTCTGATTCACATTCAGATTCGGTTGCCGATAGAGTGGAGCTATTCTCGTTGTTCAGGTCCATATTTGGAAGTTCATAAAATGTGTCAGTAACTGGATCTGCAGTAGGAATGCTGTTATATGGCTCCATAAGTGATCCGTTTTTCACACACACGAGAAGCTGGTAACACAAATCATTTCTGATCTTAAGTTTCTCGATGTCTTGGTCACAGCCACTTTAGCACCAGCTGGCGATCGCAAGCATTAGGTAGCTGTCGTAACATGTCTTGGATCAAAGACACATAGTGAAGTTGGAGTTTAAAACCTCATGCACAAAACTCATAGCTTTGATTATAAAGCTGTATCTTTTCCTTTACACTATTGGAGCTAACGTATATTATGACAATAATGACCGAAAAATATGTTGACAAAACAAGTACGAAGCGGATTTAAACAAGGCCGTCTATGATCTACTCTTATGGCAAGAAAATTGTAGTGCTCCAATTTCCTCCACCACCTATACAGGATTTAGGTTTATGAAAAGGGCTATTACTGTTGCCCAAGTACGCAGATTCTCAGCTGTTCTTGTAAAGCACACCGAGGTTTTCGATATTATACCATAAATAACTAAAGCGAAATAGCATGTACAGTCCATGTGGAAGTACAAGGTAGCCTTGCAAGGCAGCAATAGAGGAATCGATATAATTGACAGGAAAGACCACAGAAGAGCTTACTTATTTGAGCGGATAGCAGGTACGCTTCGAAACGAGATAGAATAAACTCTGAATTAGACACGGAAGGAAATAGGAGAAAAGGACAGCATGTTGTGGCGTGTGGAATTACCATATTACTTCTTAGGAGAGCTTTGAGTAACTACACTCCCGTACCAGTCTTTATGAAGGCACCAAAAACAAATGATATAGCTCCACCAGGTATTGCATCCTGCGTTCCATGTACCCCGTCCCCACTGCTTTCTGTGGCATTTTACCAACCTTCTCCGCCAACACATACATAGCAGTGGTTAGGGTGTGTGGAGCATCCTGCCTGTGTTGTTGTACCAAGGAATGGGGTACTTTACGAGTCTTAGGACAAATATTTTAATTGAATATGATTTTGTCCGCTTTTGAATAACATCATGTAGATATCCTATAGATACCTACGAATCAATTTGGTTATACATTTTCCCTAACGTGCTATTTTTCACAGCGGAGTGTTTAACTCACCAATAGCTCCATTGTAACAACACTCTGGTGTACCACACTGGTGACTCGTTTTTTCTCAGTTTTGAAATTTGTATGAAATGTATTTCTTATACATCCGTCTTCATCTGTTTTTGTATGTAAAATTGTATACGTAATATCAAAGGAATAATTTATAAATCCAAATATGCATTTGATTATTATTTGATTATTTTTCTCACAGAATATATTTTATACTGAACAGATAATCCATTTTAACACCAACAGCTTCGTGACTATTACACTATATTTCTCTGTAACCAATAACATCATCAGTCAAATACTTCAATTTATTTTCAGCTTGGTTAGGCATAAGAAGATGCCACTAGAATACTTCTCTAAAAAGCTTTAAACAGGTTTCAAAGTAGACATTTTTTTCTAATGTCAAGGCGTTTAATTCAGTTATCTGGAAACTGTTTTAGATTGAGCATAGAGCTTTGGCACAACCATTTCTTCTTTAATTCATATCATGCGCCCATATTTTCAGGTAAACAAATGTAAAACAGAAAATATTAGAAAATTCAGTCTCGGTGTGTGATAACTGTACGTGGTGCGATGTATGCACAGATTGTGGAGGTGCATCGGGGACGAACTGTGGGTGTGTAAGGAGTCCATTGACCAACTGAAGACATTGCTCAAAATTATATATTCATATGAGAATAGTGTGGAACTCTGCACGTAAAACAGGACGCCACTGCAAGCGAGAAAATGTAAATAGATACACACCCTTCGTTTTTCCTATATTTACGCTACCCGAGAAGGCCAGGAGAAAGCCTCCCAAACCTGAGGGGAAAGTCTAAATGGATGCGAGTGTAGCAACTCCCATGCAACGGGGGAAAGATCTAGGAGAGACCATCTGTATTTCTCCTCTCCTAACTGACGATTCGATCTAGCGTCTTAATGTCACATTAATACAAACACATAGAAACTAAGAATTTTTCAACAACTGTTACTATAGCAAGCTTGACAGGAGCTTAGGTCAAATATTTAATTTATACGTCTGCCTGTACAGATACACCAGTATCATATTTGGCAAAACTCAAAGAGCTCAAGTTCACGCAATAATACATTTAATGTTTACTGTAAGAGCTATGGTGATTTCAAGACAATTAAGTGTATTAAATAGTGTTGATTTGAAGAATGAAAGTTTTATATTGAATCTTCTGTCTATATTCTATAAAGTCCCCCTCATTCTCACTTCACTTTAGACCTATAATTTGGAAACTTTAAGGAAAAGACAGAAAGAGTATTGCAAAAGTATCTAAACCTATTAGAATATGAAGCTTGTCCAAAATTTCTTTACTGATCTTCAAGAGTTACCGCTTCCAAAATATACCTTAGTGTTGGCCTGTTTTTATTAACTTCCCAATTTCAAGTGAGTAATCTAAAAGAACACATAGCAAGCGTCATTTATCCATTTTCCTACTCATTAGCAATAGAAAGACCGCAGTTGGTAGCGCGCATGCTTCTGGAGCGGAGGACACGCATTCGACCCCCGGTTCCAGCATGGGGGTTTTATTCCCTCAGAGAGGTCTGGCACGGGGTGCACTCAGCCTCGTTAGGTCCAAGGGGGGCCAACTGAGGAGCTACTTGATGGAGAAGTAGCGGCCACAGGTCGAGAAGGCCACATAACTGGCCGGGAGTGTTCGGGGCGTTAACCACGTCCCACCTTCCAGTACTGCACCTCACTAATGACCCATGTGGTGGGTAGAGGTGCGAGACGCAGTGGCTGGGCGGTAGGCCTTGGCCCTTCACGTGCTGTCCCGCAGGGGGTTAGTAGTAGAAGTAGCAATAGAAAATATTCTGTATTATGTAAATCCGAAGTTGACCTTTGGACCCAGCAGCGGAAAAGTTGTTTTGCCTTGTATTTAGCCATATCTAAGGAAACTATTGAATGTAATTTATGTGAAGTATCTCTATGAAAGTAGCAGGAATAACTATAGGCGGTCCTCTGCACCGAATATAGTGTTAGACATCAAATAATCGTATTAATAAGGTAAGGCTAGAATTGTTAGCAAATAGTATATTATTATCGTTATTATTATTATTATTATTATTATTATTATTATTATTATTATTATTATTATTATTATTATTATTATTATTATTATTATTATTATTATTATTATTATTATTAGGTATTATTATCATTATCATCATCATCATCATCATCATCATTATTATTATTATTATTATTATTATTATTATTATTATTATTATTATTATTATTATTATTATTATTATTATTATTATTATTATTATTATTATTATTATTATTATTATTATGTAATGTAAGATTTGAAGCTTTCACGGCGAACGTTAGTGATCAATTCTTCACGGGTGATCAGCCGTGTTAAGTATGTGAAGGTCGAGCTTTCGGCCATGGAGTATACAATGGCCGAAAGCTCGACCTTCAATTGTGCAATGACAATGACTATTAAAATACAGTAGGCTTTGAGCGATATAACTAATCGTTTTAGTTTGGAGGTCTCATTCTCTGCACGCTAAACATATAAAAATTAACAACGATGTTGCATTTCACCAAAGTGTTAAGTTTTCTTAAACTAACACAAATAACAAGGAATGTCTCCGAAATGGTTTACCCTACAAAAAGCTTATTTAGACATAAATTGTGTGTTTTAGCGACATCTACATTTTTTGTAAAGTAAGATTTTGTCTATCTCTTACGGTTTATGAGTTATTCAAAAGCACTACATAGGCTATAGCCAGAAAATTGAAAATAAACATTTCATTTGTCATGAAAATACCTTAAAAATATTGTACTTTTATCAAAATCGTTAGAGCCATTTTCAAGAAAAACAAAGCTTTCGAAAAATCTTCCATGTAAAGGTTAGTTTAGGGTGGAGCTATTTTCTACAAAATCTTCGTGTCGCATCCTTGGAAGACATTGACCTTAAATGCCAGCTTTTGTTTTTAACAGTCGTTTCTGTTTTGAGTTATACTGTCCAAAGCCTGACAGACACACAGGGACACACACGGACCTTTATCTAAAATGCTTTTTTTTTTGACTCGGGGGTCTCAAAACATATATTTCCGAAGAAACATCAACATTGAATTTTTTGGTGGAATGCAATAATTCCTCTACTTGCCAGTAGAAAAAGTAAACATTTTCTAAAATGGGACTAAAATTGGAGATGGATCTGCAGACTCAATATATTGTTGTTAGTTAATGCTGGATTTCTGACAGTGAAGTCATTAATCCTAAAGCTGTCCAATATTCTTCACTGATGGACGGGGCGCTAGAAGTAGCCGGGCATATTTGAAGGTGGTCTTGGTCCAGTTCCTCTTGCAGATCACATAGAGGGCAGAGTGGTGAAGAATATACCCCAATTCTGTTCAAATGTTTTGCCAGACCATCATGTTCTGTAATCAACTTGAAGGTCATAACTGCCGTTTTTCGAGTATACTCAGGAATTAGTGTCTGAATGTTTGGTATTTCGCAACATTTATTCTTTGATTCTTCATAGTAATATGCAATAGCAATAATTTTTTTGGATTCAGAGTTGACTAATCTTTTAGCTTTATAAAATGGTAGCTTAACCATAGATTTCTGTTCACTGTTTTTAACCTTTTTTGCAAGAAAATCAGATTTGTCATTAGCACTGAGTCCAAAGTAAGCTGGTGTCCCTTGGAAGACTAGGTGTTTTTGAAGTGCTGTTAGATGGGTAAGGATTTTACAACATTCTATAATTATTTGCTTTTTTTGTGTCAACTTGGAAGTAATTGTTATAATGGCTGCCCTGAAATTTGAGAGAATAACTGCTTGATGAAAATGTGAAATAATATGGAAAAGATTTGGTAGGGCCATTCTAATTGCTTAAATTTCTCCAACAAAGTTTGTAGTTCCATAACTTAAATATTTGTAATAGGAAAAGGGGTGACACCTGACTCTAGCCCCTGCTCCACCTCGGTTTGATATCAATGATCCATCAGTATAAATATGGAGCCATTCGTGATACAGAATTCTAGAATGAATTGTCTCTAATGCTAATAATTTTAGAACACTAGTTGGAGTATCACTTTTCTTAGCTTCTTCTGTCAGGTGTAAATATTATGTGATCTCTAATGTTTGTGTCTGATTGACTTCAGATATGAAGTATTCCTTTGAATTAGGAAGGTTTGATGTCTTGAATTTTGGAAAGAAACATCTCCTGAGTCTTAAGTGTATGTGTAAAATTTCTCTCGTGCATGTGCGAACACATTATAAATCATAATAACCGAAAAGCTGTATTACATTATTCAATACCTAGACTAGACTACCAGATGGCAGGCTGAGAACAGCCCGAGGTGTGTCATTCGTGTACCTGCCCTTTTAGGGCTTAACCACTGTATGACGGGATTAGGATGTTGTAGGATGGCTGGTGATGAATGGGGATTGTGGGTTATTAGGAGGTAGCATGGGCTTATGCTCCTCGTCGGGTGATAATTTCAGCGTGCAACTACCGTTGGGCACTGCTGATGGGTGGTCCAAATATGGATATTTGACGAAAAATTCTTGACTTCCAATCTACTCTTGGAAGGACTGTAAGGAGCTCAGCTTGCGCTGTTGATGGGGTAGCTCCTGTGTTACCGGGAGTGCCCGCAAGCCATGCGGGGAACCCGGTGTCGCACAAGCGTGCGTTCTCTAGGGATATAGTCCCCAAGAGACCTAACCAGGGCGCTCCGATGTTGTGGAAACTGGTCGTAGAATTTGGTTGCCCGGCGCCTAATTTCGTCCTCCACGTACTGGAGGGACGAGGCTTCGTGCAGTAGTCTCGTAGGGAATCTACGGCATACAGAATAGATTACACGAATACCTCTATTCTGTATACGTTGCAGACGCAGGAGGTGGGTGTCTGCAGCCATGCCCCAGATTTCGCAGGCATACAGGAGGATAGGGATAATGAGAGCCCGAAAGAGGCGTAACTTTAAGGGAATTGGCATCCCCGACCGCAGCATGGGTTACAGTGAGGCAATTGCCCCGCTGGTCCGCGCTGATAGGTCGTTGATGTGTTCCCGAAAAGTTAGGCCCTTGTCGAGCTTTACTCCCAGGTAGGTAAGGGAAACTACCCACTCTATCCATCGGCGAAGGTATATGAATGTGGGGAAGTTGGCGGGAAAGCGGCGTTTGGTGAAAAGTATGGCGCGGCTTTTCTCCGGGTTGATGGACAATCGCCAACGCCTACACCACTCTTGGATGAGGCGGAGGTGTCGCTGTATGGGGAGAAAGGTTCTGCGAGGGTGTTTATTTGTACAGTATAGCAGGACGTCGACAGCACACTGGGCTATGTTAACGTGCTGCTCGGATGGAATGTCGGCCACATATACGCTGAATAGCGTAGGGGACAATACAGAACCCTCAGGGACTCCGCCTCTGATTGGCTTTCGTGTAGATTTGGTTCCCGCAACTGCGACCACAAAGGATCTGTGTTTTAGAAATGAGTGTAGTAGGTGTATTAGGCGTGTGGGAAGCTCCAGTTGGATGAGTTTGCGGAGGAGACCGGCATGCCAGGTCGTAGAGAAGGCCTTCTCAACATCTAGAGAAACCGCGGCGGTATAGGCTTTGTCCTGTAAACCCAGGGCGGCAGCCTCCACCACACGCAGCAACTGCTGAGATGTTGAGTGGCCAGGCCGGAACCCAAACTGATGGGGAGGGATGGCTTGAATGTCCCCCAAGATGGGAGACAAGCGGACTAGAATAAGCCTCTCAAGCACTTTCGAGAGTACAGACAGGAGACTTATGGAACGGTAGTTGGCAGGATGAACCGGGTCTTTCCCTGCCTTCAATATGCAGATCACCCGGGCCTCCTTCCACTCGCGTGGAAAGTGACTAAGGGCGAGGCACATATTGAAGAGCTTAGTGAGGAAGAGCACGGCCTTGAAAGGAAGGTGGCGGAGCATGGCAGGGGTTAACCCGTCAGGTCCCGCAGCCTTTTTGCGGTCGAGGCGCCGGAGTACGCCCTGGAGCTCACTAGGCTGGGATGGGAAGCCGATCCGCCTCCTCATGCGGACGTCGAAGGTATCGACGTACCTCCTGGCGGACGCGGTCGGAGAAGTATAGGTCCTGCGGATCATCTCTAGGACGCATAGTCCTCTCCAGATAGTCAGCAAACACATTTGCTTTGGCTTGGGGTTCATAGGCCAGGCCTCGGGTGTCTTGGATAGGTGAGGTGTGTGACCCTCCTCGGTTCCTGAGTCGCTTGGCGATCTTCCACACGTCACCATCTTCCGGGTTCAAACAAGTCATCCTGTCCTCCCACGCGCGCACTCGGTGCTCGCGTAGACGGAGACGAACCTCGTGGCGTAAACGCCTTAGAACCGTTAGATGATGGGGCGTGCGGTGCCTCTGGTAGCGCCTGCGAGCCGCCCAAGAGCGGCGGATGAGGAAAAGGAGCTCTAAAGGTAGGACATCAGGATGAAGAGGAGCTGGGGTATGGATGGTGAGGTTGTGGACCGTTCGCTTCACGACAGAGGTGAAGGAAGAGACCGCAACCTCTAGGGTTGGGATGTCTGTGATGTTGGGGTTGGCGGGGATGGCGCCATTCAGGCAACTTCTGACGCAGCCCCAATCTACGTTCCGATGTTGGATTGGGACCTCATGGCTGGCAACCTGGGTGTTAATGATGGCCAACACGGGATTACGGTCTGAATGACGTTCGTTGACCGATGTGAGTGATAGATGATATGGAAAGTGTTTGATGATTGCGAAGTCTATGACGGATGTCCGCCCTAGACCTCGCGGGTAATGGGTAGGTTGCCAGGGACCCTCTACTCTAAGTTGAGGGTCCGCGTCTACCATTCTGATGATATCGTTGCCTCTAGCGTCTGCACGGGGACCGCTATGCCAGCGCTGATGCTTAGCATTTAAGTCCCCGGCAATAATGGCATGAGGATTGTAGCAGTTTTTTGTATAGCGCTTATGATATACAAAATATATCAAAGTTACAAAATCCATTAATAGCAAAGGTTTAAGAATATGTACCACAGGTGAAGGGATGCCAGTCGGGAAAGGCACTACCGAGGGTCATTAGCGAACGTCCCAAACATTAAGGTAAACGAGATACAATTAGTTTTGGCAAGGTCTTCAACATAAAGAAAAGGAGCCTGCTATTGTAGTTTAGAAAGTATCGAAAACCCGAGGGGTTTCGCCAGAGGCCAAAGTCTTCACTTAATGAAGTGAGGGCCATTATGGATGTTTGGGAAGCTAAAAGGTTATAATGACTGAGGGACAGTAGGAGAGAGACATCGTTACGAGGGAGAGATACATGTAAGCAACACGGTGAAAATTCGTTCCAACGGTTACGTTAAACTGCATATTTTATTCTATTTAAAATTGTTCAGCAAAGCTTAAACGTGTAAAAATAAAACAAATAAAGTGTTCTAACAAAACTACAATATCGCTCTGTGTAACCACCACGGATCCCAGAGATTAAGACTCATGTGTGAGCAGCCGTAGGCACCCATAATAGGAAGCAGTCAATCGAGTGACGTAAAATGCTTCAAATTGGCGCTCCAACGTGTGGCGTGAACTTCAGAGAATTTCAGGAATGCTGAGCGTGAACTCCAGAGAATTTCAGGAATGCTGAGTGTGAACTTCAGAGAATTTCAGGAATGCTGAGCGTGAACTTCAGAGAATTTCAGGAATGCTGAGCGTGAACTTCAGAGAATTTCAGGGAAGCTGAGGATGAACTTCAGAGTACTTCAGGGAAGCTGAATAAGGTATGCGGAGAATTTCAGGGAGCTGAACAACAAAGGCCGTGAACTCCAGGGAAGGTGACCCAGGACACAGTAGGAACGAGAGGACCCACAGCGAATAGCAGTGCAGCAAGCTGATTAAGGTACTGAGTGAGAAGTTTATCTACGTGTTGTAGTATATAGTCAATGTATTTAAGGAACGGGAAAATGATCGAGCAATTAGATATAAATATGGAAGTGCAGGAGGGTGATGAGAGAGTGGGAGAAGGTGTATATAGTAATGTAGATAATGCAAGGGACAGAGTAGCTGATACGAATATACAAAATCAGGGAAAAGAAACAGGGGCAAGCATGGATACTAATGAAATATTAAAGTCACTTATGTCAATGATGACGGGGTTAACAGAAAAGGTAGATCAGAGTCAGAAAGATTTAACGGGTTTAACAGAAAGTCAGAAAGAGATTAAGGAAAAGGTAGAAAAAAGTCAGAAAGAATTAACGGGTTTAACAGAAAGTCAGAAAGAGATTAAGGAAAAGGTAGAAAATACGAGGGAGAACTTAACAGCTGACTTAGTCAAAATAGGAAATAAGATTGAGAAACAACAGAAGGTTTTAGAAAATTTCAAGGAGGAAGTTAGAAATGAAATAGAAAATGTAAGAAGTGAGGTTAGAAATAATCAGGAAGAGGTTAAAATTGAAATTGAAAATGTACGAATTGAAATGAGGGAAAGTCAGGAACAGGTTAGGGAAGAGAGTAAAACAGTTAATAAAAATGTAGAGAAAGAAAATAGAAAATTAAGGGAGGAAATAACTACTGAATTAGCTAAGGAAAGGGAAATTAATAGCAAGGAATTAGAAATCTGTAGGAAAAGATTAGAGCAATCAGAGAGGGAAACTAGGAGATTAGCTGTGAGTGTAGATGAGGTAAATGACAAACTGAAAGAAAGATTAAATAACATATGTATGTCTGACAATGTTAGTGATTCTGTGAGTAGTAACACTATTACGGTAGCAGCACGGGACGAAGCGATGCAGAATGCGTCAGCGGACATTCCGATGTTAAATTTAAATGCTGGTACATCAGGTAATAGTAATACCAATGTCAATGTTAATGCACGCAATAGTCCACATTTGCAATGGCCCAACCATGTTTTGAATGAAATTTCACCACCAACCTTTGAAAACGAAGAATTTGATGACCCCAAGGCTTTTATAAATAGCATGCAAGAGTATTTTCTTGTAAAAGGTATTCCCGAGAAATATAAGATGACGGTTGTCAGAAAATGTTTTAAAGGCAACACTTCAAACTGGTTAGAGTTATCAGTAGGATTAAGTAATGATTATCGGACATTTAAGGAAATTTTCTTAAATAGATATTGGGGAGCTAGCAGGCAGGCAAATATAAGACTGGAACTGAGTAATGGGAAATATAACCCGCATAAAGATCAATGCATGGTTAATTATTTTATGGCCATAGCTAAAAAATGTAAGATGCTTGACCCTCCGATGGGAGAAATAGAATTGATTAATTTAATAACCACACATTTTCCAGAAACCATTCAACACAATCTGATTATTGCGAAGCCGATAACAATAGCGGCAATGATTGACTTGTTAATCGCACTGGAAAGAAATAAGAGCCAAAACGAGGCAAGTAATGAGAGACATTTTGGATATAACCGATCTCCAACAAAAATTTTCGGGCAGGGGGCAGGTTCAGGTGATGTCAGGAATTCTGATGCTCGGCAACGGTATCATGGCCCAGTCCCTAAAAACAATAATTACCACCGGAAAAATAATTTTGAGCCTCAGGACAGGAGACATAATTTTGAGCCTCAGGATAGGAGACATAATTTTGAGCCTCAGGATAATAGAAGAAGGGTTGAGAATTATCCACGGGAAAGAAACCCTCAAATTAATTACGTACAGGCAAATAGATATTACGGAGATAGAAGGGGGTACACAAGGAATCGATTTCCTTCGGGAAATAATTATCACCATAATAATAATTGGTACAGACCGAATTCCCCCAGGCAAGAAGAAAGAAATGGGAATAGCAGAATTTCTCCAAATCCGGAAGAAAGGGTAGACGCTATAAACGCGGTAAAAAGATTGGAAGAAACAAATTTTCACCAGGATTCAAACCCGGGACCCTCGTATAATGGGAATGGGACAGGAGCCATTAGTAAGCTTTCGCAAAACTCCAAACCCAGTCAACTTCGCCTTCAGTGAAGATTGGGAATGATGAATGTTCTTACTATGGGAAGTACTTCGAAAATAAGGGACAGAGAAGGCAATGTTTGATCGAAAAACATAAAGAAAATACAGAGAATGAAATTTTAATTGATCCACCAAGAATAAATATTGGTATTAACGGGAAATTATTTCAGGCTATTATTGACACCGGTGCTAATACTACTGTGTGTTCCCAAAACGTTTTTGAAAATTTAGTGAATAGTGGTGTAAAATTATTATCTTTGCCAGTTTATGGGATATATTGCTCTGTAGCAGTAGGTAAAAGGAAAGAAAGGGTAAAATTTCAAGTGATGGTAAAGGTCGAGATCGCACAGAAATGCATTGAAATATTATTTTTGGTTGTACCCAGGCTTGTTTTTGACGTAATAATCGGTTGCGATAGTCTTTATGCTTGGAATTCCATCGTAGATTTTGAAAATAAAAGTTTTAAGTTTGAAACAGGACCTGACACCATAATTGTACCATTTTTAGACCATACTTCGAGGATAATTGTACGGGATCAGGTAGAGGAAGAAATGGAGGGGGAAACATTCTTTGTCGAGGTAATAAATATTGGAGCGATGGAATTAGCAGAATTAAAAGTTGGGAACTACGATGAAATAGAGGAACAAAATATTGTGAGTAGAGGTAATTATTTCTGTGATTTTGACGAAGAAAAGAAACCCCGAGAAAACCCAAAATTTAACTTGAAGAATAGTAATATAAATGAGTACGACGAAAGAAATGACTGTGTCAAGATAGAAAATTTAATAGGATCTAAGGTGAACCAAGCTGAGAGACTAAATGAGGAACAAAAAGGAAAATTACGGGAACTTTTAATAGAAAACAGGAAGGTATTCTCGGAAAAGCCTGGAAGATGTAACTGTTACACACATTCGTTTGAAGTAGCGAATAAAATTTTCAAAGAAACTCTAAGTAGCCACCAGATAAAACTATATCATTGTTCTTATTATTTTCCTTCAGGGAATCCGACAGAGCGGACATTAAGAGAAATAGGGACTTATTTTCGAGTGCTTACTCATAATAATCATCGAAACTGGGTAAGGTATTGTACCATCATAGAGAAAATTATTAATAATACTGTAAATACTACAACTGGTTTTGCACCGATATAGATTGTAACGGGATCGTGACTTGGAGCGCCGTTTGTAGCGGTTTCTGGACGTTGGGTGCCGGATTTAGGTAGGCATGAGAGGATGTTTCTCGGGCGCGAGGTTAGATGACAACACAACACAGGCTTTTACTAAGTTTATTCTTCAACACTTCATTTGCCTCCAATTTCCGACCTGAGCAAGTTTCTGGTGCTTCTCTCTTAGATTGCTAACTGCTTTACGTTCACTAATCACCGTTGCACTTCATACCTCGACGTTTCTTTTTGGCGCGAGAGCTATACTCATTTAGCGATACCAGGTTTACACTTCTAGTCACATCGCCACCCAGACTCAAACTGTCAGACCGTTACACTTTTCACCTCGACGTTCCTTTTTGGCGCGAAGCTATACTCATTTAGCGATACCAGGTTTACACACTTCTAGTCACATCGCCACCCAGACTCCAACTGTCAGACCGTTACACTTTCCACCTCGACGTTCCTTTTTGGCGCGAAGCTATACTTATTTAGCGCTACGAGGTTTACACTCCTGGGCACATCGCCATCCAGACCCAACTGTCAGACCGTTGCACTTTGCACCTCGATTTCCCATACTGTCCATTCGATACATTATTTAACTGTTTAATGAACTCTAATGTGACTAAATTAAGGACATAGATTTGATTTCTTTAGTTCTAGAGGCCTTTAGAAACTTGTTCAGGTCAACCTACTTTCAAAAGGCAATTTCTTTGCACAATACCAAGTTATACTTATATCTAAAATCTTATATGTATGTACATTCTTAATCTAAAATTACAAATATATACGTAGAAGTTCCCGTCTCAAATGCGCCGGATTTTGTAACAAGAAAAACAGGAAGATCTTTGAGAGATTTCTCCTTTTTTTTTTGGTTACCAAATTCTATTTTCCTCCGAAGTCCTGACTTCAGCTTAACCTACACATGAAAATGTCCACTTCCTCGTAGTATACCTTTGCTTTCAATTATCTACCTGTCTTGGACTTTCACCTTCTTCCTTTACAATATCACACATATAGGTCACTGACACAGGTTCTCCTTGTCTACCTGGCCCATGTAAACACAAGGATTCAATGTCTTCCAGGGTCCCTTAGTTCTTAACCAGAGTTTCACATAATGACATTGTGTACTTCTAATCTACTCACATTTACAAGCTACTAATTTTACATTTTCTTTTTTTTTTTTTTTTTTTTTTTTTTTTTTTTTTTTTTTTTTTTTAAATTCTTAAACCAGTGTTTCATATAATGACATTCTGCACTGCTAATCTAATCACACTTACGAGCTACTAATTGTACACTTATTTCTACCTATCTTCACCTATATCCTTCCAAGTTTACCATTGTTCCTTCATCTGTCTTTTTAAACTTATTTACCGCTTCGCGCGTATTTTAAACCATCATTTTCATTTCAATTGTTGCTTGTTAGTGTTTCCCGCATCTTCGGTCTCCCTTTGATAAGTAATTAGATCAAATTTACAATTACTGTATGATACAGTTTACACTTTTAATATCATTTATGTAATTTCTGTCATAGCCGTAATCAATCTGTGATTTCCTTCCATTTTTCATTTAATAAGTACTACAACGAGTTATAACGTTCCAGCAATTAGGACTCTAATCCGGTTTTAGCATTTTTCTACCTTTCTCGCCTTGTGCATGGCTTTGCATTGGTCTACTTTTGTTTTTATTTAGTTATTTATTTTCACGGTCAACTTTATCATTTTTATCTCAACATACTTTTCGGCAGCTTCTACTTCAATTGTTCTTTTATAAGTTCGCGCATCTCAAAATACTTTTCGGCAGCTTCTACTTCAATTATTCTTTCATAAGTTCGCGTATCTCAGTTCACTTTTCGGCAGCATCTACATAAATTATTCTTTCATAAGTTCGCGCATCTCAGTTTACTTTTCGCCGCTTCTACATCAATTGTTCTTTTATATGTTCGCGCCCACTCTGTTAATGAATTGGATCTCCACTATTCTATCGGTTCGAATCCCCTTTTGTTTCATCTATTCCACGGTCAACTTTATTTATTCATTTTTTTTTCTCAGTCTCTTTTCACGCCGGGTACTTAAGTCAATTTTTTTTTTTAAGCTATTTAGTAAAGTAGGTAAATAAATCTTTCCTTGTTACTCTCTACTGTTTTCAATCCCGTAACTCGGTTCATTGGCCGTAAATACAGCTGGTTCGGTCGTCTGTCGTCCCTTTTCGCCTTGGTGTGGTCACAATGAGGACCGTGGCTATCCGCCTGCCCCTTATCTATTGTAAAGATCTTTACTACGCGTTTCACAAATGACTGTTGGTTTCGTGTATCAATATGGATTTCCCCTTTCGTTTTCTTTCTGATCTTATGATTCCTTTTGCCTTTTTCGTCTTTCTTTTTCACTCGTTCCGCGGCCAATTTCCTAAGCATTAATTTTATCTTACTTTGTGTAGTCGCATCCCAGTACTTGTTAAGGAACATTTGCCTGAAATACTCGTAAGAACAATTTTCCCCCAAAACAAGCCTTAACCACGTCAGAGATCTATTTTTCAGAGCCTTACGCACAACAAACATTTTGAGCTGTTCCGGTATATCCTTTATCTCGAAATAGCGGTCTAAGTCGATAAGGAATTGCTTAGGATTTATGTCCTCAGACTCTTCAAAAATGGGAACAGACACTTCATTCAGTAATTGGCCATATTGACTAAGACTATTTCCTGTATTAGACGGGTTCACGTGGAAGGAGCTAGGTGTCACATTTTCTATAGCTACAGCCTCATGCTGTGCGCTATTTACAATTGAGTTATTTCCATTACTGTCAACTGCGCTTGTCGCATTACCATTATTAATACTTCTTAATTGTATCTCTATTCTCTCTACAGATCCCTGGATTTCCACTATTCTACTCTCGTTCTTTTTTGAACGGTTATCTACCTCTAGATGAGCTAATAGCTGTCTCTCCGTGTTTTCCTTAAGTTTATTAATTTCTTGTCCCTCAGCTTCTAATTCAGCGTGCACTACCTGCAAAGTTTCATTTACCTCCCCATGCACTGCGTTCTTAATAGCTGTTAGCTCATCCGTCAGCATTTTCCTAATTTCTACATTTTTTCTTTCACACATCTCTTTCATACGTTCTAAATTTTCGTCTACGTTAATTCTAAAGGAATTTAACCCTTCCTGGATTTCGGAAATGCTCCCCTGCTGTGTATTTAATTGCTCCCTCATTCTCTCCTCAAATTCCTGGTGCTTTTGATCTAAATGTTCTTTGAGCTTTGATTCTTGGGTCCTAAATCCTTCGTCTAAGAGTTCTTTAACTTGACCACCCATATTCTCTAATCTACTACTCATTTCGTTTAGTTCTTTACCCTGACCACTAATTTTACTTTCCAATTTCTCACCCATTTCGTTAACCTGACCACCCATATTCTCTATTCTACTACTCATTTCGTTTAGTTCCTTACCCTGACCACTAATTTTACTTTCCAATTTCTCACCCATATTCTCTATTCTAGTACTCATTTCGTTTATTTTTTTCAAGAGTATCTTAAAGCAATCTCCCGAAGTATTCCCTACTGCATCGCTGCTCTCAGCACTGTTTTCTTTACTCTGTTCTAACGACTCCATTTTGGTATTTCTACTTAGCTTTCCGCTACAAAGGAGCATCTATTTAAATTTACCTTATTCTAATCTTCCCCATTCAGTCATACAGTATATAATGTCCTCTCATTCTTCCACACATTTGTTTCCATGCATCTACTATTTTAAATGTGATATATATTGTCTTTACATAGTATTGTTTTGTTTAACTCTAACCTTTCGGTGACTTGCGTTGCTGGGTTGATGTGGTCGTCCTCTGATGTTGATTGTCTCGCTTGTTGAAACAGCACCTCGTGCGCCTTTCCTCCGAGGTCTTGAGGCTGTTTCCTGTCGCTCGTGATGTTACTTGGTCGTCGGCTCCTTTTCGCGTCCACGGCTTCTACTGCTGTCCCTGGGTTGAAGTTCACCTTCTTCCTACGCGTCGATTTATTCTCGCCGAGTTAACTGCTTACATCGGTGATCCTCTGGTTGTCATTCTTTGTCGAGCCACCACGTTGGGATGCCATTTGTAACGGGATCGTGACTTGGAGCGCCGTTTGTAGCGGTTTCTGGACGTTGGGTGCCGGATTTAGGTAGGCATGAGAGGATGTTTCTCGGGCGCGAGGTTAGATGACAACACAACACAGGCTTTTACTAAGTTTATTCTTCAACACTTCATTTGCCTCCAATTTCCGACCTGAGCAAGTTTCTGGTGCTTCTCTCTTAGATTGCTAACTGCTTTACGTTCACTAATCACCGTTGCACTTCATACCTCGACGTTTCTTTTTGGCGCGAGAGCTATACTCATTTAGCGATACCAGGTTTACACTTCTAGTCACATCGCCACCCAGACTCAAACTGTCAGACCGTTACACTTTTCACCTCGACGTTCCTTTTTGGCGCGAAGCTATACTCATTTAGCGATACCAGGTTTACACACTTCTAGTCACATCGCCACCCAGACTCCAACTGTCAGACCGTTACACTTTCCACCTCGACGTTCCTTTTTGGCGCGAAGCTATACTTATTTAGCGCTACGAGGTTTACACTCCTGGGCACATCGCCATCCAGACCCAACTGTCAGACCGTTGCACTTTGCACCTCGATTTCCCATACTGTCCATTCGATACATTATTTAACTGTTTAATGAACTCTAATGTGACTAAATTAAGGACATAGATTTGATTTCTTTAGTTCTAGAGGCCTTTAGAAACTTGTTCAGGTCAACCTACTTTCAAAAGGCAATTTCTTTGCACAATACCAAGTTATACTTATATCTAAAATCTTATATGTATGTACATTCTTAATCTAAAATTACAAATATATACGTAGAAGTTCCCGTCTCAAGATAATGCAGGGAATTGACCCTGAACCCATTTTTAAAAATACTCCAAGAACGATTGAGAGAAGTCAGCCATTATCAGAGGAACAAAGGGCTAAGATCGTTTTTGACAGATTGCAAGAAAAAGCGGAAAAGAGGAAATCAAAAATCAAGGAACGTAAAAATAAACGGAATCCTCAGGTAGGAGATCTAGTCCTCGCCAGGGATTATAAGTTATCCAATGCGTTAAGGGGGAGAAGTCATAGATTAGAACTATTATATAAAGGTCCGGTAATGATTACTGAGAAATTCGGAGAGCATACTTATGAATTAGTGGACTTAAAAACAAACAAATCGATTGGGAGATGGCATAAGCAGCTAATAAGACCGTATAGAAATTCCTCAAATAGTATCGAAAAGTAAGAAAAGAAATGGTGAGAAGTTAGTTGAAAGAATGGTTGGATCATGAAAATGAGGGACTAATTGTTTCTATGTATACTTGTAAATAACTGTAAGAATAACGTAATTAATATTAAGGAAAGTGAATATATCGAAAAAAAACAGTGAAGTGGATAATGTGCGTGTGAAAAAAAAAAACATTAAAAGTGAAACCAGCAGAACAATCCATAACCATAAAAGACTTTTGATAAAAATAATTATATAGAATCAGAAGATCGATGAAAGAAGAAACATGTAAAATAATATTAAATCACTATGTAGTATTAAAAATATAACCCTATGTGTGTTGAGTGCTGATTTGTGTAATGTAAATATGTGAAGGGTATTCTATGTACAAGCTATGTCTTTAAGAATTTGAGTGTAAACCCTTTTAAGCATTTGTATGTAATTGACGAAAGATTTGCTGAACAATCGCGAAATTTTAACAAGAAAATGATTTTCGGGCAAGACATATACCTTATCATATTCTTACATAATATGATAATGTATATGGGGGGCATTTGTAGCAGTTTTTTGTATAGCGCTTATAATATACAAAATATATCAAAGTTACAAAATCCATTAATAGCAAAGGGTTAAGAATATGTACCACAGGTGAAGGGATGCCAGTCGGGAAAGGCACTACCGAGGGTCATTAGCGAACGTCCCAAACATTAAGGTAAACGAGATACAATTAGTTTTGGCAAGGTCTTCAACATAAAGAAAAGGAGCCTGCTATTGTAGTTTAGAAAGT
The DNA here is from genome assembly GCA_030765045.1 of Tenodera sinensis. Lineage (NCBI taxonomy): Eukaryota > Metazoa > Arthropoda > Insecta > Mantodea > Mantidae > Tenodera > Tenodera sinensis. The sequence continues at coordinate 245,185,491 of CM060962.1, forward strand.
ATCGAAAACCCGAGGGGTTTCGCCATAGGGCAAAGTCTTCACTTAATGAAGTGAGGGCCATTATGGATGGATGTTTGGGAAGCTAAAATGATATAATGACTGAGGGACAGTAGGAGAGAGACATCGTTACGAGGGAGAGATACATGTAAGCAACACGGTGAAAGTTCGTTCCAACGGTTACGTTAAACTGCATATTTTATTCTATTTAAAATTGTTCAGCAAAGCTTAAACGTGTAAAAATAAAACAAATAAAGTGTTCTAACAAAACTACAATATCGCTCTCTGTAACCACCACGGATCCCAGAGATTAAGACTCATGTGTGAGCAGCCGTAGGCACCCATAATACGAAGCAGTCAATAGAGTGACGTAAAATGCTTCAGGATGTAGGGCAAGGATGGAGAGGTAGTCGTTTGGAACGAACTGCCTCTGGGGTGGTTGATAAGCAGACACCATCAGGACTTCAGTACCTCCGAGGTGGACACAAGTGGCCGTGGCCTCTAGGGTTTGAAGTGGAGGGAGCTGGATGGGTTGTGGACCACACCGTTCTTCACGGAGATCGCTGTACCGCCCCCACGGCGGCCGACGCGGTCCGATCTGAGACAGTGATAGCCCTGGAGTCGGGATGTGACGTTCTGATGGAGATGTGTTTCTGATACCAGAATGAGGCCTAGGGCATGCGCTCCAGCAAAATGGTGGAGCTCATTCTCCTGACCGGCCAAGCCACACGCGTTCCAGAACGCGAACCTAAACGAGGTACGAGACCTAGTCTGATCCGCCATTCTGGGGCGTGCGGATGACGGTGGTCAGGAGAGCGAGCGTCTCCATGGCTATGGCCATTTTGCTGGCTTGGTCGCTGGCAGAGAGGAATCTTACCAGCAGTTCGCAGATCTTCTGACCATGGTTTTGCAGCAGCTGCTGCAACCACGCCAGTACGTCCTGGAACTAAGGTGTGGGAGGGGTAGTGGTTTGTTGTGGAGGTGGTTGGACAGGAGAGCTCGGTAGCACCGGACCCGAGTAAACACTCCCACCGTCCTCGGAGTCAGACTCCGGATTTTGGCCTACCCGTGGAACTTGTTCACGTGGGAGGCCCTGGCTGGTGGTAGGTTCGGAAGCCTCGACTTTGCGGCACTTGCCTCTTCCGCTTTCGCGTTGAGTGGCAGGTCGCTTCTTAGCCTCGGCGGAGGTCTTTTTGACAGCATCAGTGGAGGTGCTGGCAACGGGAGTTCCAGACTGGCTGGCAAGCCCCTTTCGGGACTTGCCGGGGGAAGAAGGATGGCTGGCAAGCCCCTTTCGGGACTTGCCGGGGGAAGAAGGAAGAGAAGACATGGTAGGGAAAGTGCAGGGACAGGTACAATTACACAAACACACCTCGCGTGTTCTCACCTGCAGGTAGCAGGGGCTTAGCAGCGTGCCGAACAGAGGACCGGACACCTTTTTCAGGGTGCGCCTTATCTACCCGAGGGTAGATGGCTAAGCCTTGTTCGGCAACCCGCTACCTGAAATGTAGTCTTTCCTCGTTGTACCAGCTCGCACCCCTCCGATCGCAGAATCGGTGTTTGAGAAGAAGCAGGAAGGAATTCAGAAGCTATGCGGCAGGCTACAACATGCTTACCAAGTTTCTTGCAACGTGCACGCAATATGTGCTTCGGCTGGCTGGTAGTCAACAATTGCTCCACCACGGTCGCTGCAGTCGCACTCCTGTAGCCCCTGGCGAGAAGTCCTGGAACTCGAAGCAGCTAGCATCAATCCCCAAGTGAACGTGACTCAGGTCGCAGAGCGAATGTATTCAATACCTTAAGATCCATAAACTATTTAGAGAAACACATAAAAACGAATGCTACGAAACGTGACTATGCAGCTAAGGCCATCTGTAGATCATCATAACTACTCGTAGCTATTACTTGAAAATACTTCTGGACCCTAAGTACAGCATTTTTAGAGGATACATGCAAGACAGAGATTTGTTAGAAAATCCTCCGCCCTCCTGTAGCTGCTGTGGCGGTTTTGATTAAAATAACAGCCTTAAGATATGAACTCTTTAATAAATTGTATATATTGAATATATATTGTGAACGGTTTCTGAATTCGTCTTCATTTGGCGATTTTCTTATAATTTTGTAAATCAGAAACTTACGATAAAAGATATACCTATGTTTAAAATACACAACATATGTAAGTGTTCTTTTATGGCATTAATCATTTTCGAGATACTCTTTGCTATTTGTTTGAATTTTCATACAATTCCGTACCTATATATTTTTGAACTGCAAAGTCGCTATTCGGTTTTTTCTCGTAATTAATTTTATTTATCATAGAAAGAGAGGAACATCAAAGACATCACATATTATCCTGCTTTTTTGATATTATTAAACTCTTGTACCTACAGTGAAATTTATGCTATTATAACGAGCAAAAACATAAGTGTGTGTGTGTGTGTGTGTGTGTGTGTGTGTGTGTGTGTGTGTGTGTGTGTGTGTGTGTGTGTGTGTGTGTGTGTGTGCGCGCGCATATATCGAGCACGCGTGCATATAACTTATAAACAACCATTTGTATCGATAATTTTTTCACCATTAAAAAGTCCTAATCTTTCAGACGGTCCTGCTACATAATGGTTCCAAAAAGTTATAAAAGTCGGAGATGGTTAGGTTTCCTTTTTGCCTTCTCTACTGGTAAGTAGAGGAAATATTGTATTCCACCCAAAAATTCGATGTCGAGATTTCACGGAAAATGTATACTTGGAGGTCCCCTGAATCCAATTAAAGCATTTTTAGAAAAAGGTCCGTGTGTATTTATTATGTCTGTCTGTGTCTGTCAGTCGGTCTGTTGGTCTCTCTGTCTGCCTATCTGTCTGAAATCGAAAAGTGGGCTATTAAACTAAGTTGGTATCGAAGGGTAATGTCTCTAAGAATAAATGTCTAGAAGATTTTGATGAATATTGCCCCACACTAAACAACCCTTTACATGTAAAATTTCGATTTTTTTTAAATGTCTCTAACGCTGTTGAGGAAAATGAACTGTGAATAAGGTCGTTTTATGACAAATGAAATGTATATTTACAATTTTCTGGCTACAGCCCATGTAGTTCTATTTACACTTGAAGACTTTTGAATAACTCGTAAACTGTAAGAGATAGACAAGAACTTACTATACAAATATGTAGATCTTGTCAAAACACACAATTACTTTCCGAATACAAGTTCCTGTAGAGTGAACTATTTCGGAGATATTCCTTGTCAGTTGCTTCACTTTCGCAAAGAACTTAAACTTTGGCCTAAGCAGCATCATTGTTCATCTTTACATGTTAACTCAGCAAAGAGAAAGGCATTTTAAGGGTTTAAAAGATTTGACTATCGCTCAAAGTCTATTTTTTTTTAACTTTTTTGAAAGAATAGGCAGATTTTTAATTACTTCAAGCCCAAAGGGACAAATGTGAAGCCTTAAAGTATTTTGAAATTAAATTATCGAAACAAATAGCTGTAGGTAAGGCGTTTTCCTATCATCACATTTCGCTGAACTTTATTATCTTGGAGCACTTTTATTATTATTATTATAGCAAAACTTTGTACATATGGATCTTAAAATGTGAAAAAAATGGTAAGCTAAGCTTCAAACTTCAAAAAACGTTTGTTATACTTATATTCAATCCCTTACAGGTAAACCAGCGTTCTGTGCTCTATGTGAAACTTGTACGCCTAGTACGGGGCCTATGACTACGACTCAATGATAACATGCGGAGGGGGACTTAGCACCTCGACCGAAAGGCGATATTTTCTGCCTATGCCCATGAGGGGGCTATGGATGAAGCGAATGGATCCTAAGGGCGACCAGAACGTTGCCACGACAGTGCAGAGAACTGGGTCCCCGCATTTTCCTAGTTAGAAGCATCCCAACGGAGGCTAGCTCAGCCCGGTTCCTCTCCCAATCCTTCGGTTTCGTTCTCCCAAAGGGGGCGAAGGACTATTAAACCGGTTTTCCGCCCCCTGGGGCCTGTACCGTGTCATAGGGGTGGAAACCTGTATGCTTGGCAGAGAGACAAACGCACCGTCCTATTTTCTAATTTTTTTTTTTTTTTTTGGACTCTCGAAGCAGGTATTTATGATGCAATATCGGTATTGAATTTGTAAACCGGAAGTCAATACGTTAATATACATTAGTCATATGTATGCTTCCCTTGCTGTTCAAAGCGGATGGCAGCCATTGCCTCACCTCGCAACTTTGAAAAGGTATATTTCAGAAATCAACCTAAATTAAAGCATAAATATTGCAAATTCAACGTTACTACGTCTGCAGGAAATATTTTACTATAGCGTTGTAATTAAATAGTGGTCCAGAAGTTAAAAAGGATATCAGTGTTGAGCTCTTTGCTTACCAAAGTAAGCTTAATAATCCACGCTCATTTCTTGTATTCAGTGTTAGCCAAGAGGTTTAAAACACTTTAACGCACACCCACAGTGGCGCTGTGAAAGTGGATCGAATCCCGCCCCCCCCCCCCCCCCCCGCGAAGTATTTTCTCCCCTTCCTTTCTGTTTTAACTGGAACACCGTTATTTATATAACCTGAACCAGATATACTGTTATGCAATATTATCATATTGCTGAGATACGATTGAAATTTTAGTACTGAAAGCTTTAAAAGGTATTGATTACAATTGCTGTAGATAACACAGGGAATACACCTATTTCAACTGTCAATCATTCTTCTACAAATTAATATCTAATATTTTCCTTTAAATAACCCAGATTCAAAGGTATTTTCTATAAATGTCGGCGGTAACTAACATCTTAAAGAATTTACTTCCGTCCTGTACTGCCAATGTTTCTTTAGCTTACAATGGATATTAGAAAGCACCATATCTGGTTCATGTTAAAAAATACACGACAAATAAAATATTCCAGCCACAATAAAACAATTATTTTAGTAAATTAAATCCCCTTGCATGATTGCATTAATTTATACCTTTTTATGCAGTAATGGGACACAAATGCCATACTATACGAGAATAACACACTAAACATTCAAAGGAAAACGAATTTAGTGTATCACATACCATACGAATGAAAATGGGGTATAACTGATCACAAAAATAGATTTTTAAAATAACTTGATGCCAGTGATTAAATAGTTAGTGATGTATTAGATAGAATGCAATTCAGTTGTAGATTCGCTCAGCCTGAAGCAACCTTTGACCTGACAGCGTTGTCATTTCGCTTATTTCCAAGGACTCCACAATGTTGCCATTCACTCAATTTCTAGACCTTTGGCTTTATCCTATACGAAAATACATGGGTCACTTCGATGAGCAATGTAAAGAACTTCGTCCATAAGTCATTCAAAATTTCAGTGCAACTGCCCACCTTTTTCACTGTGAAATGGTGTGGTACTGCTTTCTGCAACCATTAATTAATCTACTAATTTCCTTGACTTCGTCATTAGATTCTTTAGGCACAGAAAGATGTGTCGACATTGAAACTTTGTATATAAATAAAATGAAATTTATTCCTCAAACAAAAGTTTTCTTCTGATTTTTATGTAAAATAAACAAAACCTTACTACGCAAAAAATTTTAAATCTCCTTAAACAATGCAAATAATGTCAGATACATTTCTGTTGAGTTAACCTTGACTGAGATATTTCTTTTTATTGATTTGAAGTTTCAAATACTTTTCTCAAATAGGAAGCCGCAGTTTTTTTGTTTTTTGTAGTCTCGTGCAAATTTAACAGCATTTGAGAGCTATCACGAGGCGACCAGCTCTTAAATTGTGACTATCGCTTAATCTTAGTGTATTCCCTTTTATGTACAAATAAATGTGCAATAACACAATTTCTAAAAACAATTTATGTTAATTAAGGAAATTGAAGCTACTAACAGTGAGGCAACAAGATAGTTTATGTTAATTTGAAGTAGCTACAAGACAAGAGAAAGGCATATGAATGTCACACGTCAAGTTTTTACAGCAAGTTCTGTATTGCAATAATTATTGTGTAACTTTTTCTGATGTAAAAGCGTATATAGTATATATAAAAGTGTATTATTTGCTGGCAGAAGAGTGGGAAGAGAAGTAAATGTGAATGTGTTATCTGAAAGATAATTGAGCTAAGAAAAGCATATGAATGTAATACTTCGCATTTGTATTCCAGTCTTACAGAAAATTGTATGAAATATATGCTGAAGAGCGAGTAGAGAAAAACATGTGATACTTAACAAAAGAATTGCGATAACCGTGTGAATGTAATACGATGCATTTCTATTTCAAAACATACAGAACATTATATGTACATATTATTTGTAGAAGTGGGACTAGAGAAAGAAATGTGGTTGTGTTTCGGGAAAGAGTGAGTAGAGAAAAGCCTGTGAATGTAATACGTAGCATTTCTATTTCAATCATAGAAAATTTTATGTTGTAGAGCAAGTGCGAAATGTGAACATGTTAAGGAAAAGAAAAGCTAGAAGAGAAGACCTTCTGAATGTAGTACATTGCGTAGTAAACTGTATAGCTTAAAAGCCTTCTCTATGAGAAAACACTTATATTTGCCAAATAGTCAAATCCTTTAACAACAAGTCGCTATGATATGGCCTTGATATTCCATTCACTTTCAATTGTCAGGATAGAAAAGAGCCAAATAAGGGTTCCTAACTTTGAAAAGTATAAATACAAACAATACCAAGGAATATCTCGGAAGTAGATATCTCCACAAAATATTAGATGATAAATTGTGTGTTTGAACAAGATATACATGTTTTGTGCAAATAAATTCTGTCCAACTCTTGCAGTTTACCAATTATGCACGTTATGAGGTCTTCAGAGGCCAATCCTAGCAAGTTCATGGTAGAGAATAAAATTCATTTCATGAAGGTATCTCATACATGTAATATTATAATCAACATTGTTAGAGCCGCTTTTGACAACACCACAGTTTTTCAAAACTTTTTAATTTAAGAGTGCTTTGGGAAGGAGACGTTTTCAAACATTCGTCTCACTTCCATGGAAGATGCTAAACTCAAATACCAAGTTTGGACTTTAACCAAGTTCATGCTTTTGAGTTATGCTCTTAACGGACACACGTAATGTTGCTCGAGCTGTGAACACCTTTTTCTAAAAAGTTTTCTTTTGGATTCAGGGGACCTCAAAACATACGAGGGCATCTCAAAGGTAACTTGCACTTTTTTTAAAAATAACAAAACGTTTAAATACATTTAAAAGGGTATAGTTTGAAAGCTACATTCCATACCTGTTTTTCCACATAATTTCCTTGAACCTTAATACATTTCCGATGCCGTGGTAACAGTTTTTTAAACCCAATGCCAAACCACTCTCCCGCCAAACTGGATAGCCATCTTTCCACTTCTTGTTTCAGTTCCCCGTCATTTACGAAGCGTCTTCCTCCAAGGTGTTGCTGCAGCTCCGGAAAAAGATGGTAATCACTGGGTGCAAAGTCAGGTGAATAAGGTGGATGACCGAAAACATGTCATCGAAACTGCTCAAACAGTGCTTGAGTTTCATGAGCAGCGTGCGGGTGAGCGTAATCGTGGAACAGAAAAACTGTTTTTCTCAACTTTCCCCTCCGTTTGCTTTCTATGGCTCTTCTGAGCTTTCTCAGCACCTCACAATAGCGAGCAGTTGTCATCGTGGTCCCACAGGGCAGGTAATCGATTAACAGTACTCCCTTCAAATCCCAGAATATCGTTGCCATGATATTGCCAGCCGATGCAACAACTTTTGCCTTCTTTTGGTGTTGCCTCATCCTTTCGTTTCCACGCCATACTCTGTCTTTTGGATTTGAGTATCTAGCGATGGATCCATGTTTCGTCCCCGGTCACTATTCTGTCGAATAAGCCATCTCCCTCATCCTCAAAAAATTGCAAACATTGCAATGAGGCGTCAACTCTCTGCTCCTTGTGTTGTTCTGAAAGCACGCGAGGAACCCATCTTGCATACACCTTCGGTAGACACAGATCCTCGGAAATAATTCTGTGAAGTCATGCACGGCTTATTTCAATATAAGGAGGAAGTTCAAACAAAATTGCCGATCGATGTTCACGACTGCTCGAACCTCGTCAACAATATCCGGAGCGCAGGAAGTGGAGGGTCGGCCACTTCGTTGCTCATCGTGTAATGTTGTTCTCCCTTCAATGAACGATTGGCGCCAACGAGAAAGCACTTGTTTTGATATAACGTCTTTTCCATAAACACCGCACAACTCGCGATGAATTTCAGTCGCACATTTATTTTTTTCCCTTCAAAAAAACGGGTTACATTGCGAACTTCGCAATCGACGGTAGGAACGAGTGGAGTCTCCATTGTTAATGCCACTTTAATTTGCAAGCAATAAACTTAGGTGCCTAGGAATTTAGAAAATTCAAGATATACATTTCATTTGTCATAAAAATATCTCAAACCTATGACTTATAATCATAATCGTTAGAGCCATTTTCAAGAGAATCAAAATTTTTAAAAAATGTTCCATGTAAAGCGTAGTTTAGGATGGGGATATTTTCTTCAAAATCTTCGTGTCGCATACTTGAATGACATTAAACTTAAATACCAACTTTGACTTTTAATCAACTTTTCGTTTTTGAGTTATGCTGTCCACAGGCACACACACAGACACACACACACACACACACACACACACACACACACACACACACACAGAGAGAGAGAGAGAGAGAGAGAGCTTTTTCTAAAAATGCTTTTTTTTTTTATTCATGGGCTTCAAAACATATATTTCCGGTGAAATCTCGACATCGAATTTTTGAGTGGCATACAGTACTTCCCCTACTTACCAGTAGAGAATATAAAAAGGTGCGTGTGCTCTGTGTATCTGTGTATGAGTGTGTTTATGTGTGTTTGTGTTTGTATTTGAGCGCGCGCGTATAACTTAAAAACAACAATCTGTATCGATAATTCCTTCACCATTGAAAAGCTCCAATCTTCCAGACGGTCCTGCTACATAATGTTTCCAAAAAGGTATAAAAGATTAGGTTTTCTTTTTAGGCCCTTTCTCTGCTAGTAAGTAGAGTAAGTATTGTTGTTGTTAGATAATGCTGGATTTCTGACAATGAAGTCATTAATCCTCTTGCTCTCCAATATTTAAAATATTGTATATATTTAAGTATTGTATTTTACCCAATAGTAGATAACGAGATTTTACCGGAAGTATATTTTTGCGGCCCCCTGAATCCAATAAATGCATTTTTGGAAAAAGGTCCCTGTGTGTTTATGACCGTCTGCCTGTCTGCCTGCCTGTCAGCTGTGGAGAGCATAGCTCAAAAACGAAAGGACGGTTATTAAACAAAGTTGTTATTTACATGTAATGTCTCTAAGGAAATAATGGTTTCGAAGCCTTGTAAAATATAGCCGCACCCTAAACTACCATTTACATGGAACATTTTTCGAAAATTTTGGTTTTCTTGAACACAGCTCTAACGATTTTGAATAAAATTACAACATGTTTTTCTTTTTTTCATAAATGAAATGTAAATTTTGATTATTATTTATTTATGCCAACAAACTTACTGTTGGTGTTTTTAAACACACAAGCCGTGTGTGGGCAATGTTTGAGAGGTAGAACTGGAACTTAAAAATTCAATGCCACAGCAGGGATTTGAACCACAAAACTTCCGCTTACCAGGCGGGTGCTCTAACCATTGAGCTACTGTGACAGCCTGCCAGAATGGCATTGAATTCTGGAACCAGTTTGTGGTTTACCAGGAAAAATACGAACTGGTTTGAGAATTCAATGCCATCCTGGCAGTTTGTCACAGTAGCTCAATGGTTAGAGCACCCGCCTGGTAAGCGGAAGGTCTGTGGTTCAAATCCCAACTGTGGCATTGAATTTTTAAGTTCCAGTTCTACCTCTCACACATTGCCCGCACACGGCTTGTGTGTTTAAAAACACCAACAGTAAGTTTGTTGGCATAAATAAATAATAATCACTTTGAGATTCTGTTGTCTTTGCACACTTAATATATAAAAACATGAACAACGATGATCCATTTCACGAAAGTTCTAACATTTCCGAAACTCACACACATAACGAGGAATATCTCCGAAATGCTTCACCCTATTTCAATTTGTTCAAATATAAATTGTGTATTTTAGCAAGATCTACATTTTTTGCATAGTATGACTTGGTCTCTCTCTAACGGTTTACCAGTTATGCAAAAGTGGTCCAGAGTAAATACGACTACACAGGCCATAGCCAGAAAATTCAAGATATACGTTTCATTTGTCATAAAAATATCTCAAACACATGACATTTTAATCAAAATCGTTAGAACCATTTTCAGGAAAATAAAAAATATTTCGAAAAACGTTCCATGTATGTAAAGAGTAGTTTAGGGTGGGGCTATTTTGTTCAAAATCTTCGCGTCGCATCCTTGAATGACATTAAACTTAAATACCAGCTTTGGCTTTTAACCGACTTTTCGTTTTTGAGTTATGCTGTCCACAGACTGACAGACACACAGACTGACACACACAGACACACACGGACCTTTTTCTAAAAATGGTTTTTCTGGATTCGGGGGGCTACAAAACATATATTTCCGGTGGAATTTCGACATGGAATTTTTGGGTGGAATACAATACTTCCCCTACTTACCAGTAGAGAAAGTTGTTGTTGTTTTCTAGTGCCTTGCATCTGGCAATGAAGCCATTAGCATTCGTGCTTTCCAATACTTTTGAACTGTAGTTTCTTCTGATCTTAATTCCAGTAGAGAAAGTAAAAAGGTAAAACTAACTTTCTCTACTGATAAGCAGAAGGAAGTAGAGATTGTATTCCACCCAAAAATTCGATGTCGAGATTTCGCCGGAAATATGTATTTTGAGACCCCCTGAATCCAAAAAAGAAGCATTTTAGAAAAAAGTGTGTGTGTCTGTGTGTGTGTTGTGTGTGTGTGTGTTTTGTGTGTGTGTGTGTGTGTGTGTGTGTGTGTGTGTGTGTCAGTCTGTGGGCAGCAGAACTCAAAAACGGTTAAAATCCAAATTAAGTTTAATGTCGTTCAAGGATGCGACACGAAGATTTTGAAGAAAATAGCCCCACCATAAACTACCCTTTAAATGGAAAATTTTTCGAAAATGTTGATTTTCTTGAAAATGGCTCTAACGATTTTGATTAAAATGTCATATGTTTAAGACATTTGTATGAGAAATGAAATGCACATTTTGAATTTTCTGGCTATAGCCTATGTAGTCCTGTTACTCTGGATTACTTTTGAATAACTCTTAAACCGTAAGAGATAGACAAATTCTTAAAATACAAAAATTGCAGATCTCACTAAAACACATAATTTATGTCTCAATACATTTTTTGGTAGAGTGAACCATTTCGGAGATATTCCTTGTTATTTGTGACAGTTTTGGAAAGCTTCCATGAAATGGAACATAGTTGTTCATTTTTTTATGTGTGTAGCGTGCAAAAAGAACGGGATCTCAAAGCTTTACAAGATTTGACTATCGCTCACAGCCTACTGTGTTCTAATATTCCCCTTGCACCTACGAGGAGATAAGCAATAAGATAATTTGTACAAATGCTTATCTCAACTAACACGAAGAAGTTATAGGTATAAGAGTTTGTAAGAATGGTTAGTACAAGAGTACAGAAAGTCATGTGAGTGCCACGCATCAGATTTTTTCCTTCTTCTTCTTTCATTTGCGACTCTCTGAACAAGTATTTATGGTGAAATATTGTTTTCGAATTCATAAACCGGAGCACAAAATACGCTAATATACATAACAGAGAACGTGAACATTGCTTTTGAAAAAGCAATTGAAGTGTTTGCTCCAAAAATACCCAAAAGGGTAGTCATGGTCGCTACGCAGATTCCGGAGGTAATATTCTGAAGCACGTGTGAAGTAGAAGGCACCGAACAGGCGCGGCTCCTCAGGGTAGGCAGGGTAGGCACAGCCTACCCTATCGTAATACATCAACAAATAATGTTTAACTATGATTCTGCATTTTATCATTTGAACCGTCATTTTCCCCTAAATTGCAGTTCAAGAAAAGTTTTCTCGGTTATAATGACCAGCGCATGGTCAAATCCTTTAATCTCAATTCCGATTCATCAAAACTGCGCTGCGTGTTTGAAACGCGCGGCAGAAATGATACGCTTGGAACCTGGGTAGTGGAGAGCAGGCTAGCTTAACCTCTGCCTGCCCGGCCCCATTTCCTCAGTACGAGGCCCTTGAACAGGGATAAGGAAACATTCGGTCTGTATATGCACTCCGAGCATGCGTAGACGCGTCTGCCAGCAGTCCGAACACTTGCCGGCCCAAATCCGAAATTATGCGACATTTTCCGAACAGCCATACTCCACGAACGAAGATCTCAGAGATCTGCATCTGTCGTTATCTCTGTGTAATACCAGTATGACCGACTTAATTAGTGAACTATTACAAATTTCGCTTTCGCGGCGCACTGACAATGAAAAGAGGAGTGTTTTAGCTATTTAACACAAAGCTGCAGTCAGACAATTTTTCAATTTCTTAATCTATTTTAGTCATGGGCGTCGCGAAACGGGGGCAAGGGGGGCCACGGCCCCCCCCCCCTTGGAAGTTGGTGAACTTAATGTGCAGTCAGTTACTGACTTTTAAACTATTATTTTAATTTTGATGTAAAGAACAATTTTTGTTTAGCACAAATTAATACGGTTATCTGCAACAAATACTATAAATTTTGACAGTAAAATAATGATTTAATATTATATGATTACAAATTTCCAACATTTTCCCCCCCTGGAAAAAAGTCTGCCGACACTCGTGATTTTAGTTTTGGCGGTAATTCGTCCGTAAGTCACACTCATTCACTCTGCTCTTATTAAACAACCAAACAATATATTGTTTGCGTTATCCGCAATGACTTCGCCCCTATATTTCGGATAAACGGGGTTTATTATTATTATTATTATTAATTATTATTGTTGTTTTTTTTGTTACTGTTACACTTTGCCTACCCTAAAATTTTGACTGCGAGCCGCCACTGGCACCGAAACAAATACCTCGTAGCACGGGACCACCCCAAGTAAGCAGGTCGAGCGCGATGTATATATAGAAACTGATGAGACATTTCGTCCGCGAGAGTTCGAGTGTGACGTCACACTACTACTTTGCCTCCAAATTACACATTTGTTTAGCTGTAAAACTATTTCCAAATTTCACTATAAAATTCGACGTGTATTTTTTCGTCGTATTACATACTCAGTTACTAAGGTTATAATACCAGCATTCGAGTTTGTTTTTCTTAGACGGGTGGTTTCGCTGCGTTAAGCTAGATGTATCACGGCGCTGTGTATAACCGTGCATCATTCAGTTGACCCTCTGTCAACGTCATAAACCTCTGTACTCATCTGGAAATTAACTTATTTCATGAACACTTAACAAGTATTTGTTATGTATACATGTAATGGAAATATATGGCATATATGAAGTTTGAACCACAATTACTTTTACTGTCAGAATAACTAGAGATTGTAACTTATTTGGCCACCTGCTATACACGCAGCCTTAGAACTCGTGGGATGAGAGAGAAAGAGGGAGAGGGACGGTGTTAAAGATGGCCATGTATTTTTCGAGAAAAAAAAAAAAAGGGAATAGTAAAAAAGGTACAACGCATTTGAGAAATTAATGAAATGCTCACTACCAAAAAATATGCAATTGACATAAAATTTTGACCTAATGATATATGCATTTTGGTTTGAAGCTTTTATCTATCTCTTAAGTTTACAAGTTATAAAAGATCTTTCGAAATTAGGAGAACCTCACAGGCTGTTCCCAGAAAATTCAAGATACATATTTTATTTTTCATATAAATATCCCCAAAATATGGTATTTTAATAAAAACCGTCACACCCATTTTTGAGAAAATACAACAGGCATGCCAATTTTTTTCTTTGTAAAGAGCAACTTGGGGTGAAGCACTTAAAAATATTTTTTGCACTGCTCAGAAGCTAAATTTCTGATGTGTTGCACTCACATGCCTTTCTCTACTTGTGTACTATCCATTCTTACAAACACATAATCCTTTATCTTCTTCGTGTAAGTTAAGACAAACATTTGCAGAAATCATCGTATCGTATATCTTCTTGTAGGTACAAGGACAATATGGGAATACAGTAAACTTTGAGCGTCAGAAAACTCTTCTAAAGCTTTCAAAATGGGCTCTCTTTGCACGGCTAACATATAAAAAATGAATAACGATGTTCCATTTGACAGAAGTATAAGTTCTCCAAAACTCACAGAAATATAAAGGAACATCTCCGAAATGGTTCACTCTACATAAGCATTATTAGACGTAAATTATGTGTCTTAGCAAGTTCCAAGTTATTTTAGAGTAAGATTTTCTCTATCTCTTGTTTTACCAGTTATGCAAACGTTATTCAGACGAAATAAAACTGCATGGGCTATAGCCAAAAACTTCAAGATATTCGTTTCATCTGCCATAAAAATATCTCAAACATGTGACTGTTTAATCAAAATCGTTAGTCATTTTTAAAAAAAATAACACGCACTCACTCACTCACACACACACACACACACACACACACACACACACACACACACACACACACACACACACACACACACACAAACACACACACACACACACACTCACTCACTCACAAACACACACATCCACAGAGACCGTTTCTAAAAATCTGATGTGTTGCACTCACATGGCTTTCTCTACTCTTGTACTAACCATTCTTAGAAACTCTTATTCCTAGATCTTCGTTCTAGTTGAGACAAAAATTTGTTTAGATTATCTTATTGTTTATTTCCTTGTAGGTGCAAGAGGAATATTAGAATACAGTGGGCTTTGAGCGATAGTCAAATATTTTAAAACTTCTCTTTGCACGCTTAACATATACAACAATTAATAACGATGTTCCATTTCACGAAAGCTACAAGTGTTCCGAATGTGACACAAATAACATGGAATATCTCCAAAATGGTGCACTTTACAAAAAAAAAAAAAAAAAAAAAAAAAAAAAAAAAGCATTTAGGTATAAATTGTGTTTTAGTGAGATCTACATTTTTTGTATATTAGGAATCTTTTACGGTTTACGAAAACCCATTCAGACTAAAGAGGACTACTTAGACTATCGCTAGAAAATTCAAAATATACATTTCATTTGTCATACAAATATCTTAAATATATGGCATTTCAATCAAAATCGTTAGAAGTCAAAATTTTCTAAATATTTTCCATGTAAAGGGTAGCTTAGGGTGGGGCTATTTTGTTCAAACGTTCGTGTCGCATCCTCAAAAGACATTAAACTTAAATACCAACTCTGGTTTTTAACCTACTTTTCGTTCTTGAATTATGGTGTTCAAGGACTGAGACACACAACAGGCGCGCGCACACGCACGCGCGCGCACACACACACACACACACACACACACACACACACACACACACACACACACGGATCTGTTTCTAAAAATGGTTTTTTTTTTATTCAGGGTTTCCCAAAACATACATTTCCGGTGAAATCTCGACATGGAATTTTTGGGTGGAATACAATACTTCCTCTACTTGCCAGTAGAGAAAGTAAAAATTTGTTTAGACATAACTAGTGTGTTTCAGCGAGATTTTTTGTATGATAAAATTTCGCCTATCTGTTCGGTTTACGATTTACGAGACCTAGTTGTCGACGGGCCCCTAAACTTCATCATCATCATCATCATCATCATCATCATCATCATCATCATCATCATCATCATCATCATCATCATCATCATCATCATCATCATCATCATCATCATACGGTTTACGAGCTATTCAAAAGTCATCCAGAGTAAGCAGTACTACATAGGCTATAGCCAGAAAATTCATATCTTAAACCTATGGCATTTTAATCAAAATCGTTAGAGCTATTTTCAAGTATATCAAAATTTTCGAAAAATTTTCCATGCAAAGGGTATTTTAGGGTGGGGCTGTTCTCTTCAAAATCTTCGTGTCGCATCCCTGAAAGACATTAAACTCAACTACCAATTTTGGTTTTAACCTACTTTTCGTTTTTGAGTTATGCTGTCCACACACTGACAGACACACACACACATACACACGCACACACACACACACACACACACACACACACACACACACACACACACACACACGGACCCTTTTCTAAAAATGCTTTTTTCGGATTCAGGTGTCTCAAAATATGTATTTCCGGTGAAATCTTGGCATCAAATTTTTCGGTGGAATATAATACTTCCTCTACTATACTATACTTTACGTAGTAGAGAAAGTAAAAATCTGATGTGTTACAATTACATGACTTTCTCTACTCTTGTACTAACCATTCTTACAAACTCTTATTCCTATATGTTCTTCGTGTCAGTTGACATAAGCTTTTGCAGAAATTATCTTATTGATTATTTTCTTGTAGGTGCAAGAGGAATATGAGAATACGTAGGCTTTGAGCGATAGTCAAGTCTTTTAAGGCTTTCGAATTGCGTTCTCTTTGCACTGTTAACATATAAAAAATGAATAACAATGTTCTATTTGACCGAATTATAGGTTTTCCAAAACTCTCACAAATGACTATTAATATCCCGGAAGTGGTTCACTCTACCCCCCCCCCAATATATATATATATATATATATATATATATATATATATATATATATATATATATATTGATTATTTTAGCAAGATCGACATTTTTCGTAAAGTAAGACTTGGTCTACCCCTTACGGTTTACCAGTTATGCAAAAGTCATCCAGAGTAAATAGGACTACATGGGCTACAGCCAGAAAATTCAAGACAGGTACACATTTCATTTGTCATAAAAATATCTCAAACATATGACATTTTAATCAAAATTGTTAGAGACATTTTCAAGAAAATCAAAACTTTCAAAAAATTTTCCATGTAAAAGGTAGTCTAGGGTGAATCGCTTTTTATTGAGGGAATTTCAAAGCCTGTATTTCCATTGGTCTCGTTATGCAGATTTTTGTTGGAAGAACATTTATCCTTCTTAGCATTGAAGCATTTATATCACTCGATTGACTGCTTCTTATTATGGGTGCCTACGGCTGCTCACACATGAGTCTTAATCTCGGGTATCCGTGGTGGTTACAGAGAGCGACATTGTAGTTTTTTTTAGAACACTTTATTTGTTTTATTTTTACACGTTTAAGCTTTGTTGAACAATTTTAAATATAATAAAATATGCAGTTTAACGTAACCGCTGGAACGAACTTTCACCGTGTTGCTTACATGTATCTCTCCCTCGTAACGATGCCTGTCTCCTACTGTCCCTCAGTCATTATCCTTTTTAGCTTCCCAAACATCCATAATGGCCCTCACTTCATTAAGTCAAGACTTTGCCCTCTGGCGAAACCCCTCGGGTTTCCGATACTTTGTAAAAATACAATAGCAGGCTCTTTTTCTTTATGTTGAAGACCTTGCCAAACTAATTGTATCTCGTTTACGTTAATGTTTGGGACGTTCGCTAATGACCCTTGGTAGTGCCTTTTTGGCATCCCTTCACCTGTGGTACATATTCTTAACCCTTTGCTATTAATGGATTTTGTAACTTTGCTGTATTTTGTATATCATAAGCGCTATACAAAAAAACTGCTACAAATGCCCCCCATATACATTATCATATTATGTAAGAATATGATAAGGTATATGTCTTGCCCGAAAATCATTTTCTTGTTAAAATTTCGCGATTGTTCAGCAAATCTTTCGTCAATTACATACAAATACTTAAAAGGGTTTACACTCAAATTCTTAAAGACATAGCTTGTACATAGAATACCCTTCACATATTTACATTACACAAATCAGCACTCAACACACATAGGGTTATATTTTTAATACTACATAGTGATTTAATATTATTTTACATGTTTCTTCTTACATTGATCTTCTGATTCTATATAATTATTTTTATCAAAAGTCTTTTATGGTTGTGGATTGTTCTGCTGGTTTCACTTTTAATTTGTTTTTTTTTTTTTCTTTTTTCACACGCACATTATCCACTTCACTGTTTTTTTTTTTTTCGATATATTCACTTTGCTTAGTATTAATTACGTTATTCTTACAGTTATTTACAAGTTTACATAGAAACAATTAGGCCCTCATTTTCATGATCCAACCATTCTTTCAACTACTTCTCACCATTTCTTTTCTTACTTTTCGATACTATTTGAGGAATTTCTATACGGTCTTATGAGCTGCTTATGCCATCTCCCAATCGATTTGTTTGTTTTTAAGTCCACTAATTCATAAGTATGCTCTCCGAATTTCTCAGTAATCATTACCGGACCTTTAAATAATAGTTCTAATCTATGACTTCTCCCCCTTAACGCATTGGATAACTTATAATCCCTGGCGAGGACTAGATCTCCTACCTGAGGATTCCATTTATTTTTACGTTTCTTGATTTTTGATTTCCTCTTTTCCGCTTTTTCTTGCAATCTGTCAAAAGCGATCTTAGCCCTTTGTTCCTCTGATAATGGCTGACTTCTCTCAATCGTTCTTGGAGTATTTTTAAAAATGGGTTCAGGGTCAATTCCTTGCATTATCTGTATCGGTGCAAAACCAGTTGTAGTATTTACAGTATTATTAATAATTTTCTCTATGATGGGACAATACCTTACCCAGTTTCGATGATTATTATGAGGAAGCACTCGAAAATAAGTCCCTATTTTTCTTAATATCCGCTCTGTCGGATTCCCTGAAGGAAAATAATAAGAACAATGATATACTTTTATCTGGTGGCTACTTAGAGTTTCTTTGAAAATTTTATTCGCTACTTCAAACGAATGTGTATAACAGTTACATCTTCCAGGCTTTTCCGAGAATACCTCCCTGTTTTCTATTAAAAGTTCCCGTAATTTTCTTTTCTGTTCCCCATTTAGTCTCTCAGCTTGGTTCACCTTAGATCCTATTAAATTTTCTATCTTGACACAGTCCTTCCTTTCGTCGTACTCATTTATACTAGTATTCTTCAAGTTAAATTTTGGGTTTTCTCGGGGTTTCTTTTCTTCGTCAAAATCACAGAAATAATTACCTCTACTCACAATATTTTGTTCCTCTATTTCATCGTAGTTCCCAACTTTTAATTCTGCTAATTCCATCGCTCCAATATTTATTACCTCGACAAAGAATGTTTCCCCCTCCATTTCTTCCTCTACCTGATCCCGTACAATTATCCTCGAAGTATGGTCTAAAAATGGTACAATTATGGTGTCAGGTCCTGTTTCAAACTTAAAACTTCTATTTTCAAAATCTATGATGGAATTCCAAGCATAAAGACTATCGAAATCGATTATTACGTCAAAAACAAGCCTGGGTACAACCAAAAATAATATTTCAATGCATTTCTGTGCGATCTCGACCCTTACCATCACTTGAAATTTTACCCTTTCCTTCCTTTTACCTACTGCTACAGAGCAATATATCCCATAAACTGGCAAAGATAATAATTTTACACCACTATTCACTAAATTTTCAAAAAAAATTTGGGAACACACAGTAGTATTAGCACCTGTATCAATAATAGCCTGAAATAATTTCCCGTTAATACGAATATTTATTCTTGGCGGATCAATTAAAATTTCATTCTCTGTATTTTCTTTATGTTTTTCGATCAAACATTGCCTTCTCTGTCCCTTATTTTCGAAGTACTTCCCATAATAAGAACACACATCATTCCCAATCTTCACTGAAGGCGAAGTTGACTGGGTTTGGAGTTTTCCGAAAGCTTACTAATGGCTCCTGTCCCATTCCCATTATATGAAGGTCCCGGGTTTGAATCCTGGTGAAAATTTGTTTCTTCCAATCTTTTTACCGCGTTTATAGCGTCTACCCTTTCTTCCGGATTTGGAGAAATTCTGCTATTCCCATTTCTTTCTTCTTGCCTAGGGGAATTCGGTCTGTACCAATTATTATCATGGTGATAATTATTTCCCGAAGGAAATCGATTCCTAGTGTACCTCCCCCTTCTATCTCCGTAATATCTATTTGCCTGTACGTAATTAATTTGAGGGTTTCTTTCCCGTGGATAATTCTCAACCCTTCTTCTATTATCCTGAGGCTCAAAATTATTTCTTCTATCCTGAGGCTCAAAATTATGTCTCCTATCCTGAGGCTCAAAATTATTTTTCCGGTGGTAATTATTGTTTTTAGGGACTGGGCCATGATACCGTTGCCGAGCATCAAAATTCCTGACATCACCTGAACCTGCCCCCTGCCCGAAAATTTTTGTTGGAGATCGGTTGTTTCCAAAAGGTCTCTCATTACGTGCCTCGTTTTGGCTCTTATTTCTTTCTAGTGCGATTAACAAGTCAATCATTGCCGCTATTGTTATCGGCTTCGCAATAATCAGATAGTGTTGAATTGTTTCCGGAAAATGTGTGGTTATTAAATTAATTAATTCTATTTCTCCCATCGGAGGGTCAAGCATCTTACATTTTCTAGCTATAGTCATAAAATAATTAGCCATGCATTGATCTTTATGAGGGTTATATTTCCCATTACTCAGTTCCAGTCTTATATTTGCCTGCCTGCTAGCTCCCCAATATCTATTTAAGAAAATTTCCTTAAATGTCCGATAATCATTACTTAATCCTACTGATAACTCTAACCAGTTTGAAGCGTTGCCTTTAAAACATTTTCTGACAACCGTCATCTTATATTCCTCGGGAATACCTTTTACAAGAAAATACTCTTGCATGCTATTTATAAAAGCCTTGGGGTCATCAAATTCTTCGTTTTCAAAGGTTGGTGGTGAAATTTCATTCAAAACATGGTTGGGCCATTGCAAATGTGGACTATTGCGTGCATTAACATTGACATTGGTATTACTATTACCTGATGTACCAGCATTTAAATTTAACATCGGAATGTCCGCTGACGCATTATGCATCGCTTCGTCCCGTGCTGCTACCGTAATAGTGTTACTACTCACAGAATCACTAACATTGTCAGACATACATATGTTATTTAATCTTTCTTTCAGTTTGTCATTTACCTCATCTACACTCACAGCTAATCTCCTAGTTTCCCTCTCTGATTGCTCTAATCTTTTCCTACAGATTTCTAATTCCTTGCAATTAATTTCCCTTTCCTTAGCTAATTCAGTAGTTATTTCCTCCCTTAATTTTCTATTTTCTTTCTCTACATTTTTATTAACTGTTTTAATCTCTTCCCTAACCTGTTCCTGACTTTCCCTCATTTCAACTCGCACATTTTCAATTTCAATTTTAACCTCTTCCTGATTATTTCTAACCTCACTTCTTACATTTTCTATTTTTTTTCTAACTTCCTCCTTGAAATTTTCTAAAACCTTCTGTTGTTTCTAAATCTTATTTCCTATTTTGACTAAGTCAGCTGTTAAGTTCTCCCTCGTATTTTCTAGCTTTTCTGTTAACCCCGTTAAATCTTTCTGACTTTTTTCTACCTTTTCCTTAATCTCTTTCTGACTTTCTGTTAAACCCGTTAAATCTTTCTGACTTTTTTCTACCTTTTCCTTAATCTCTTTCTGACTTTCTGTTAAACCCGTTAATTCTTTCTGACTTTTTTCTACCTTTTCCTTAATCTCTTTCTGACTTTCTGTTAAACCCGTTAATTCTTTCTGACTCTGATCTACCTTTTTTGTTAACCCCGTCATCATTGACATAAGTGATTTTAATATTTCATTAGTCTCCATGCTTCCCCCTGTTTCTTCTCCCTGATTTTGTATATTCGTATCAGCTACTCTGTCCCTTGCATTATCTACATTATTATATACACCTTCTCCCACTCTCTCATCACCCTCCTGCACTTCCATATTTATATCTAATTGCTCGATCATTTTCCCGCTCCTTAAATACATTGACTATATACTACAACACGTAGATAAAATTCTCACTCAGTACCTTAATCAGCTTGCTGCACTGCTATTCGATGTGGATCCTCTCGTTCCTGCTGTGTCCTGGGTCACCTTCCCTGGAGTTCACGGCCTTTGTTGTTCAGCTCCCTGAAGTTCTCCGCATACCTTATTCTGCTTCCCTGAAGTACTCTGAAGTTCTCGCTCAGCATTCCTGAATTTCTCTGAAGTTCACGCTCAGCATTCCTGAAGTTCTCTGAAGTTCATGCTCAGCATTCCTGAAGTTCTCTGAAGTTCACGCTCAGCATTCCTGTTATTCTCTGAAGTTCACGCCACACGTTGGAGCGCCAATTTGAAGCATTTATATCACTCGATTGACTGCTTCTTATTATGGGTGCCTACGGCTGCTCACACATGAGTCTTAATCTCGGGTATCCGTGGTGGTTACAGAGAGCGACATTGTAGTTTTTTTAGAACACCTTATTTGTTTTATTTTTACACGTTTAAGCTTTGCTGAACAATTTTAAATATAATAAAATATGCAGTTTAACGTAACCGCTGGAACGAACTTTCACCGTGTTGCTTACATGTATCTCTCCCTCGTAACGATGCCTGTCTCCTACTGTCCCTCAGTCATTATCCTTTTTAGCTTCCCAAACATCCATAATGGCCCTCACTTCATTAAGTCAAGACTTTGCCCTCTGGCGAAACCCCTCGGGTTTCCGATACTTTGTAAAAATACAATAGCAGGCTCCTTTTCTTTATGTTGAAGACCTTGCCAAACTAATTGTATCTCGTTTACGTTAATGTTTGGGACGTTCGCTAATGACCCTTGGTAGTGCCTTTTTGGCATCCCTTCACCTGTGGTACATATTCTTAACCCTTTGCTATTAATGGATTTTGTAACTTTGCTATATTTTGTATATCATAAGCGCTATACAAAAAAACTGCTACAGCATAAATGATTGAAAAAGCAAGAAAGCACAGTTTTTCGAGTCCGACGGACGTATTAATAAATATATTACGTAAAAATCATAATAATACTTTTATGCCGCATTTCGAATAACATTTGAGAAAAGACAGAAATTGCCGTTCGGAAAGCGAGTATGCGTTCCCTTAAAAGTGATTGTGATTAGGTATCCCACTGTTTATATAAGCTTAGGTGTCTGATTTACACCACTTTCGCTTCATTTACCATACAATTTACCCAGTCACAGACACTTTTAGTTTCACGATTGCTAACAGCACCTCGTTTTCCAGAGATAGATTAGCAAACACCTCGTTATACAGGAAAACATACTACTGCCACCGAAAATCAAATAGGACTCTATTCCTGTCCGTCGGACTCGAAAATTTTGCTCAAACTAGAAATGAACCAAAATATGTCTTTGCTTCTCCTGAAATAGTTTGTTTTCACACTAAGTGCTTTTGCCATGGTGATCCAGGATTTATTACTTAAAACATTCAGAAAATACATTTAACATTTATAATTTACAGAATGTCGTGCATGATTTCTCATCACTTCTCCTCAGGACCCCTTTTAATAATCGTGAGGTAGCAGAAGGTCCCATAACGTAAAAGATATATCTTGTTAATAATCTTCACGGGTACTTGTTTTAAATCCCATGTCCAGTTCCTTCAGATTCTATTGATTCAATCATACATTTTCTGTTTTGCCTGCACTCATGGCCACACTTGCAAGACTGACATTTAACACAAGGGAAGTGAGAGCCAGGAAAATCTTCTTCCAAACAGTGACACAAATTTTTACGATTCTTCTCTCTTATTCTTGTTATTCTTTTAAATGTTTGCCTTTGTCTCTTTATTCTTTCTGGAGCAAACTATTCCAAATATTCTTTCAAGAACAGCGTCACTATTTCTTGGTGAACTTCCGGAGAACCAGATGCTTCCGATTCGTTTCCATCATCTCTACAAGCAATGTTTCCATTGGTATTTGCATCTGCTGTAGGTAACAAGCACTTGAGCTCTCGTACTGGATCAGCTGGAGGGGCGTGGTTGAAAGGTGAACTTCGAGCTCCGTTTTGCACATTAAGTACCACCTGGTGCACAAAGTCATTTCGAATTTTCATTTCTTTAATATTTTCGTCACAGGAAGTCAATTTTCTCAGTCACTGCGGCACTAGCCGGCGATCTGATGTATTTTGTAAATTTTTGCAGTGAACTTTTAGTTAAGAAATTGTAATTGCAGTCGAAGTTTAAGTCTTCTGGACTGTCACTCATCGTGCTGATTATAAACTCTTGTCTTTGTTTACACAAGGTCTGAGAATACGTCTACAACGTATTTGATTTGAACTTACCAGGAAATTCTGACAATGGCGATAGGTTTGTTGACAAAACAATTAAGAAGCGGATTTAGACAAGGCCGTCTTTGATCTACTCTTGTGGTCAGAAAATTGAAGTGATCCAATCTGCTTGGCCGCCTATAGAGGCCTTATATTTATTAAAAAACGGCTGTTACTATTGCCCCAGTACATAGATCCTCAGCTGTCCTTGTAAAGCACACCGAGCCTTTATTCGACATTATGCGATAAATACCTTAAGTGAAATAACATTCACAGTCCATACGGAAGTCCAACGTAGGCTAGCAAGTCATAGAAGAATCGATATAATCGCCTAGTAAGACCATAGAAAGCTTACTTATTTGAGCGAATAGTAGGTACGCTTCGAAGCGGGATGGAAGAGGCTCTGAATTATTAGACACGGAAGGAACTAGGCAAGAAAGGGCAGCAGTTTGTTAAGGCATATTACGATATTGCTGGTTTAGGAGAGCTTTGCGTTCCTACACCATCGTCTCAGTATTTATTAAGGCAGCTAACATAAATGAATTAGCGTCACCAGTTTTTGTTCTCTGCGTTCCATATAACTCTTGCTCTTTGCATTCTGGGGCATTTTACCAAACTTCTCTACCGACACCTACATAGCAGTGAGTGGGTTGTGCGAAGTGTTCTACATTTGTTGTTCCACCAAAGAGTGGTGTCTTTTAAGTACACTAGGAATAAATTTTTAGGTGAAAATGACATTTTTGGGTATTTTAAATGATATATAAATATTCTATAGATACCTGTTAAATATTTTGATCAAGACTTTTTCCCAACCGGCCATGTTTAGAGGTATAGGGGCACGTTTAAGTCAACCGCGCGCTTAATTTTAACAACACTGTGATGCACCGCACTGTTGCCTTGCTTTTTCTCAATCTTAAATGTATGAAATTTGATACTACATTTGATTCTACTGGAGAACAATATCAGTATATTGTACTGAGCATACACCAGGCTGCTATTAAAGCTGTAGGGGAAAAGGAAGTAGAATATAAGAAACAATATTATTGGAATTAGGAGATTATGCAGATGAAGAATAGAAAACAGATAAATATATTAAATGGTATACGAAGGATTTGTCAGATAAAATGGAATACCAGAAAGCCCAAACTAATGTAAAGCGAAAGGTGGCAGAAGAAAGGAATAAATATTGGGAACATAATGTGCATATTGCGTTCCTAGGTATATAAATTATTCAAGGCAGCGGTGCCATGAAACCACTAGAGTTCTCTCTATTCGCAAGCTACAAAATATACCATTGATCACTGAGCAAGAAATAAGTTCACAATTCGCAATATCGACCTCCGGTTTGCTATCGACATGCTCATCGATAATATGCATATGCGTTACTGTTGTGAACCCAAATTTGAGTGCAGAATTGTGGGTAGTTAAGGATAGACGTGCGCTGCAATATTACAGAAAAACCATTAATAATTCTTAATAACATGTAGAAAGAGCATACAATCCGCTAGTGATCGCACGGAGAAGAAATAATGTATAATAGATATTTCGGGATGTAAATACGCTTTAGGAAAAGTATGAATCAAGATTGGCGCGAAAATGACGCCATTTAGGCTTCGGGTCACTAGTAACTTAAATAATACTTCCGCGGGAATAATCCGGGTATTATCAGACGGCAGTTTAACATTTCTAATAATTTGAGAGGTAGAACGAGAACTTAGAAATGCATTACCACAGCTGGGATTTGAACCACAGACCCTCCGCTTACTAGAGGGGTGCTCTAACCATTAAGCTACTATGACAACCTGCCAGAATGACATTGAATTCTCAAACCAATTCGTATTTTTCTGATGTGAGACTGCTTTTGTGGTTTACAGGGTAAAAGACGAACTGGTTTGAGAATTCAATGTTATTCTGGCAGGTTATAATAGTAGCTTAATGGTTAGAACACCTATCTGGTAAGCGGAGGGTCTGTGGTTCAAATCCCAGCTTTTGCATTGAACTTTTAAGTTCCAGTTCTACCTCTCAAACATTGCCCACACACGGCTTGTGTGTTTAAAAACACCAACAGTAAGTTTGTTGGCATAAATAAATAATAATTTCTAATAATGTTTATCCCGATTAATATGTAGCAGACAGAAGGATAAACTATTGTTAGAATAGTTTGAAGAGTTTGAAGAGGGTCACGAAGGTATAAAATCAAATTCTACAAAATATATTTAAAAAGTATTGCGCCTAAAGTAACACAAGTGTGAAATTTCGGAGAAAGTTGCGAATAATAAGACTACACAAAATACCAAAATGACATCTTTGGCCAATTTTGGCAATTTAATCTCTCCTTAATACGCTTACAGATGGACCTGGGTAGCTAAATTCCATTTGGATTTCGAGAACTTTACTATGTAATTTTGTTGTTATTGCTTGCACGTTTTAAACAGGTAAAATGAAGGAATGCTTTATCATCAAGGAACACATCCCTCAATGGAACATCTGTCTGGTTCCCACGCTGCCGAGCAAGCGAGCGAGGACGGAGCACTAATAAGGATTAGCGTGGTGGTCACATTTAAAATGAAATGAGAAATAAGTTTAAAGTACGCCAGCATAGGCTCTCCTTTTTAAACTTTGTTTTGGAACAGAACCACTCAGTGAGTTAACACATGAAGGGTGGGGAGGGGGCTGTAGGAAAACGTATAACAAATAAGATTACCGTTGTTTAACTGTTGAATAAAGTGCTTTACTTTGATTAAATATAGCGTATTTCACATCAGTACGAAGGGTACTATTGCCATTATGTATGAAAAATTACATCTAGCATATATTAATAATCTGGAGGCTGAATATTTGTTGAATCACATTAAAATAGAAAAATATGATGTGTTACACTCACATAACCTTCTCTACTCTTGTACTCACTACTCTTATAAACATTTATTGCTGATTTTCTTGTGGGTGCAAAGGGAATACAGTAGACTTTAGGTGAAAGTAAAAAGGTTTTAAAGCTTTTAAATTTCGTTATCTTTGCACGCTAAACATATACAAAAATTAATAACAACGTTCCATTTGAGGAAAGCATAAGTTTTGCAAAAATAACAAAAATAACGAGGAATTTCCCCGAAATGGTTCACTCCATAAAAAAAAGCTTATTTGGGCATACATTTTTGTTTTAACATGATCTACTTTTTTGTATAGTAAATGTTAGTCAGCATCACATGAATCTGTTTTGGAACTTCAAAAAAAGTAGATGGGA
Organism: Tenodera sinensis; assembly: GCA_030765045.1. NCBI lineage: Eukaryota > Metazoa > Arthropoda > Insecta > Mantodea > Mantidae > Tenodera > Tenodera sinensis. The sequence goes on from CM060962.1 coordinate 245,212,875, forward strand.
ATAAATATAAGACAACTGGAAAATAAATTTAAAGAACAAACAAACTCACAACTACATGACCAACCAGATCATATGAACAAAAATTTCTGTAAAGTCATCCTAGAAACTGAAAAAAAACATTCCTCGTGGAAGAATAATGAATTTCAAACCCTTTTGGAGCACCCAGTTAGAAGAACTGAAAAAGTAAAGGGATACAGCTATAAATACAGGTGAACAAACAAAAAAAATGCATCGGATACACAAGTATGGCGAAAGAAATGTGCCTCACTTAAAAAAAAAAAAAAAAAAAAAAAAAAAAAAAAAATAATAATAATAATAATAATAATAATAATAATAATAATAATAATAATAATAATAATAATAATAATAATAATAATAATAATAATAATAATAACAATAATAATAATAATAATAATAATAATAATAATAATAATAATAATAATAATAATAATAATAATAATAATAATAATAATAATAATAATAATAATAATAACAATAATACAGCTGAAAAGAATCACTTATATAATTTCTTAGAAAAATTGGATTATAGGACAGATGGTAATAAACCCATAATTTCATAAAAATATCAAGGACAGGAATGAACAAATAGCACACCTATCATACACAGCAATAAAATATTAATAAACGAAGCCAAAACCTTCAAAAATATTATGCTAATTCACGTAAAGTAACAAGAAATACTCAAAAGCAGCGTAAGAAATTCAAGAAAGATTTGAAACAAAAATGAGAATGTGATCCTAACAATCAACACAATATCTTTATTCAAAATTTTAATATGCAAGAACTGAACATTGCATTTAATAATCTGAGACGGGAACTTCTATGTATATATTTGTAATTTTAGATTAAGAATGTATATATAAGACTTTTAGATATAAGTATAATTTTGTATTGTGCACAGAAGCTGCCTCTCGAAAGTATGTTGACCTGAGCTCATTTCTGAAGGCCAGGGGACAAACAATCTTTTGTCAACTCGCACCGAGAGACGGTTGCCTGAAGTCCAAGGACACAGCTGGGGAAAATACACCCCTCCTCCATAACGGGACTAGAGAGAAAGTACGGGGGTGAAATATAAATAGGAAACTTGGAAGCTGACAGTTGGGTCTGTGTTGCGATGTCGCTACGAGTGTGAACCTCGTATCACTGGATAAGTATAGCTTCGCGCCAAAAAGAAACGTCGAGGTGTGAAAGGCGACAGTGATTAGCGTAAAGTAAAGCAAATAGCAATCTTAGAACGAAACACCAGAAACTTGCTCAGGTCGGCACTTCGAGGCAATGAAGTGGTGAAGAATAAAATTAGTAAAAAGTCTGTGTTGCGTTCGTCATCTAACCTCGCGCCTGAGAAACATCCTCTCATGCCTACCTAAATCCTGCACCCAAACCCGTTACAAATTGCATCCCAACGTGGCGGCTCGACAAAGGATGACAACCAGAGGATCGCCGATGGAAGCAGTTGACTCGGCGAGAATAAATCGACGCGTAGGAAGAGAGTGAACTTCAACCTTGGGACAGCAGTAGACGCCGTGGACGCGAAAAGGAGACGACGACCGCAAGTAACATCACGAGCAACAAGAAGCAGCCTCAAGACCTCGGAGGAAAGGCGCACAAGGTGCTGTTTCAACAAGTGAGAGAATCAACATCAGAGGACGACCACATCAACCCAGCAACGCAAGTCGCCGAAAGGTCAGAGTTTTAAAAACATTCCTATGTAGAGACAATATATATATATAATGGTTATAATGGTTATAATAGTAAATGCATGAAAATAAATGTGTGCAAGAATGAGAGGATATTATATACTGTATGACTGAGTGGGGAAGATTAGAATAGGGTAAATTTTAAATAGATGCTCCTTCGTAGCGGAAAGTGAAGTAGAAATACCAAAATGGAGTCGTTAGAACAGAATAAAGAAAACAGTGCTGGGAGCAGCGACGTGGTAGGGAATATTTCGGGAGATTACTTTAAGATACTCTTGGAAAAAATAAACGAAAGATTAGAGAATATGAGTGGTCAGGTTAAAGAACTAAACGAAAGGGGTGATAGGTTGGAAAGTAAAATTAGTGGTCAGGTTAAAGAACTAAACGAAATGAGTGGTAGATTAGAGAATATGGGTTGTCAGGTTAAAGAACTGAACGAAAGGGGTGAGAGGTTGGAGAGTAAAATTAGTGGTCAAGTTAAAGAACTCTTAGACAAAGGATTTAGGACACAAGAATCAAAGCTTAAAGAACATGTAGATCACAAGCACCAGGAATTTGAGGAGAGAATGAGGGAGCAATTAAATACACAGCAGGTGAGCATTTCCGAAATCCAGGAAGGGTTAAATTCCTTTAGAATTAACGTGGACGAAAATTTGGAACGTATGAAAGAGACGTGTGAAAGCAAAAATGTAGAAACTATGAAAATTCTGACGGATGAGCTAATAGCTATTAAAAACGCAGTGCATGGGGAGGTAAATGAAACTTTGCAGGTAGTACACGCTGAAAATGGAAGCTGAGGGACAAGAAATTAATAAACTTAAGGAAAACACGGAGAGACAGCTATTAGCTCATCTAGAGGTAGATAACCGTTCAAAACAGAATGAGAGTAAGATAGTGGAACTTCAGGGATCTGTAGAGAGAATGGAGATACAATTAAGAAGTATTAATGATGGTAATGCGACTAGCGCAGTTGACAGTAATGGAAATGATAAATCAATCGTAAATAGTGCACAGCATGAGGCTGCCGCTATGGAGAATGTAACACCTAGCTCCTTCCACGTGAACCCGTCTAATACAGGAAATAGTCTTAGTCAATATGGGCAATTGCTGAATGAATTGTCTGTCCCCATTTTTGACGAGTCTGATGCCATAAATCCTAAGCAATTCCTTATCGACTTAGGCCATTTTTTCGAGATAAAGGATATACCGGAACAGCTCAAAATGTTTGTTGTGCGTAAGGCTCTGAAAAATAGATCTCTGACGTGGTTAAGGCTTGTTTTGGGGGAAAATTGCTCTTAGGAGTATTTCAAGCAAATGTTCCTCAAGAAGTACTGGAACGCGACTACGCAGAACAAACCCAGATCAATGTTGAGCAACGGCCGATACAATGAACACGGCCGACAGTCGATGACGGACTACGTGTTAACTTGCGCGCAAAATTGTAGACTAGTGGATCCTCCTGTAAGCGAGGTGGATTTTATTTCGGAGATTATCAAACATTTCCCACAGCAGATTACAAATTACCAGATTGTAGCGAGACCGAAAGATATTACAGAATTAATAGATCTTGTGCCAGCTTTTGAAAGTAGCAACTGGGAACGGGAGTTTGATTATGGTTCGCGGAGAAATGAAAGAGGGAGCTGGCGTGGTCAGCCGAGTTCACCGCGCGCCAACAGAAATTTCAATGGGAACCATAACCGAGACGTTGGTATTAGGGAACGATACCGAGATGACCCGTACAGATTTGAGGGTAGGCCAAGAAACGGCAGACGTGAGCATCAGGTAAATTTGATTAGAATGGAGGCGAATTTCCATGATGGACCGTACCGACATAGGGGACGTCGAAACGGGCATAACCCGAGAACCCAGTGGAGAACCCACGATTCCGATGATGAGCCTTACCGTAGAGAAGACAGGAGGAATTGCGGTAGCGGATATAGCTCGCGAGGACATGACCGACAGGGTCAAGGAGGGGCAAATTCAAATATGCCCGTAGGTCAAGAGATCTTAGTGGCACCTGTGAGAGAAGGGTTTGCAATAGTGGACGGAAATAATCCGGAAAACGAAATTGCGATCTTGTTGTGGACCGGAAAAAGATTGAACCGAACCCTGGGGTGATTTACTGCACTGGGCTACGGTCCGAATGAAATGATGACGAAAGTGAACAATTGGCATTACTGAAGAATTACTCGGACGAAAACGAAGTGGAATCCCCGGTAATAGAGGTTAAAGTAGGGGGTAAAGTGGAGTTACAGTAGATACAGGTGCTACCATGAATGTATATAGCGCGAAATTTTTCCAAGGGTTGCTAAACCGAAATGTCAAGATGATGACTTTATCTACTTCTAATGTGGTTTGCAAGGTAGCCGTACGCAAAACGGTGCAAAGAATTAAACTGCTGACCATGCTATGCTTAGAAATCGGCGGGGAGGTGTTTGAGTACACATCCTTAGTGATCGATAATTTGATTTGTGATGCCATTATTGGGTGTGACATGTTGTACGACCTGAAGGCGGTCATAGACTTCGCAAATGGATGTTTAAATTTAAATAAAGGTGAAAAGAGAATAGCCGTACCGTTTGTTCGTAACATAAAAAAAGGTGAGATTGTTGGCATGTTAAATGAGTCCGATATAGGAGAAGAACACTTATTTATCCAGCATGTGCGTGTAGAAACGGAACCGGTTGTAAAGATTGCTATCAGGGATAACAAACCCGAGGGTAAAAGGCCTCCTTTTAGTGAAAAGGCGGAGGGTACTTTGGAGCGAGAGAGAGGGAAGGCGCCCGTACCCTTATTCGTGGAACAAAGCCAGCAAAGTCGGGAGGCCACAATGAAAGAAAAACTGACCGAGTCATACCAATTGACCAGGGAACAAACGCGCCAGTTAGAAGAAACATCAACCAAAAATGCTAACACCTTCAGTAAAATACCCGGCAGATGCAGAGCATATCAACACAGTTTCGAGGTAAAGGACGTGAAAGCTTGTAATTACAGACAGAGAGAACTACCCTTAGCCATACAGACACAGGCGAGAGCTATTATCAACCAAATGTTAGAACTAGGAATACTTAGAATCTCAAATTCGGATATAATTAGTCCCGTTGTTTGGATAGCGAGGAAGGATGGCAGTTTAAGAGAAACATTAGATGGACGGGGGGTAAATAAATGCACCCTTCCAGACTATTTTAGGAGCGAATCTATTGAGCAGTTGATCGCTAAGATGTCCAGGGGCCGATATATTTCCTCAATTGATTTAACGGCGTCATATTAGCAAGTTGAGCTAAAAGAAGAGGTTAGGAAATACACGAGTTTTATCTTTGAAGGGATACAGCTAGAATATACTGTCTGCCCTTTCGGAATGCGTACCTCGTGAAATGGTTTGCTTCGGGCCATAAATGAAATTTTAGGGGATGCCACGAGGACGTATTTGCTCCATTATGTGGATGACTTCTTGATCATAGATAAAGATTTTGACGAGCACATGAAACATGTAGATTACGTGTTGACGAAACTTCGAGAAGATGGAATGACTGTAAACCTCGAAAAATCTAAATTCTGCGTAAAGGAGGTAGAATTTTTGGGGTACATAATAAATGAAAAGGGGCTAAAACCTGACAAAAAGAGAATAGATGCCATCATGAATATTCCGCCCCCTAAAACGGTTAAACAAGTTAGAAAATTGAATGGCGTCTTAAACTATCAGGCGAAATTTATTCCACAGTATGCCAGTATAAATGGAACCTATAAGGGAATTATTGAGAAAAGGGGTGAAATGGCATTGGGGTGCCACCCAGCAGAAGGCGTTCGAGAAGATTAAGCAGTTGTTTGCAAACTCTATACTACTTGAGAGGCCTAGGGATGGACTTCTTTATGAAATTTACGTGGACGGTTCATGCCAAGATTTGGAGCTATACTAGGGCAAAGGTCAGCTCCAGACCACTTCCATGTTATAAATACGGCTTCCAGGGGGTTGAGCCATGTAGAGAGGAACGCGTCAGTGACAGAAATCGAGATCTGTGCGATGTATTTTGCCATTCAGTGATTTAGAACTTACATATACCGCAAAGAGGTAAAGATATTCTCTGATCACATTAGTTTGTCTTTTCTACAGAAATGTAAGTATACTAGTTCAAAGATGTGTAGGTACGCTCATGAAATAATGATGTATGACGTGGAAATCCTACATATACCGGGAAAGATGAATACGTTCAGTGATATGTTATCGCGATTAACCCATCATGCCGAAATACCCGATAGTATGGGTGGTGCGCTAAGGGAAATTAAAGTGTTGAAACTAGAGATACCAATGGATAGGGGATTAAAGGAGAAATTAAAGAAAATCAGCGAATTGCAGAGGAAATACTGTAAATTGGTCAGTTTAATGGTCACAGCGCCGGAAATAGATAGACAGGTGGAAGGTAGTTTGGGAATGAAAGACAGAGTCTTATATAAAAAGCACGGAGCCATTAACCCAAAGTGGAAGACATACATTCCTGGCAGCCTGGAAAAAGAAATCATTGCGACGTTCCACAAAGCGTTATGTCATTCAGAGACGGACCGGACGACTGCTACTATTTTGGAAAATTTGTACATCCCTAAGCTGAGACGAAAGGTAAGGCATACGGTTACGGTGTGTGACGTATGTCAGAAAGCGAAACCACTGCAAGTCGCGTATGATTACGAGACGAACGCCATCCTCCGAGACAAACCTAATCCTTAGTTACGGTGGATTGTCATGGTGAGTTACCCCGAGGAGCGTTTGGATATAGATACGTCATAGTATTTGTAGACGTGTTCTCAAAGTTCGTTAAGATTTACCCGGTTAAAAAGATCGATAGTGCCACATGTTTGAATAAATTGCTAAAGTATTATATTCCCCAGGTCGGAAAAATGGACGCATTACTAGCAGATAACGCTACCATGTTTACAGGAAAGAAGTTCGTTAACACGATGAAAGAACAAGGTATCAAACTTTACCACTGTTCGCGTTATCAGCCGAATAGCAACCCAACCGAGAGAACCATGAGAAGCCTATCGGTGTATCTGCGAGTATCCTGTGGTAAGCAACAGACGAAATGGCCCGAGATGATACCGACAATTGAAAAGATACTAAATGAATCTGTAAATCAAGTCACGGGATTCAAACCGGTAGAGTTAATGCAAGGCGAGCTCATTAACACGATGGGTGCGAACATACCACGAACCCTTGATGTGGAAGGCGCCGTGAGTACGTCGCAATTAGAAATTATGAAAGTGGCCGCAAAGCGGATGAGAAAGAGGGCGGATAGACGTAAAGAAAAACATAAGGCGAAAAAGAGGAAAAAGTGGGAATTACTCAAAGGCGATCTCGCATTGGTGAGAAACAAGAAACTTTCTAGCGCCATAAACAAATATAACCAGCGCATGGGACTTTTATACAAGGGTCCATATAAGGTAGTAGAGGAATACGGAACTCACACGTACTTGCTTATGGACTTGAACAGCGGTAAACTAGGGGGAAAATGGCATAAGCAGCTATTACGTCCGTATCTTCAGGACGAGGTCAGAACCGAAGAAGAACAAATAAAGGAAAGAGCACGCAAAAGTACATAAAGAATAAGTATTCGAGGTAAGATACGCCCGAGTCAGCCTATCAATTCGAGAGCTAGGTAAATACAGAATAAATGGTGTCAGAGGTCTAATGACGTGTCAAAGGGAGACTGAAGAGGCAGGAAACAGTAATGAGCGATATTTGGAAAAAAAAAAAAAAAAAAAAAAAAAAAAAAAAAAAAAAGAAATTTTAATGATAGTTTTGAAATACGCTCGAAGCGGTATATAAGTTTAAAAAGACAGACGAAGGAACAATGGTAAACTTGGAAGGATATAGGTGAAGATAGGCAGAAATAAGTGTAAAATTAGTAGCTCATAAGTGTGATTAGATTAGCAGCACAAAATGTCATTATGTGAAACACTGGTTAAGAATTGAGGGATGCTGGAAGACATTGAACCCTTGTGTTTACGTTGGCCAGGTAGACAAGGAGAACCTGTGTCAGTGACCTATATGTGTGATAGTGTAAGGGAAGAAAGTGAAAGTCCAAGACAGGTAGCTAATTGAAAGTAAAGGTATGCCACAAGGAAGTGGAAATTCTCATGTGTAAGTTAAGCTGAAGTCAGGACTTAGGAGGAAAATAGAATTTGGTAATCAAGAAAAAAAGGAGAAATCTGTCAAAGTTCTTCCTGTTTTCTTGTTACAAAATCCGGCGCATTTGAGACGGGAACTTCTATGTATATATTTGTAATTTTAGATTAAGAATGTACATATATATATCTAAGACTTTTAGATATAAGTATATTTTTGTATTGTGCAAAGAAGCTGCCTCTCGAAAGTATGTTGACCTGAGCTCATTTCTGAAGGCCAGGGGACAAACAATCTTTTGTCAACTCGCACCGAGAGACGGTTGCCTGAAGTCCAAGGACACAGCTGGGGAAAATACAACCCTCCTCCATAACGGGACTAGAGAGAAAGTGCGGGGGTGAAATATAAATAGGAAACTTGGACGCTGACAGTTGGGTCTGTGTTGCAATGTCGCTACGAGTGTGAACCTCGTATCGCTGGATAAGTATAGCTTCGCGCCAAAAAGAAACGTCGAGGTGTGAAAGGAGACAGTGATTAGCGTAAAGTAAAGCAAATAGCAATCTTAGAACGAAACACCAGAAACTTGCTCAGGTCGGCACTTCGAGGCAATGAAGTGGTGAAGAATAAAATTAGTAAAAAGTCTGTGTTGTGTTCGTCATCTAACCTCGCGCCTGAGAAACATCCTCTCATGCCTACCTAAATCCTGCACCCAAACCCATTACAAATCTAAAAAGCAAAATATCTCCTGGACCAGATCGCATACATCCATAGTTCATAAAAAACCTTGGAAAACAGCAAACCAACAACTACTAAAACTCTAAAATCTATCCTGGAAAACCATTGTACCTGCTGAATGGCAAAAAGCAATAATTGTCCCACGCTTGAAGAAAGACAAAATAGCATCAGAAATAAAAAAAAAAATTATAGACCAATAGCTCTTACTAGCATAATAGCAAAAGCGGTGGAAAGAATGGTGCCAAACAGGTTAAATTGGTTTCTAGAATCACAAAATTTAATTTCCGCATGTCAAGCTGGATTCGGAGAGCTCCAGTCTACAAATGAACAAGTCTTACTTCTCAGCCAAGAAATCAAAAACTCCTTCAATAGAAAAGAAGATAATGTATCAGTTTTAATTGATTTCCAAAGTGCATAGAGAACAAGACTGCTAAAGAAAGTAAAAAAATAGGGATACAAGGTCCAATGTTTTTATCACTGTTTCATTTCCTAACTCAACGCTTTATTGCTACCTGATATGGAAGGAATATATCGAAATACACACAAGTACACCGTGGCTTACCACAAGGTGCAATGCTCAGCACAACACTTTTTAATATATTTATTAACGATCTGCCCTAAGAAATACAAGAGTCAGGCTTGAAGTATGCGCAATTTTCTGGTGACTTTATAGACTTAAAAAAAACAACAACAAAAACAGAGGTACAAAACTAGAAAACAACATACAACAGTCCTTAACCAACCCACTAAAGTGGACCAAAGAAAATGTAATGACTGTTAATACAACAAAATTAAACTACCAAATAGTTTCACCAAGAAAAAACGATTAAAAATAAAACTAAATTTTGAGGGTCAACAATTACCAGAGACAAAGGAAGAAAAGTATTTTGGGAGTTATATTTTGTACCAAACTTACATGGACCAAATAGAAAATGCAATGCAAAGGGCAGAAAGGCGCCTTTCACTGTTAAAATGTCTGACAGAAATGAAGCGTGGATGTTCCAGAGCATACAATGCATATATAAAGCCATTACTAAATTACTGCAGCGAAGTCCTTGTAACAGGAAATACAAAGAAAATTCAAATCTTTCAAAACCACACCAATACCAGCTATAGAAATACTAACCAACCAATACCCCATTGAATATGAAATAGAAAAAATATGATGTGTTGCACTCACCTGACTTTCTCTACTCTTGTACTAACCATTCTTGCAAACTCTTATTCCTATATCTTCTTCGTGTTATTTAAGATAAATATTTGTACAAATTACCTTATTGCTTATTTCCTTGTAGGTGCAAGGGGAATATTGGAATACAGTAGGCTTTGTGCGATAGTCAAATCTTTTAAAGCTTTGAGATCACGTTCTCTTTGCACACTTAACATATAAAAAAATGAACAAAGATGTTCCATTTCTCGAAAGTTTTAAGTTTTCCGAAAATCAAAGATATAACAATGAATATCTCCGAAATGGTTCACCCTACAAGAAAATTTATTGAGACATGAATTATGTATTTCAGCATCATCTACGGTTTTTTTTTTTTTTTTTTTTTTTTTTTTTTTTTTTTTTTTTTTTTTCCGTGCAGTATGATTTGGTCTCTCTACCAGATATGCAAAAGCCGTCCAGAGTAAATACGACTACAGCAGCTATAGCCAGAAAATTCAAGATATACATTTCGTTTTTCATAAAAATATCTTAAACATATGACATTTTAATCAAAATCGTTAAACCATTTCCAAGAAAATAAAAAATTTTGAAAATTTTTCCATATAAAGGGTAGTTCAGGGTGGGGCTATTTTCTTCTAAATCTTTGTGTCGCATCCTTGAAAGACATTAAACTTAAATACCAACTTTGGTTTTTAACCGACTTTTCGTTTTTGAGTTATGCTGTCCATAGACTGACACACACAGACACACAGACACACACACACACACACACACACACACACACACACACACACACATACACACGGACCTTTTTTCTAAAGATGTTTTTTTTTATTTAGGTGTTCTCAAAACATATATTTCCTGTGAGATCTTGACATCGAATTTTTGGGTGGAATACAATACTTCCCCAGTAGAGAAAGTAAAAATATAACATTCTCAAGAACAAATGTGCACATAACGATAATCTGTTAAGCAATAAATTTTGAAAGTTTTGAGCGCACTGTTAATAATAATGTAGCATTTAATGATGATAAATTTAATTTAAATACTTGAATTGTGATGTTTCTATAAATTATGTAATATATTATGCTATGGGGTATTGTGTTGGATATGCCTAAATCAAACATACTTTAACAAAAATTGTAACAAAGGATTTTGAAAAATAAATTAAAATAAGCTACACCGAATTTAATTGGGAGAGCAATCGGACTTAACACAGTTAATAGAGAAAAAGAAAGCCAAAACAGAGAGTGACATTTATTATTTTTAGACTTAATAAAAGCATATGATAACATCCCATTGCAAACGTTTTCATCGTTTTGGATGAAACACCTATTAATAAGAAAATAGTGGTGCCACAAAAGCATTATATGAAGAACATATTTCAAAATTTAAAATAGGACATAAAACTACAGAAGGATTCAGTCACTAAAGGATTGAGCCAGAGATGTCGTATTTCCCAACTAAAAAACTAAACTACGCCCCGGCACTAGAGCCCATGAAGAGCCAAACTTTACCGCCCAGCCGCTGCGTCCCCCGCCTTGGCCCACTACAGGCGTCATTGGTTGGGTGCAGTACTGAAGGGTGGTACATGGTCAGCGTCCCGATCCCTCCCGGCCAGTTACGCGGTCTTCACGACCTGAAGCCACTACTTTTCCATCAAGTAGCTCCTCAATGGGTCCCCCTGGGACTAACGAGTGAGTGCAGCCTGTGCCAGACCTCCCAGAGGGGATAAAATCCCCATGCTGGTACTGGGGATCGAACCCGGGTTCTCCGCGCCAGAGGTAGGAGCGCTACCAACTGCGCTACGGAGGCGGTCAGTGTCCCCCAACAATATTTAAAATCTCCAACATGTATTAAGACACTGTAAAAGAAAATGTCAGTATGGGAATACAAATTTACAACACTTTAATTTATTCATTAAATTTAGCAGATGATCATGTAATCAAAGCACAAGATCACGACAACATAGAATACATGGAAAGGAAATTAAAGGAAAAATATGAAAAACAGGGTTTGAAAAGGATATCAATAAAACAAATCAGTTATGCATTGGAGAGGAAGTAGCTAATGCTGATTTTCTGACAATGAAGTCATTAATTCCCCAATATGGTGGTCTTGGTCCATTTCCTTTTGCAGATCACATAAGAGGACAGAGTGGTGAAGAATATATACCAGCAAAACTATAAACTCCTTAAATTCGTTTTGGTGGGGTAAAAATATAGAAAATTAGAAAATTACAGAATTACAGAACTATCGTACAAAGTATCCTCGTATATGGATCACAAGTTTGGCCATTATGACACAAGGAAATTAGCAAAATTTTAACTACTGAAATGGAAGTCTTGAAAAATCGGCTAGAAAATCAAGATTAGAAAGGGCTCGACATTAAACTGCGAAAGAAATTATGGGAATTAGAGGAAATTTGGATATATTGGATATTATTCAACAGAAAAACATAATGTTGGTATGGACATGTTAAACGAATGCCAGAAAACAGACTACCTAAAATTAACAATGGGATGGGTACCACCAGAAAGAAGAGTGGAAAGGAGTTACAACAGCAAGGGAATTCAGAGATTTGGAAGAGGAAATGAGATTTGGATAGAGAGGAGTGGCGTTTGGGTACTAGGAGACAACGACAGCTGTTATGGCATCAGAAGATAGATAGAATTTATAAACTGTAAAACAATAAGATAAGAAAATCAGAATTTGTGAGCTAATTTTATGATGAAATCTCGTGTCGTAGCTCAGCAAGTGAGATCCAGAGAGTTCTTCGGTATCGGCTTAAAATTGACAAAAACATAAAACAAAATACGGCTCAACACATGTTATTATTCAAGCATATCCTGTGGTACGAGATTGACGCTTTCTGTTAGGCGTCACGGCATCATTTCCGGTTCACATCTTTTACTATTCCAATATCAAGGCTAATTCTTTGTTCATATCTTCACTGCTTGAGCATCAAGCTAATTTATCCGTTTTGCACTTATAGTGGACCCTGCCAGCGCATGAGAATTAAACAAACCGAACGTTCTCGAAAACAAACGACAAACGCTATAGTGATACAAACTTGTCCCAACTACGGTAGCTACCTTCGTCATTGGCTGGAACAGAGTTGGTTGATATCGTGCTTCCATCCAGTAGGAATCGGTTCATTGTTGTATCCTTCTCGCACCTAGCACCCTCCCGTAAGTGAGGTGGGATAGGATTGTCTGGTTGAGTGCCGAGCGGAGCAAGTAGGTGAGGTTTCCTGGATATTCCACTCGAAATCACACAACAATTGGTGTTAAAGGATTTATTTACAAACAGTACGGAACAAGCTTAAAGGAATTTGGGTAGTGGTTACACCATCCGATGTGGACTCGTTGACAATGGCGGGTCAAAAGACATCCCTTCCATGGTCACTAAGGTTTATATATCGTTCCACAATATTCTCTGGGTAAGACACTACCCCTAATAACCATAAACTGTTATGTGACAGGCGTCTGGGAATGCTACACCCTTCCTCGGGTCCCCCTTGGGGTTGAAGGTCAAGTTCCAGACAGTCACATATAGCAGTATTTCCAACTTCTGTAGAATACGTCTGCTTAAAACTATTTCTCACATATTATATTTCCATTACCAATATATGAATTCATACTATTATTCTACTCTTCTATAACAATTATATTTCCATTACCAATATATGAATTCATGCTATTATTCTACTCTTCTATAACAATTATATTTCCATTACCAATATATGAATTCAGACTATTATTCTACTCTGCTATAACAATTATGTTTCCATTACCAATATTTGAATTCATACTATTACCCTACTATAACACCTCCCGCCGTAATTAGGTCAAAATTTACACCTAAATTTTGACTACTCTTTAATACGTACACTTATGTCTTATGCGTTCGGAGTGCCTTGTGGAAGTGGTAGGTTTATCTTTAGAGTCATGGAGAGGTATCTCCTCTGGGACAGGACTCAGACTTTCGTTGCTTGAATGTATGTTAATATGCACTATATTACCTGAGCCACCTGACTCAATAGCTGGGACTTTAAATCTCCGAACACATCTATTCTTGTAACAGCTAAACACTTTATAACCAAAATATAGTGCCAAAATGCTAATAAGAATATAAACAATTACGGAATATCGGGCGTGTGTTACAGTGAATGAATTTTGCCACTCTTGCCTCTGAATCATCTCTTCTACTTGAGAGAGTTTATAGCTAGAAACCTTTAACTCGTCAAAATGTGTTATCACTTGTTTGAAAGTTGTGTTCAGTTTTAACTCATTTCTTTTTAACTTTCCTACTAATTCTTCACAGCAATCAACATCTATGTTAATTGAGGACAACACATCAAGATTACTAAAATTACCCTGGGACATTACAACTTCTGCCTGAATTACAAAGGATTTACCATACCCCTTACAACCTGAACTAAGCTTAAGTTTGCCATACCCTTCTAAAATAACATCTCTTGGTTGTTCCTCAGGACATGAAATAGTAACACTTTCTACAGATGGTACAAAATACAACCACTCATTATTTGCTAAAGGTGTCCATAGTGATTCGCGTAATTCAATAAGCCTCTTTTCACATGTAGAAGCTAATCTACGAAGTTTTTGTAGCATTTTCACAACACAATCATCATGATAGTGGGCTAACTTAAGTGGAAGGGTTTGTTTACATACATACTTTGAATCTCCCAATGTTTTACATTTTTCCAACAAAGACAAATGACTCATAAAATAATATTGTCTGCTCTTATCAATAAACAGAAGATCTTCATGAACGTCCACAAACACATATTTCCCTTGTTCAATGAGAACAGGCACTGGTATAAGTCGATACACATTATAAACACCTTGTGACACTAAAGGTAAAAATAGTACAAATGTGAGTTTTTCATCCTTTACAAATACAGCTACATCACACATAGCAATTAACAAATGAAGCGAATCCTTGCTTACTGCAAATGACAGGGAGGTACCTAAGGGCAAATTTGCAACACCTTTCTCTAAAACATGCAGTAATTCCGAAGGAGCTACTACCTGTGGATGAATAAGTCCCTTTTGAGCATTTAATATACCATCTATTAGTATATCACAATTGCGAAATAACGTTTCCATGGCACTATTTAAACTAAGTAAGTGATTACTAACCGTCATTTTCATTTGTAGATCATCAAGCATCTTAACTTCTTGCTGCTGGCTTTTGTTTAGGAAGTCTTGAATTCTAACTAAATTCTCTTCCAATACCTTCTCATTGAAAGCCAAATTAATAAGTGAATCATTGAACAAACCTAGAGAAACCTTTACTACAGAGACTTGTTCCTTCAACAAATTTGTAATGCCTTTTTCATTTTCCTCCACATGCTGTATTTGCCGATTATAATATTCCGCGTCATCATTATCTAATGTACCAAACAATATTTTCAAAAGCTGCCCTCCTACATCGATTACACCTCTCATTCTACGCGTCTCTGACGACCTGTCATTTCCCTCAATAACCCTTCGGTTCTCCTTAACTTGCCTAATTTATCCTGTATTTTATTCTTAAAGTTTGTACACCCTGACCATTTCTGCAAGGAAACGTGCTCGCATGCACTCAAAGTATGCTTTATATAACTTTCTGTAGTATCTACCTGGTACTCTAAATTACCTAAATCTACATACACAATTATCTTCCATACACTATTGTACAGCTGGGCGGTACCCTTACTCTCATAGTATAGACCAGGCGGAATTTCGAACTTCACCACTTCATCTAAAAATAAGTAGGTCTCGCTAATTATCCAAGGCTAACCTTACCTTAATAAAAAGGTTTAATCCGATTCACATGTACCTTTTGCAACCTTTTTCTTCTCTTCAGCGTTACATTTACTCCGTTAACTGCCACTATTACATATGGGCCTATCCATTGGCTAGAAATTTTACCTGATCTGCCTCTACGGACCGTCTCATCTTTTAGTAACACCTTTTGCCCTACCTCGTATTTAATTTCCTCACTGTGATGATCATAGTATTCCTTGCTCTTATATTTTCTTGTAACTAGATTATCTCTAGCCACCTCGTGAGCACTTTGTAGCCTACTTTTCAATTCGCTCACATAGTCATCATAGGAATAATTAATCTCTGGTTCCTGTTTCAGTGTTAGGGGTGTCCTACACTCATATCCAAACAAAAGCTCAAAAGGTGTATAACCAGTGGATGAATGCACAGTAGTATTGTATACAAACACAGCAAACTTCACCCATTCATCCCAGTCTGTTTGATCCTTCCCCACATAATGCCGCAAATATTCAGCCAGAACACGGTGACTTCTCTCCAATCCACCGTTTGCCTGTGGGTGAAAAGCTGTAGTCTGCAACTTGGTTATCCTCATTAGCTTGCAGACATTCTTGAACAAATCACTTAAGAATTCCGAACCCTGATCTGTTAACACCTTTAATGGAATTCCGTAACGTAAAATAATGTTTTCCACGAACTCCTTAGCAACCGTCACCGCATCGTGTTTTTCTAGAGGCACGGCTACCATATATTTGGTAAGTTCATCTTGGCAGGTCAAGATATACTTGTTCCCCTTATTCGTCACCGTTAAGGGACCCACTATATCGAGAGATAATTTTTCGAAAGGAGATTTTGCTGTGGTACTTATTTCCATGGGTGCTCGTTTCCTAGGCCGCAAAAGCTTATTCTTTTGACAACTCTCGCATTTCTTTATATAATACTCAATGTCCTTTTTCATATCTGGCCATTGATAATTCTTCCTGATCGCCCAGTAGGTTTTTGTGACACCCCTGTGACCACCCGTAGGACTGTCGTGTGCCTCCTGCAGTATCGCCCTTTTTTGTTCCTCCGTTACCTCCCCTTCTTCTGCAACTCCCATAACTCTAATGCGAGAAAGTGCATCGGCATTTCCGTTCAACGACCCTTTTTTGTAAACAATCTGGTAATCGTATTCTTCCAATTTGATTCGCCATCTGAGTAGTCTCGAACCCGGTTCCTTGACACTCATTATCCATTTAAGTGGCCTATGATCAGTTACAATAGTGAATCTTTTCCCTAGTAGATAAGGCCTAAAGTGCTTACAAGCCCATACTATTGCCATCAATTCCTTCTCAATTGTACTGTAGTGCTTCTCTGCCTTATTCAGAGTTCTACTTGCAAACGCTACTGGCAAATCCCTACCTATCGGGCCTTGCGATAATAATGCCCCTAATCCATCCTGACTGGCGTCTGTTGTCAAAATAAATTCCCTTGAGAAATCTGGATATTGCAATATAGGTTTTGACAACAACTTTTGCTTCAAAGTATTAAAGGCTATCTGTTGATCATCCCCCCAGGTGAACTTCGCGTTATTTATTAGCAACAAATTCAAAGGTGCGGCTATTTTGCTAAAGTTAGAAATGAATCGGCGATAATAGCCAACTAAACCCAGAAATGCTCTTAATTCAGTCAGTCCTTTAGGTATGGGATAATTTGCTACTGCTTCCACTTTCTGTGGGTCGGGTTGTACCCCATTCTCCGAAATTACATGACCAAGGTAGCTAACCTCTTTTCTCAAAAATTCACATTTTTCCGGCTGCAGTTTTAGGTTGTACCTTCTAAACCTCTGAAATACCTCCCTCAATTTTTCATCATGCTCCTTAAGCGATCCTGCATAGATAACTACGTCGTCCAGGAAAACAAAGCACCTGGATGGCGATAAACCCGCCAGCACCGTGCTCATCAGTTTCTGAAACGTGGCTGGGGTGGTCTTTAAGCCAAATGGCATTCTCACGTACTGCCAATGACCATGTTTTGTCGAAAACGCTGTTTTCTCCGTATCTTCTGCCTTCATGGGTATCTGATGATATCCCATTGCCAAATCTATGCAAGAGAAATATCTGGAATTCCCCAACTGATCTAGGATTTCCGTAATATCTGGAAGTGGGTAAGCATTTCCTACTGTCTTTTCATTTATTTTCCTGAAATCGACTACAAGTCGAAATTTCTGGATGCCACTTGCATCCATTTTCTTTTTTACTACTAGTAAGGGACTATTCCAAGGCGAATTGCTCTCTTCAATTATACCCTCCTGCAATAATTTTTGCACCTGCTTTTCTACTTCCTGTTTGTGTGCCTCGGGTAGTCTATAAGGCTTTACATGAATCGGTTCTATATTTGGTTCCATTATAATAGCATGTTCTACTGCACTAGTGGAACTCAAACTATCCTCTGGCAAATAAAATATATCCTGATACAACCTGCATGTTTCCCTAATCACCCCCCTTTCTTCCTTGTTGAGGTGCTCAAGCCTCAATTGAGCCATTACCTCTGTTTCTCTATTAGCTGCCTGTGGGGTGTTAGTAATAGTGCACAGCTTTTCGCAATTATTTTCATTAATAACTGCCTCCAATTTAACCGGAGTCACCCCAAGTTCAACTTCCTCATCATTGGTATTTAGCATGCTAGTTACAGCACTTCCATTCCTAACAGTTACAACCGAATCTGCCAAATAAACACCTGATTGTACTTCGTATTTTTCTATCAACCCCTCCTTCAGCTCAACATTCTCTATAGGGATTTCAACCATGGCCTCTGACCTCCCCGGAAGCTTAATTGTCCTAACTGACTCCATAGCGCCCTTAGTTAATAGTTTAAGTCGTTCCCCGACAACACTCAGCTCTAAATCTTTGTAATTTAGCGTAGCTTTCGTGACCTCCAAGAAATCTCTTCCAAGAATTCCATCACAGGGAATATCTACTTGATCTTTCACTAACTGAAAATCGTACTTCACAACATTATTCCCTATATGAACCTCGGTATTTAGCGCCCCATACGTTTCTATCAACGATCCGCTTGCGCTTTTTGCAACCATTTTCTTTTCCGGATCAAAAATAAGTTTTCCTACAACTGAAGGGGTTTTAAGCAACGACATATCTGACCCTGAATCCACTAACATCACAAATTCACCTTTCTTACTAGCAGGAGAACTAATTCTTACGAACTCATGCTTTGTTTTAGAAATTACTCCAATATGAGCAACAGATTCTACTGTTCTATCGCCTTCTGACTTCTTAGTCCTTTCGTCCTTTTCATTCTGCTTATTTTTCCTAGGACTCCTATAATTTCTAGCAAAGTGTCCGACCTTACCACAATTAAAGCAAGTTACTAAGCTCGACTTCCCCTTATTTTCAGTGGAAACACTATTAATTGCCTTACTGTACTCTTTCTTAACATTTACATAACATTTGCTAGCGATATGGCCAACCATGCCACATTTATGGCATTTCACCTGTTCTACTCTAGAATACCTTTCTCGTTTGGAAATAATGGCACTTTCTTCGTCCAACGAGGTTTTACATACCTCTTGGAATTCCTGTTCCAGCCCCCGGCTACGAACAATGGTCTGAATTCTATCATCAGCCAAACCTTGTATAAAACAGATATTTCTCAACTTATCTGTAATTGCCAGTATTCCTTCCCTCTCAGTTTCCTTACACTTTTCTAAGGCTGATTCTCTAAACTCTGCTGTTAACCTTTGTATACGGTTAATCCACCCGCTCATTGACTCGGATTTTTCCTGTTTAGCAGCAAAAAGTTGAGTGCTATAATAATCAAGAGTTCCCTTCTCAACATAGGAATGCCTTAAATATTCCTTAACCTCCTCCCACGACTCTAGTTTTCTATGGATAATTGCCTTCCTGGGTTCCCCTTTTATTCTAGTAAGCAACAACTTAAAGACTACATTTAATCTCTCAGGACTTATCATTTCACATGCAGTATCCGCATCTACGATAAACTGCGTAACTTCATTCTTTTCCCCATTAAAAGAAGATACTAGTTTAAGAGCCTCGTGGGGTAACATGTAATAGCTACTTCTACTATCCACTGCCATTTTACATATAGTAGTAGCAAGGACTCACCTCTACGCCTTCAGTGGACGAGCTGTATCGTCTGTTGCGGTCCGCAACCTTGTCTGTCCCGTTCACCAGGTCCAGACGCGTCGCCAACTATCCTCGATCCCTGGTCCTCCAGCTATTGAGCCGTTTCAGCGCTCGACGTTCCTCGTCTCGTGGTTGGACCTCTCGATCCTCGAACCTCGAACTGCTCGCCGTAAGCCGTATCTGTCACCTCGAACCTTTAACTGCTCGCCGTAGGCCGCTGCTGTCGCCTCGAACCTCGGACCTTCAAACCGTGCAGTCTGCACACGGCCTTCCACCAGTAACAGCAAGGGCAGTGTCACTGCAGTACTGGGTAGGTTGCCGTCTTCCTCACGGATCTGGGACTGCACGCAGTGGGCTGCTGCTACCACCTCGAGCCTCGAACCTCGAATCTCCGGAATTGTGCAGAAGTTGCACAGAGCTGCTGTCTCTGCTTCCTAGGATTCTCGGGCGTTGAGCGTGTTGCCTTAGCTGCTGCCTTCTTCTTGGTCTTTGGCGATGGTGATTTTTACTCGTAGCTGGATTTGATCACAGGAAACCCAAACACCTGACACCAGAATTTATGTTGTATCCTTCTCGCACCTAGCACCCTCCCGTAAGTGAGGTGGGATAGGATTGTCTGGTTGAGTGCCGAGCGGAGCAAGTAGGTGAGGTTTCCTGGATATTCCACTCGAAATCACACAACAATTGGTGTTAAAGGATTTATTTACAAACAGTACGGAACAAGCTTAAAGGAATTTGGGTAGTGGTTACACCATCCGATGTGGACTCGTTGACAATGGCGGGTCAAAAGACATCCCTTCCATGGTCACTAAGGTTTATATATCGTTCCACAATATTCTCTGGGTAAGACACTACCCCTAATAACCATAAACTGTTATGTGACAGGCGTCTGGGAATGCTACACCCTTCCTCGGGTCCCCCTTGGGGTTGAAGGTCAAGTTCCAGACAGTCACATATAGCAGTATTTCCAACTTCTGTAGAATACGTCTGCTTATAACTATTTCTCACGTATTATATTTCCATTACCAATATATGAATTCATACTATTATTCTACTCTTCTATAACAATTATATTTCCATTACCAATATATGAATTCATACTATTATTCTACTCTTCTATAACAATTATATTTCCATTACCAATATATGAATTCAGACTATTATTCTACTCTGCTATAACAATTATGTTTCCATTACCAATATTTGAATTCATACTATTACCCTACTATAACAGGAATCGGTTCATATCAAGCTTTAGACAGATTCTCGTATATCAGAATATCTTTTCCACGTGGAGTAAATCACGGGACAGCAACTGGTTCCGCTTTACTGCTCTGAACACTTTAGTTGCGACGCCAGTGTTGTAAAATGGACTGTAAGTAGAGGAAGTATTGTATTCGAACCAAAAGTTTGATATACAGATTTCACGTATTTTGAGACTCCCTGAATCCAAACAGCATTTTAGAAAACCGTCTGTGCGTGTGCATGTTAGTATGCCTGCCTGTGAACAGCATAATTCAAAAACGAAAGGTTAGTTAAATACCTAATTTGGTTTGAGAGGTAGAACGGGAACTTAAAAATTCAATGCCACAACTGGGATTTGAACCACAGAACTTCCGCTTACCAGGTGGACGCTCTAACCACTGAGCTATTGTGACAAACTGCCAGAATGGCATTAAATTCTCAAACCAGTTCGTATTTCTCCACACACACACACACACACACACACACACACACACACACACACACACACACACACACACACACACACGGCTTGTGTGTCTAAAAACACCACCAGTAAGTTTGTTGGCATAAATAAATAATAATTACCTAATTTGGTATTTAAGTTCAGCCTTCTACAAAGATGTGACACGAAGGTTCTTAAAAAACTCCCCACATCCCAGGCTACCCTTTTCGTGGAATATTTTTCGAAAATTTTGATTTTCTAAAAAATGGCTTTACCGGTTTTGATTAAAAACTGAATGCTTAAGATATGTTCATGCCAATGAAATGCTTGTCTTGAATTTTCTGGGAATTTCCAAAGAAATGCTCTTCACTCAGGGTGACTTTTGCATAACTGATAGCACACAAAATCTTGCTCCAGAACAAAACAATGTGCATCTTATTAACGCGGATAGTTTATCATTTGCATTTTTTTGGGGAGTGAACCATTTCGGTGACATTCCTTGTTATTTGTCTGAATTTTGCAATGCATATATTTTTTTCTTAAATGGGAAGCAGTTATTCATTTTTTATCTCTTGCCCATGCAAAGAAGGGAATTTCATAGTCATCACATAGCGACTGGCTGTGGTCTTAGGAGATTTGACTATCGCTTAAAAGCCTACTGTATTCCCTTGTTTTCCTTATACGTACAAGAAAATTAGTAATAATTTCTGCAAAAGTTTATCTCGATTAACATGAAGTATATAGAGGAATAAGCGTTTGTAAGAATAGTTAGTACAAGAGTTGAGAGTGCACTCCTCAAATTTTCTTCCTGTTCTAGCAAAGAGAACGGAATTTAGAAGTCATCACATAACCACCAGCACTTAAAACATTTGTCTATCGCTTGAGGCTTATGTTTCCTGTTCCCATTGTATCTACAACAAAATTTGTAGTAACATTATTTCTACGAGGACTATATTGGAGTATTACAGGAGAGAGTAGAGGCAATCATGGGTAGTTGTGAGCTGTATAGTACACCCTTTGATTTTAATATTTGGAGGTTGGTTTTCTCCATGAGTAAAATAAATGTTTTTGTTGTGAAAACGAGCATGCTATTTCTGTAAACTCAATTTTAGCAAAGTAGCAGGAATTTAAACATTTGTGTTGTAATATAAACAGAGTTAATGAAGGAGGCTCGAGCCAGGACAAGTGTGTACTGTTAATGTTATATTTTGTTACGGTTACAGAGTCTGTGTATAAGCGGGCTTTTTGTATTATTACGGTACATACTTTTTTCACTGCGGCAAGCCTCTTAACTTTCAGTTGACCTATCACTGTGTATGTTTTTTCTTCTCTCCCCTGCTCCTTTCCGGCCACAAATTGTTCCTTTGACTCCTTATTCTTGCACAGAAAAGAGGAAGGAAAGGCACGGAGAACTTCTCTCACAAAGTACACGGCAAGGCTACGTAGAATAACTGTAGCGAACTTAGTGGCGGTGTTGTACGTTTGGAGAAAAGGAAGGAGAAGAGGAAAAAAAAAAGCACTTTGGGCTCAATTTCCTGTCTCAGGAATAGCGTTCTGAAAGTTTTTCTAACCTCTCCTGCTGGTTAAAATGTATCGCAGAGCGTTTCCGCGCCTTAGCCCAGGAACGGTCAATACAAACCATGAATTACTTGCTTTGCACTTATTGTGGCGAAAAATTGCTCTGATGCTCAAGTTGTATGCTTTCATTCTAATACAAATATACACTGTACATTAGATCTGCTTATTCTCCACGCCTTAAACCTCTGGCATCTTATTAGATGTGCCAGGGGTCAGTAGTAAGTTCAAGTCGCCTGGGTTAACCCAGACGGATGGTAAAAGGCCACGGTACCTATCCGTTTACTACAGATATACCCGTGTGGTTTGCAGGTATTTTTTTTTTAATTTTTTTAAAAAAAATTAACATCCTCCAACATTGTGTCATATCGAACGAATGAATGAACTGAAATGGGTGAAATGATGCCCAAATGAGCCCGAGGTCCATGGAGCTTTAAGTTACCCGACATTCGTCTTCTCAGGGTAGGGAAAACCTCGGAAAAAAACCTTACCCCGATAACTTACCCTAAGCGAAATTTGAACTCGCGACCTCTTGAACGTGAGACAAACACGCTAACCATCACGCTACCGAGGCGGGTGTGGTTTGCAGGTGTTGTCTAATTTGCCCTCTAGTGCAGGGGACCTATTGGTCTCGGTTTTTGCGTCCTCTCTTGTCCTGTCCGCACGTATGAAACAATTCATGAACTTTGTTACGGAACCACAACACCGGGAAGTGAATTTCAGCGAAAATGTCGATTTTTACTTTCTCTACTGATAAGCAGAAGGATGTATTGTATTCCACCCAAAAATTCCATGTCGAGATTTCAACGGAAATATGTCTTGAGACCCCCTGAATCCCCCCCCCCCCCCAAAAAAAAGCATTTTTAGAAAAAGGTCCTTGGATGTGTCAGTCTGTGTGTCAGTCAGTCTGTCAGTCTGTGGACAGCATAACTCAAAAACGAAAAGTTAGTTAAAAACCGAAGTTGATATTTAAGTTTGTCTCTCAAGGATGCAAAACAAAGATTTTGAAGAAAATAGCCCCACCCTAAACTACCCTTTACATGGAAAACTTTCGAAAATTTTGGTTTTCTTGAAAATAACTCTAACGATTTTGATAAAAATGTAATATGTTTAAAATATTTGTATGATAAATGAAATGTATATTTTGAATTTTCTGGCTATAGCCTATGTAGTCCTGTTTGCTCTGGATGACTTTTGAATAACTCGTAAACCGTAAGAAATACACAAATTCTTAATGCACAAAACATGCTCATCTCACTAAAACACATAATTTATGTCGGAATACATTTTTTGGTAGAGTGAACCATTTCGGAGATATTTCTTGTTATGTGTGTCAGTTTCGGAAAACTTTCGTGAAATGGAATATCGTTGTTGCTTATTTCAACTAACACGAAGAAGACAGAGGTATGAGTTTGTAAGAATGGTTAGTACAAGAGTAGAGAAAGTCATGTGAGTGCAACTCATCAGATTTTTTGTTTTGTTTTTAAAAAATAGTACAAATCCTTAGCTTTAAAATCCCCGCCTCATTTTTAGGAAGAAAACCACGCCACAAGTATGAGGCAGAGAATTTGTTGTTAGACAACATGGTCACACTTATACCACTTTTGTACAAAATCTTTTAAGTTTGACCTAAATACGATGCACTAATTATGTATTTTGTTTCATTAGTAACTGTGCAGTCTTCTTCATGTTATCAGACTTTTTTACGTCCGTGTTATTCATTACTTAATATTCTACTAATCTCTAACTAGTACACTGTATGTGTATTTGAGTGAGTATGTGTGAATAGCCAAACTTGGAATATAAGATGATTAAACATAGTATCCGGTTTTGTGGGCGGTGGTCTAGTGGGTTTGCAGGCCCATCAGTTATATAAAAAGAGATTTGTCCTCAACGGGTAATTCGTCCGAGCTTTGATCAGTCATCGAATCACCCGTGAAGATGCCAAGCGCAGTCCTTGGCGAAACGTCGGGAACCTGAAAACCCACAAGACCACTCCCTACAAGCCCGGATATTATGTTTAGTGATCAAGACGTCGGCTGTGAAAGCCTCAGCTTATACATTGGAATGTAAGGTCTCATCTATCAAAGATAGGATAGGAATATCTTCAAAATAATCTCCCAATGCAACTACCCTTTACATAGAAAATCTTTCTCATTTTTTATTTTCTCAGAAAGTCAATAATAATGTTAAGTAAAGCTAATATTAACGTAATTGGATCACAAAATGTATATCCTTAACCTCTTTTCATGAATAGCCTGCGAAAGCATATGTGTATTAAAAACCTACTACAGGAAAAATGTATATCTCGTTAAAGTGTACGACTTATGCAAAACTAATATTTTCTGGCATTAAAGACTTCCGAGCTTTTTTTGGTTATTGGTTTGAACCTACAAATAACTTGTACCCTTCGTAGTGCAAATAGCTGACCGCTTTTTAAGGTAACCCATCTGTGAAATTTGAAAAATTGCCATTTTTCGCCCAATTCTTCAAACATTTTAGGAATAGGCTTGCTGCTCAAAGTTTAAACAATATTATGAGTTTTAAATTTATATCTTGAATAGTTATATATATTTTTAAATTTTTGTAAGCTTATGTGAAAAATGCTTCTCGGTACATACTTTTCAACAAAGAACATTCCAACTTCTATAGCTAATCAATGACATATAGTGCTACAACATTTGACTGATGTTTTTTTAGTAATTTATTTTGTTTGCGAGAAAAAAAATTGAAAATTGCATAATCCAATTTCTGAGAATTTTATCAATTTTACAAATTCCTTTTTTAAATAAAAACACTTGTACTAAGGTACAGCAAAACTTTAGAGGCATGTTTTAATTCTTGTACTTTGAACAATGTGAGTACCAAGTTTCAAGAAAGTATCTGCAAAACTGTGCACCAAGGAGCATTTTGTACATAATCATGTGTCAGGAAATCATAAGTGGAGAAAAATGGAGTTTAAAGTTTAGCAACTATATAATACAAATGTACTTGATTAAAACTGGCCTGCACCATTTTTGGGACCCCCAGAGGTCCTTTTAGCTGTTTTTTCAAATTTCAGTCGTTTCCTAGCAGTTCTTTTTTTTTTTTTTTTTTTTTTTTTTTTTAAATTAACGTCCTCCAACATTGCGTCATATCGGACGAATGAATGAAATGGGTGAAATGATGCTCAAATGAGCCCGAGGTCCATGGAGCTTTAAGTTACCCGACATTCGTCTTCTCAGGGTAGGGAAAACCTCGGAAAAAACCTTACCCGGATAACTTACCCTAAGCGAGATTCGAACTCGCGACCTCTTGAACGTCCTAGCAGTTCTGTAGCCCCTTTCTGAATGCCTAGCACTATCCTTCAAACGACACTTTCCCTAATTTTACTTAATTTCTCCCCAATTACATTGAAATTTCCACCCTGGACCTCATACTTTACATGCTGTGAAGCTTCATAATTCATATTATATTCACTAATTTCAAATATTACACCAATGTCTGTTTTCTTTTTTTAAACAAATTTTTCCTTTGGGCATTTCTTCACTATTCCTTCACAAAGCACCATGAGGTTAGCACATTTTCCCTCTAGATAAACCAAAGAACTTTGGAATTTGCCCAACAGATAGCTCTCATGTAGATGATTCTTGGGTTAGCCAACATGTTTCAGCTAATTTGTCACAAGAAACCGCGTAATTGGAACTCAAACTGAACAGATATTGAGTCGGAAAAACATTGCAAGCACTTCGAGTGCACTCTACTTAACTTGCTTCGAGTGTTTCTGGGCAATTAAACTGACATACCACCCAGCACATGGCCATTTAAATCCCTCGGTGAAGTCATTTAAAGGGTACAGATGAGTAAACAAAAGCATGAAAATGAAAGCCAAAGGTTTAAACTTATTTATGGTATAAAAAGCCAAAAATGAAAAAGTTTGTCATTTTTGCCCATTTTTACTTTCTCTACTGGTAAGTAGGGGAAGTATTGTATTCCACCCAAAAATTCGATGTCGAGATTTCACCGGAAATATGTTTTGAGGCCCCTGAATAAAAAAAAAAAAAAAAAAAAAAAAAAAAAAAAAAAAAAAAAAGCATTTTTAGAAAAAGGTCCGTGTGTGTGTCTGTGTGTCTGTCAGTCTGTGGACAGCATAACTCAAAAACGAAAATTAGGTTAAAAACCAAAGTTGGTATTTAAGTTTAATGTCTTTCAAGGATGCGACACGAAGATTTTGAAGAAAATAGCCCTACTCTACACTACCCTTTACATGGAAGATTTTTCGAAAATTTTCATTGTCATATGTTTGAGATATTTTGATGACAAATGAAATGTATATCTTGAATTTTCTGGCTATAGCCCCTGTAGTCGTATTTACTTTGGACGACTTTTGCATAACTGGTAAACCGTTGGAGACAGAACAAATTATACTAAACAAAAAATGCAGATCTTGCTAAAATACACAATTTATGTCTCAATAAATTTTCTTGTAGGGTGAACCATTTCGGAGATATTCCTTGTTATGTGTGTGAGTTTCGGAAAACTTAGAACTTTAGCGAAATGCAACAACGTTGTTCATTTTTTTTATATGTTAATCGTGCAAAGAGAACGGAATCTCAAAGGTCAAAAAGATTTGACTGTCGCACAAAGCCTTCTGTATTCTAATATTCCCCTTGCACCTACAAGGACATAAGCAGTAAGATAACTTGTACGAATGTTTATCTTAACTAACATGGAGATATAGGAATAAGAGTTTGTTAGAATGGTTAGTACAAGAGTAGAGAAAGTAATGTGAGTGCAACACATCAGATTTTTCACAGATGGGTTACCTTAAATACCTATTTGGTTATCGCTTCAGCCTGTTTATAGTTACAAGGAACTGTGCAATTAATGCAATTTTACAGACGATTAGTATCAAATAGATAAGTGATGTCAAACAGACATCAGTCAGACAGGCAAAATTGTATGATGATAACCTTGTGTCTGCCTTGAGACCTGCTTCCACAATTAATGTTTCCTCAAATGTTCAGATGATGGAAAAGCACAAAATGAGTATAATAAATACGTAATTAGGTTTAATGTGTGACCACAAGTACAGATTTTAATGTGGAGTTATTTTTATTGAATGTTACAGGAGCAAGTCTGTTTCCTTTTGTGGTTTTATTGTTTTGTTTTTGGATTATGAAGTTGTTTTTGAATAATTACATTATTATTGTAATTCATATTAAAACCTTGTGATGACGAAATCTATGTAAATACGACACTTTTAAAACAAACAGGAAGAAGCACAACAATAAAAAGAGTTAACCTGTTGCTCCTTCCAACTTTGTGCCGCCATGTTTTGCTGTTTTGCCACTATCTGTTTGTCCTTGGAGCGCCTCATGCCCCTAAGTACTGCCAAGGTCACGAAATTGCGCTTGGGTAGGCATTTCTGAATTGTACACTTGTAGTTTATGGAAAGATGGGAGGCAAGCGCATGCAAATGTAACAGCAGAGTTTATGTATGAAAGACGTTTCCATTGGCTCCTGTATTCATATTTCCAAATCCTTTGGGGGCAAGGAATAATTCTAGTTAAAGAAAAGCTCCCATGTCTCGGTCGGGAATCAAACTCTGCCCATGTAACCATTTCGCTGCTTCAACTACGTCATCCTTAATCTCAAAATGAACTACACAATATGCATCCTTCACAGCTGCAAAGAAGTGAAAGTCCCAGGGTGCCAACTTGGACTGCAAGGTGCATGGGGCTCTATCGTCCAGCAGATTTGACTGATACTCTTGGATTCTAAGGTTTGTGTGCGCATTTTCTTTTTCGTCATTCTTCTCAGGCCAAATTCGCCGGAATCATAAAATCTTTCAGAGAATTGATGCCAGTATGTCAGTTGAAGGTCTATACTGAGCAAGATATATTATTAATATAATAACAATTATTATTATTATTATTATTATTATTATTATTATTATTATTATTATTATTATTATTATTATTATTATTAATAATAATAATAATAATAATTTGAAAGTACTAAGATATAAATTAAATAATCATTTTAACTGTACCATATACTAACAAAAACTTTGTTTTGTTGTTTTTTTTTATTGACCTTTTTATGTATTCATTTCAAACACATGAAAGTTATTGTGTCCCATGGCAAACCTTTATGTAAGGTCAGATCTAATAATAAAATAATATAATAATAATAGTAATAGTAATAATAATAACAATAACAATAATAATAATAATAATAATAATAATAATAATAATAATAATAATAATAATAATAATAATAATAATAATAATAATAATAATAATAATAATAATAATAATAATAATAATAATAATAATAATAATAAAATAATCCACTGTTTTTTCCTTGCACTCAGTTTTTACTTTCACCCCAGCGCTGAGGAAGAATTTTATTTATTTCTGGGGAAATACATGATATGAACCCTGCTATATGTATCATTATCTAGCTGTCGACGGGCCCTTATACCCTACTCAGTCACTCACCCTATACGTTCTAATCGCTTGACCCACCATATCGAAATTCGACACGTATGTGTATTTTTTTACGGAGAAGTTTTGTACACTGTCCACCTTACTATACAACGTAACATTCGCATGCTTTTCTCTACTCGCTTTACTCTTACGTATTAAATTCATATACCCTTCCCTACTCACCCTTCAAAATACAACACACACAATTTTCTATGATTGAAATAGAAATGTAACTATTAAATTCACGGGGTTTTCTCTTCTCGCTTTTTCTCTTGCATAACACATTCACATGTTCCTTTAACGTACAGTTCATACAATTTTCTGTATGATTGAAAAACAAGTGCAACATATTACATTTACACAGCTTTCTCTACTCACTTTTACGTAACACATTCACCTTTCCTCTACTCGCTCTACAAAATACAGTCTTTACATATAAAAATGGATTTTGGTATAACAAAGTTGGTAAGCTATTGGCCGATCACTATGAAAATTGGCACATCTAAATGTTTATTTTTTTCAGGGAGGTTTTTATGCTATCCGTTTTACTGTGTAGCGTATTACATTCACATGGTTTCCTCTTGTTAGTTTTCTTTTGCGAAAAAAAATTACACTTCCTTTTCTACTCCCTTTTCCACAAGCAATTTATACAATTTTCTATATGATTGAAATAGGAATGCCACGTATTACACTCACACGCCTTTCTCTGCTCGCTTTTCTTCCTGTAGTGTCTTTGATTGTTTAAGAGTGCGTCTGCAATATGTATTCCCCGTATGTTTATTTATTTATTTTTTCGTTAATTCATTCATTGATTTACTTATTTATTTACTTGCTTTTTATTTACTTATTTATTTTGTTAACTTTTATTCTTTATATTCTCCTAAAAATTAAACTCTGTTGAACCGTATTAAGTAGTATTTTTAAATATTTCCAAAGAAACACAAGAGTAAGTGCAACCTATGCCTACAGATTGTAGTGATAAATGGTTAAACCTAGGGCTATTTTACTATAAAAACCTTGTGTGCAAAGGATGGAATCTTACATTGCAAATAATTAAATGACACATTTTTCTCACAAATTTCTTTTGTGTTGCTGGATTGTACGTTTACCTGGCGATAGTCACAGATCCTTGCCACAATGTCGACACAACTGTAACGTACGCCGCACGAGTTCTCAACTCACAGTAATGCCAACATTGGTACAAAAATTACAGTAAACCTTCTTAGTAAGCGTCCGTCTGCCCCCATGTCCTTTTGTTACATCCTCGCCCTACTTATGATCAAACGCTCCACATCAAGCTTTGTGACTAATTACGCCTGCAATCGAAATTGCTCAATTTGAAACCATACAAGTAACCACTATCAAGTCATCATAGCAGATCTTGAAAAATGTGTTTCTCAACCTATGAAAAATTAAGAAACCTTGCTTCTGAATCCACATAAATGGAATAGGAATAAAATGCTTACATTTAAGCCTATGCTAAAAGCCCAGAAGGATTCCTGAAAATAATAATTAGCGTACAGAAATTTTAGAACTACAAATTGACAAAGGAAACTCCTTACCTTGTTATAGTCCATGTTTTCTAATATGAACTGCTTCCACAATGCGTTTATCTTGGCCTTGATGTCTTCCGTGGCAGCTTCTGGTTGTAAACTATATGTAAGTGCAGGCTTCACATATTTGAATTGTCAGAAGAAAAATATACGTTGCATTAATGCTATACTAAAGTAGCTAAAACTGTGATGTGTTTACAAAATAGTTGTTATAAAACGCTGAAATAGAAACATGTCATATACAGGGTTGACGTTACTGCTTTGGCTAAAGGTTAACCAGGTATTCTACGTGATGAATTTAACAAATATGGACAAGTCAATTAACTGTGATGTGTTTACAAAATAGTTGTTATAAAACGCTGAAATAGAAACATGTCATATACAGGGTTGACGTTACTGCTTTGGCTAAAGGTTAACCAGGTATTCTACGTGATGAATTTAACAAATATGGACAAGTCAATTAACTGTGATGTGTTTACAAAATAGTTGTTATAAAACGCTGAAATAGAAACATGTCATATACAGGGTTGAAGTTACTGCTTTGGCTAAAGGTTAACCAGGTATTCTACGTGATGAATGTAACAAATATGGACAAGTCAATTATTATCAATAAAGAACCGTTTGAATATTTGGAGCCATCTTGGTTCTTGACCAATGTGTATAAATGGTCTATTATTTCACTAACCGTCGCGCAAACGTTGTGTGAACAACCCTGTAATAATTTTTTTTTCAACTTGTACGAATTTACTCACAATTTAATGTTAACGTGCGGTTGCCAAGTCTCTCTTAGAAGTAATTGAACTTTGCACGACATTTTAACATTAAATTGTTACTAACTTTTTGCGAATTAAGGTAGAAATACATTACAGCATTATTCACACAATGTTTATGCCACAGTTAGTGAAATAGTAGCGCATTTATGTCCATTCTCCAAGAAGCCAGATGGCTCCAAATATTCCAAGTGTTTCACACAAATTAATGCTATTTTTGCAGCGTTCTTTATTGATAATAATTTTACTGAAGATATTTCTTACACGCATCATGTAGAATCTTTGCATAACGCATGGCCAAAGCAGTATCTTCCTCCCGGTATGTATATTTTAAGCAACCAAATTTGAGAGGTAGAACTGGAACTTAAAAATTCAATGCCACAGCTGGGATTTGAACCACAAAATTTTTAAGTTCCAGTTCTACCGCTCAAACATTGCCCACACACGACTTGTGTGTTTAAAACAACACCAACAGTAAGTTTATTTGGCTTAATTTGTAATCAAAATTATTCGATTATCTCAATTTCAGCAAGAAAAATAAAACAAGCTAAATATATTATGCTCAAAATAAATTAAATTGAATACAAATAAACAGAATAATCCAAAAAATACTGTAAATAATCTTTCAAATTGTTACTTTAATGGGAAGGAACTCAATTTTCTAAATAAAGGTATAGAAACCTGCGTAAATGGTTAAAAAATCACACATGTTGCAGATATCAAAATTGCCAGTCAAGATTTAAATGAAATTGAGAAACGCTTGATTAAAATTAAATGCTGTAAAACCATGCAGAATTTGAATAAAAGTCACCCCCAAGGAAATCACAATATTCAGATCATTAAGTCATTGACTGAAAATGATGTCATTTATACTAGAGCTGATAAGGGAAAAGGGGCAGTAATTCTGGATGAATATCATGTTAACGCAGTAGAACTCTTACTTCAAGGCGAAAAATTAATAATGACCCATTAAAATCATTCATTAAAACTTTTAATAAAGTTCTAAATGAAATGAAAGCTATACGTAATAAAGAAAGCCATATTGTAAAGGTCAGTACTCCAGTTTTATCCGGAGTGTTTGAACTTCCCTAAATACATAAACTAGGAAATAAAATGAAGGTTATAAAATCACCTATTTACAATATGGCTAAGTAGTTGAACAAAAATCTCAACCCTTTTCATAAAATTGGGACTTTAAGTATTAAAAAATATTTGAATTGATACAAAAGATCAGCAATAAAATATTGTTCGCTAATGATAAACTTGTTTATTTCGAGCTTACTGCTTTATTTCCTAGCTTACCTAGGGAGAAACTCTTGGTGCTTTTGAAAAAGAATGGTTAAGTTCATTGAAATTAAATGAAGAATTAACAGATTACTTTTGTGAAACTTACCATTCTTTATTTGGATAATATTTTGTATTCAATTTTAATGGAAATTTCGTTTAACAAGATTCTAGCTTAGCTATGGATAGTCCATTTTTACGATTTCTTGCTAATACTTCCATGAGCCTTTTTGAAATCCAAATCACTAAAACACGCCATTTGATTTTTAAAGCCTGGTGTCGATGAGTGGATGACATTTTTGCTATCGCTCTTGAGAACCATTATACTTTAAAACTTTTAAATTTACAAGATAAGACCAAAAAATTCACTTTGGAAATTGAAAAAGTGGTTGCCTTCCGTTCATTCATTTAAAGATACTAAAACATGAGAAACAAATTGAATTTTGGCACTTATATAACATCAACCCATTCTCATAACTACATAAAAACAAACGTTTCAAACCTTCTTCACATAAACTACTTGTTTTAAGAGCTTAATTTATAGGTTAATAAATATAACCCTTAATAAAAAGGAATTTAACAAAAACATTACTACATTAACAACACTGCAATGATTAATGGTTTTAATACAGATTTTATATATGAAAAGATAGATTCAAATATTAAAAGGTTGTAAAAGAAGTTTCTAGCCTCAAAAGATAAAATACGACTGTATTTTTAAAATGTTCACTTACCATCCTTGATCAAAGAAACAATTCACATGAATTTTTAAGTAACATGGAATAACTTTTGTTCCTCAAAATAAAATAATATAAAACTTGTTATCTTTTTCTAAAAAGGATTAAATTTCAAATTAAAAATATTTGGAATTTATCAATTTAGTTGTTTGGATTGTGGGAGGGCTTACATTGGTAAAACTAAACGTCGTTTGGAAATCAGAATAAAATAACGTTTTGGAAATATTAAATGTAAACAGATATCAGGCAAATGACTTTTGGTCCTTTAGCCATGAAATAAATCCAGAGGTTCAAACAATTCCATGGACCCGGAGATTTAATGGTTTGAGAAAGGATATTACTTTTGAAAAGTATAGACCACATTATGACTTTTGATTCTGCTAAAAAATTTAGTTTTGCTTTCAGTGGTTGGTAATATGATAAGAAAAAATAGGCAACATGGCGTCTCTAACGATGGTGACTCAGATAGTTAACACATTGACAATGTAAAAGAAGTTTTATGAAACCTTAATTTGTGATTATTTTTCAACAACTTGTCCAAGTATAAAAGATGAGTGAAGTCTAATCTCTAAATACTTGTTATATTTGTTGATTTATATGTTCCACTGTTAACTTCAGCTTTTCATTGAATGTCAAAAGCCTTACAGTGTATTCAGATCACCCTAGTACCACAATTTGTTTTGTAAAGATTATTATTAGGTAACTGTTGCCGAAGTGGAGTGGGTTAAAGCCACTACTCTTTTTGACACATAATTTAAACTTCCCTGATAACAGCTAAAAGAATATAATTTAAAAGAATGAAATGGCATGCAAGAAGTCCACGCATCTTTTTTTTTTTTTTTTTTTTTTTTTTTTTTTTTTTTTTTTTTTTTTTTTTTTTTTTGCAACATACTGTATGCTACCATTGCCTGACACATCTGTGGCGAACTGTTTATTGTTGTTCTTATCATCATCATCATCATCATTATTATCATTAGAGTTAGTGTTATTAGTTTATCATCATCCTCATCATCACTATTATTTTGTTTAGGTATATTAATGTCGCAAACTGTGTTAATCTATTGAAATTTACAGTAAGCAATAACGGTGAGTTTTCCAGAAAAAAAGATCCTGGAAACTGGCATTTAAAAGAGGATAAGAACGCTGAAGAGCACCTCAATCACATTTTCATCGCTTCACCCTGAGTGCTAGGTATTTCATATTTTTACATTATATAATTCAATTTCACCAGCACAATGATGCTCAAATTATGGATTTTATTTAGGTTAAGCTCTTGTGTATTTTGAAAAACTACTAGATCCTCTGCATAAAAGTTGTGGAAATATGCAAATATGCCACACCAGAAGTAAAGGAAACTGTCACAAACACGTATATTTTACAATAGAACTAAAACAAGCATTTTCCCGCTCCCATTTCCATTGCACAAAAAACTTAATATTCCGTTTGAGTGTTTTGACTAAAAAACAGACAATACAGATTATGATGGTCCGAGGGTACTTTTGTAACTAATCGAAACACTCACAGAGTCCATGGTAGAGTTAGTGTGTGTATTTACACGTTGTCTTTGTGTACAACTGAACCCATTCTTGGTCATGGTAGTAGTAGTAGTAGTAACAGTAATAGTAGTAGTAGTAATAGTAGTAGTAGTAGTAGTAGTAGTAGTAGTAGTAGTAGTAGTAGTAGTAGTAGTAGTAGTAGTAGTAGTAGTAGTAGTAGTAGTAGTAGTAGTAGTAGTAGTAGTAGTAGTAGTAGTAGTAGTAGTAGTAGTAGTAGTAGCATTCGTAGTCATGGTATTAGTAGTAGTAACAGTAGTAGTAGTAGCATTCGTAGTCATGGTAGTAGTAGTAATAATAGTAGTAGTAGAAGTAGTAGTAGTAGTAGTAGTAGTAGTAGTAGTAGTAGTAGTAGTAGTAGTAGTAGTAGTAGTAGTAGTAGCAGTAGTAGTAGTAGCAGTAGTAGCAGTAGTAGTAGTACCATTCTTAGTCATGGTAGTAGTAGTAGTAGTAGCATTCGTAGTCATGGTTGTAGTAGTAGTAATAATAATAATAATAATAATAATAATAATAATAATAATAATAATAATAATAATAATAATAATAATAATAATAATGTAGTAGCATTCGTAGTCATGCTAGTATTAGTAATAGTAATAGTAGTAGTAGTAGTAGTAGCAGTAG
This sequence comes from Tenodera sinensis, assembly GCA_030765045.1. Taxonomy (NCBI): domain Eukaryota; kingdom Metazoa; phylum Arthropoda; class Insecta; order Mantodea; family Mantidae; genus Tenodera; species Tenodera sinensis. The sequence goes on from CM060962.1 coordinate 245,248,801, forward strand.
TAGTAGAGTTCGTAGTCAAGATGGTGGTAGTAGTTTTTTTTTCTTTCTTTCTTTCTTTCTTTTTTTTTTTTTTTTTTTTTTCTTTTTTTTTTCCTTGGAGGGGAAATGCATTATGCAGGCCAGTCTCACTGGCAACCGTGAGACTCCCGCCCACTAAAACCCCTCCAGCATATCATTGCAGCTCTGTGGAACTACCTCTCGGCATTACTTCATAGGCTACAACCGTTTATTTATCTATCTTTTATTCTATTTTCATCTGTTTCCTTTCCTTTCATAATAGTTACAATCATTATTTCCCAATTAGTTTTGCTCTCTAGCATTTTTTCAATTATATTTTCAGCTATCAGATTTACTCCTATCTTTCTAGTGCATTCGTTTCTGATGTCATCCCATTTACAGCAGCAAAGTACAGTGTGCTCTGGAGTATCTATTTCTCCACAATATGAGCAATTATTACTGTTCACAATATCCATTTTGTGCAAGTAGGTTTTAAACCTCCCGTGTCCTGACAAGAACTGGGTTAGATAGAAGGCAAGTGCTCCGTGTTTTTTGTTAATCCATGGTTTTATCTGTGGTATGAGCCTCTTTGTCCATTGTGCCACTTCAGTTTCTATTTCCCACTCTTTTTGCCACTTGTTCATGGTATTTCTTGTTGCTAATTTCTTTTCCGTTTTTCTATTTTCTGTGCCGCATGTAAATTCTATAGCCAGTAGATGTATGGGTATAGTACCCGCAATAACTTGGATTGCCCTTGTGGAAACCGTTCTATGCGCACAAGCAATTCTTATAGCTACCTTTCGCTGGACCCTTTCTATCAATTTTCTGCAGGTATTTTTTTGTAACCAGGTATTCCAAACTGGTGCGCAGTACAGTATAATTGAGTTTATCACACTTCCCAGTATCTTTCTTTTAGTTGTTTTAGGTCCTCCTATGTTTGGCATTAACCTTCCCAACATTGCAACGGGTTTTTCTGCCTTGCTTGTAACATATCTAATGTGCGCCCACATACTCATATTGTGTCCCATTTGTATTCCTAAATATTTTATATACGGTTTAGATTTAATTTCCTGATTTCCAAAAAGTATTTTTATTTCCTTTATTGTTCTTCTTCCCTCTAAGATGACAATTTCTGTCTTCTCTGGTGCTAATCGCAATCCTTTCTGGAGCATCCATATATTCATTTTCTTCATACACCACAAAATTTTTTCTTCCACCTCCCCTTTTGATTTACCCAGTATTACCATGGCCAGATCATCTGCATATCCTATTTTTTTGGCTCCTACTGGTAAGTCCAGCTTTAGTACATCATCATAATATACGTTCCATAAAGTTGGTCCTAGTATGGAGCCTTGTGGGACGCCACAACTCATGTCCAGGCTCATCTTTTCTCCTATCTCGATTTTTCTATCCTCCAGATAACTGCATATAAGTTTAATTAAATACGGAGCTATTTTTCTTCTTTTTAATTCGTCTATTATACCCATCCATGGTGCTGAGTTGAAAGCGTTTTTAACATCGAGCGTGACCATAATGGCATATATGTTCTTCTTTTCTTCTAGTTCTGATTTTAGATGGCTCTTTATGGTCTCAAGGGCATCTAGTTTTGATAGACCTTTTCTAAAGCCGAATTGTCTGTCTGAGAATCCCTCTTTGGTTTCGATCTCCTTGATAAGTCTTATGTTTATTATTTGTTCAAAAAGTTTTCCAATGACGTTTATTAAACACAAAGGTCTATAGGTAATATCTCCAACGCCTTTCCTAGGTTTTTCAATTAGTATTAGTCTAGCTATTTTCCATTCTTTAGGAAATATCCCTTTAGTTATTTGTTCATTTATTATTTCTTCTAGAACATTAGGTTTCTGTGTTGCAATAACCTTTAATACCTCTGGTGGGATTCCATCAGGTCCTGCTGCCTTTCCTCCTTTTATTCTTCTACCGGCTTCTATAATCTCATTTTCTTGACACAGAGGTATTTCCTCTCTGTTGAACTTTATTTCTGGCCATATGTTCATTTTATGTTCTGGAAATAGAGTTTTCGCTATCTTTAGCTGGTCTTCGTCTTTTAGTCGTACTGGAGATCGGAATCCAAATTTTCCTGTAACTATCTGATAACCCTTCCCCCAAGTGTCATTATCAATTTCTGTACATAGTTGCTCCCATGCGGTCGTTTTTGCCGCTTTAATAGCATTTTTAAGTGTTCTTCTGCTTTCACGATATTGATTGTATATCTCCTGCATTTCATGTTCATTCTGCCTATTTTTCCCGTTTGCTCTTGTAACTTTCCTTCTGGCATCTGTACTATTCTTCCTTAGTTGTGCAATGATATCACTCCACCAGTAGGCTGCTTTATGTTTCTTGTTAGCGCATTTCTTTTTGAGTGCATAATTGCACACTTTTACCATCATTCTTCCAAATTCACTTGGCTGGTAGGTATAGTCTGGACGTCCTGTTTCTAGTTCTAGCTTGGCGAGTAAAGCATCCTTATATTTTTCTTTATATATCCAGCCTTTTGGATATGGTTTCGCTTGTTGTTTTATCATTGGAGCTGGCCTTTCCAAGACAGTATATATATTTTTATGGTAGCTCAGGTTTTCCTCATTGTCCACATACCATTTAGTGACTAATTTATTTACCTCAATAGTACAAATAGTAATGTCAATATAGGAAGATCCATTATTCCTCTCGAATGTAGGTTTTTTTCCATCATTTAAAATGATATAATCGTTTTGGTTTACCCATTCAGCCAATGTGCTGCCTTTCTTATCTTCTGTAGGTGATCCCCAGCATAAAGCCTTTGCATTAAAGTCTCCACCAATTAAAATCATTTTTTTGTTATCTTGCTGCATGATGCTAAGGCTTACTTGATCTAAGTAGAATTGTAATTCCTGCTCGTTTTTTGTGGGGGAAACATAACACGAGAATATAATCATCTCGTCAGTTTCCACCCATACATATCCTTTGCCCTTACCACTTTTCATTATCCTGGAGCCATTCGGTGGTACATAAATGGCAGCATCTATATATTCATCGGTTAGCCATGTAGAGCTCATCTTAGCCATGTTGACATTTGGCTCTGCTATTATGGCTAAGTCCAATTTACATGATACACATTTATGTATTAAAAGATCCGTAGCTTGTTTTGCTCTATCGAGATTTACCTATATTATTTTCGTGTTTGATTGGTATAAACCTTCCTTTTTTCCATTTTCTGCTTTTTTACTAACTTTTTATATTCAGGGCATCGCATAGATTCTGCCTTATGTTGGGTTGATTGGCATAAGTAGCATTTAGTTGGGTTTTTACATTCATTAATTTTATGTTCCTTGTCGCCGCAATTATGACACAATTGTACCACTTCTTCAAATGAGCAATTCTTCGCCATATGGCCTACCTTGTGACACTTGTAACATCTTTTTAGATTGCTTACTTTGTTAACTCTCCATCTGTCCCATCCGTCTCCAATTTTTTTTCTGTTAATCAATCTATTAGCAGCTTCAATGTTGACAGTTAAAAACGCATATTTCACACCTTGTGAGTTTGCTCTTTCTGCCATTTTTAAATTAAAAATCTCCTCGTTTGTGTTCAGTTCTTGTTTCACTATTTTTATTACTTCGTCTTCGTGTACGGTCTCATCTATATCTAGAAGCATAACTGTTTTCTTTCTTGCCTGTACTTCAACCTCTGAAATATTTGCTAGTTTAGCTGTTAACAACTGCTTAAAAGCGTTCCTCTCATTTACGTAATTTTCTTTTATTTTCAATTGGACGTTTCCGTCTCTATTTTTACTTTTCTGATTAATGATTACTCCTTTAATATTTACATTTTCTTTAACATTCTTTATAATATCAGCATATGTCCTTTCCCCAATGGGCTTAATAATTGACGTATCTTCATTCATAGATTTTCTTCTTCTGACTTCCTCCATTTGGTCATCCTGGATAGCACATTCCCCTTCTCTCTTACTGTACATTGGTATTTGGATATCATTTCTCCTCCCGAAGTATTCCAGAATTTTCCTAGTAACTCCCGCATCTTGTGACTTTATAGTTACACATGCAGTTTTTGCTCTTTCATTTTTCCTCATTATATTCAGGATCTTTTCTAGGTTTATCATTAAATGGGTTTTATCTTCTGTTGTTCTGCCTCCATCTTCAGTAGCAATGATATAAATGAATCTCTTGCATTTTTTGTTTTCCATATCTTCTCCCACTATTTCATTTGCTGTTATGCTACATAGCATTCTTCCTGCTTGTAGTCTACCTTCTTGTATTGCTTTTAAAATCTGCGGGTTTGTGTATAAAAGCTTATTCATAAGCTTCCCTTCTTTATCATCTGTCCCTTTAGTGATGATGATTAGGTCTTCGCCTTCATCCTTTAGCAGTAGTGGTGGTAGTAGTAGTAGTAGTGGTAGTAGTAGTAGTAGTAGTAGTAGTAGTAGTAGTAGTAGTAGTAGTAGTAGTAGTAGTAGTAGTAGTAGTAGTAGTAGTAGTAGTAGTAGTAGTAGTAGTAGTAGTAGTAGTAGTAGTAGTAGAAGTACCAGTAGTAGTAGCAGAAGTAGTAGTAGTACTAGTAGTAGTAGTAGGAGTATAATGTTCGCAAAAGTTAAAGGCATGTGGAGGCGCGCCGTACTGCAGACTCCAGCGAATCCTAAACTTGCCCCTCCTACCAGCGTTGCCGAATGTGGTACACGCATCTCACGTGCTCTTATGTGCAGAACCTGTGCCCGTACGCGCACTATGCTTGGCAACATCCCTCCGCTTGAGCATTGGCCAGCGTTCACATGCCTTTAACTTTTGCTAGCAGTATAGTAGTAGTAGTAGTAGTAGTAGTAGTAGTAGTAGTAGTAGAAGTAGTAGCAGTAAAAGTAGTAGTAGTAGTAGTAGTCATAGCCGTAGTCGTAGTCGTAGTAGCAGCAGTAGCAGTAGCAGTAGTAGTACCAGCAGTACCAGTAGTAGCAGTAGCAGTAGTAGTACCAGCAGTACCAGTAGTAGCAGTAGCAGTAGTAGCAGCTGTAGCAGTAGCAGTAGCATAGTAGTACCAGCAGTGCCAGTAGTAGCAATAGCAGTAGTAGCAGCAGTAGCAGTAGTAGTAGCAGTAGCAGTAGTATAGTAGTACCAGCAGTGCCAGTAGTAGCAGTAGTAGCAGTAGCAGTAGCATAGTAGTACCAGCAGTGCCAGTAGTAGCAGTAGTAGCAGTAGCAGTAGTAGTACCAGCAGTACCAGTAGTAGCAGCAGTAGCAGTAGCAGTAGTAGTACCAGCAGTACCAGTAGTACCAGTAGTAGCAGTAGCAGTAGTAGTACCAGCAGTACCAGTAGTAGCAGCAGTAGCAGTAGCAGTAGCATAGTACTACCAGCAGTACCAGTAGTACCAGTAGTAGCAGCAGTAGCAGTAGCAGTAGCAGTAGTAGTACCAGCAGTACCAGTAGTACCAGTAGTAGCAGCAGTAGCAGTAGCAGTAGTAGTACCAGCAGTACCAGTAGTACCAGTAGTAGCAGTAGCAGTAGTAGTACCAGCAGTACCAGTAGTAGCAGTAGTAGCAGTAGCAGTAGTAGTACCAGCAGTACCAGTAGTACCAGCAGTAGCAGTAGTAGTACCAGCAGTACCAGTAGTAGCAGCAGTAGCAGTAGCAGCAGTAGTACCAGCAGCAGTAGCAGTAGCAGTAGTAGCAGTAGCAGCAGTAGTACCAGCAGCAGTAGCAGTAGCAGTAGTAGTACCAGTAGCAGTAGCAGCAGTAGTAGCAGTAGCAGCAGTAGCAGTAGCAGCAGTAGTACCAGCGGCAGTAGCAGTAGCAGTAGCAGTAGTAGTACCAGCAGTACCAGTAGTACCAGTAGTAGCAGTAGCAGTAGTAGTACCAGCAGTACCAGTAGTAGCAGTAGTAGTACCAGCAGTACCAGTGGTACCAGTAGTAGCAGTAGCAGTAGCAGTACCAGCAGTACCAGTAGTACCAGTAGTAGCAGTAGCAGTAGTAGTACCACCAGTACCAGTAGTACCAGTAGTAGCAGTAGCAGTAGTAGTACCAGCAGTACCAGTAGTAGCAGCAGTAGCAGTAGCAGTAGTAGTACCAGCAGTACCAGTAGTACCAGTAGTAGCAGTAGCATAGTAGTACCAGCAGTACCAGTAGTAGCAGTAGCAGCAGTAGCAGCAGTAGTAGCAGTAGTACCAGCAGTAGCAGCAGTAGTACCAGCAGTACCAGTAGTAGCAGTAGTAGCAGTAGCAGCAGTAGTACCAGCAGCAGTAGCAGTAGCAGTAGTAGCAGTAGCAGCAGTAGTACCAGCAGCAGTAGCAGTAGCAGTAGTAGTACCAGTAGCAGTAGCAGCAGTAGTAGCAGTAGCAGCAGTAGCAGTAGCAGCAGTAGTACCAGCGGCAGTAGCAGTAGCAGTAGTAGCAGTAGCAGCAGTAGTAGTACCAGCAGCAGTAGCAGTAGCAGCAGTAGCAGTAGTAGCAGTAGCAGCAGTAGTACCAGCAGCAGTAGCAGTAGCAGCAGTAGCAGTAGTAGCAGTAGTAGCAGTAGCAGCAGTAGTACCAGCAGCAGTAGCAGTAGTAGTACCAGTAGCAGTAGCAGCAGTAGTAGCAGTAGCAGCAGTAGCAGTAGCAGCAGTAGTACCAGCGGCAGTAGCAGTAGCAGCAGTAGTAGCAGTAGCAGCAGTAGTAGTACCAGCAGCAGTAGCAATAGCAGCAGCAGTAGCAATAGCTGCAGTAGCAACTGCAGTAGTAGTACCAGCAGTAGTAGCAGTGGCAGCAGCAGCGGCGGAGGCGACGGAGGTGGCGGTGGCGGTGGTGGCGGTGGTGGCGGTGGTGGCGGTGGTGGCGGTGGTGGCGGTGGTGGTGGTGGCAGTGGTGTCGGGGGTGGTGGTGGTTGTGGTGGCGGCAGCGGCGGCTGTGACGGTGGCGGTCGTGGTGGTGGTTTTTGTGGTGGTGGTGGTGGTGGTGGTGTGGTGGTGGTGGTGGTGGTGGTGGCGGCGGTGGTGGTGATGGTGGTGGTGGCAGCGGTGGCGGTGGTGGTGGCGGGGGTGGTGGTGGTTGTGGTGGTGGTGGTTGTGGTGGCGGGGGCGATGGTGGTGGTGGTTGTGGTGACGGCAGCGGTGGCGGTGGTCGTGGTGGCGGCGGCAGTGGTGGCGGGGGTGGTGGTGGTGGTTGTCGCGTCGGCGGTGGTGTTGGTGGTAGTAGTAATAGCCGTAGTCGTCTTGCATTATAAAACGAACTATTTCGGGGTACTATTGTGGCACTACCAGTGCATTCATGCTTCAGCCGCCACTGCCTTACAGTGTTCGCTCCATTTGGTATCAGGCGGTTCACGACTTGATACCAGCACGTCAACGACTCACCAACATACATTTATGTGACTCTTCTTTGTGCCCCTACTGTAATCAGCCGAATACTCTACAGCATCGGATCTCCAGCTGCTCCATGGTATCCCCGGTATAGCCTTGTAGTGGCTTCTTACATAAGTTGGATTTCCAAAGCTGTACGCCAGAACGCTTTCTTCGTCCAACTTCCGATTCCCGTGTAAGCAACATAATAGCCTGATATGGATCATTGGCTTCAGTATCACCTACATCGTTCGGAATTTCCCTGGAGATCTTTATGCCGAGCAGTATTTGGACTTCTTGCGCAGAGCGCAATGGAAGATTTGCTCAGGATGCCCATTTCGATGGATCTTTGGAGACTGTGTCCTGGTTCTTGATCCTTAAATGCCGCATTGCGCAAATATCCCAGCTATTCTATCGATTATCTACTTTATTGGGCCAATACCCATAACAACAAAAATAAAAATTTACCTACTTAAACAGTTCCAAAAACGAGACTACTACTCGACTATTTGCACAGTAGTAGCACCTTTTCCCACTCCCCTCAACACCTTAAAAGAATTAAAAGTACTCTAAATATAGCAAAATGCGCAGATTGGGGAACATCTGGCACAGGCGTTCTGGTGCCGCATATCCGTAGCAGAATCGTGCTAATGCTAGAATATTCCTGAGCGGGAAATACAAATACCTACTTAATGCAAAAGTTAAATAACTTTTCTTTTGCAGGGTTTTACGGTAGACACTGTCCACCCTGTCTCCCCTGAGGCTTCGCCCCTGATCATTATTACTAGTCTGCCATTACATGAATGCGTTCGGTGGCAGGAGGATTTAAATAGTTACGAAACAAGTGCACGGGCCATCGGAAGCGCAGTCAGGTAAAGAAAACATCCGCAGTTCCGAGTTGTATTTACTGGTGAGCCTGCATGTGCAATACTACTTTCGTTGTGCAACATTATTGTGCATTGCTACTCCGGCCTTGCTCCTTACTTCCCTCTGATCGCTAGCATTGAATATGATATGCATGGCTAACAAAACAATGGCTCCCTTCTCTAAGGGCATTCATTTCGTGGCCGATTGCTACATTTGATTGGTCACAACAGGGCCTCTCAAAGCTTAAAACCGCACTGGATGCAATCTAAGCGCGCAGAAGTTCCTTGCACCGTGCATCTGGCGACTCGGTTAAGCTCGGCACAACTCGTGCACTGCAAAGCGAAGAACCGAGGAAGCGTGTGATCACAGAAGGCTTGCTTATAACTGAAATAGATCCGTGCAATCTAACTACCTAATAATAGAAGAACCTGCTCCAAAGAAAGCAACAAATGGCGAAAGCACACACACACACACACACACACACACACACACACACACACACACACACACACACATATATATATATATATATATATCAGAGTGGCAACTTTCTTATGTTTTGAAAGTCGTTTCGATAGGATCAAATACCCCATCTGCGGTACAATAATTACGTTTGTAAGAAAACCATTTGTTGAAATGCTCTACAACGAAACACACGAAGAAGCGTATGGTGAATTCACAGGGGCGCTAGAGAGGAAGAATTAAAGAGGTTGCAGCATCTTGTAGAAGAGCATTCTTTAACCAAAAATGAGATTTTTGCCAGTGCTTTCTAGATCATTAAAACGAAAGACTAGATTTGGTCATAAAAACCAAATTAACCAGTTTAACATTACGCACCGCACGTAAACATTACGCAGTGAGGACGAAACAGGAGTCAAGTGAAGAAGGGGGAGACGCCAAGGCGAGCGAGGCAAACTAAGGAAAAAGTGGGTGCTTGCACTCAGGCCAACTTTTCCTAGTCGCATTTTGTACCTTGCACCGTACAAGGCACTGGTGCATGCACTCTGAGAAGCCCAGAGTTAGGAGATTCCTAGTGAGCGCTGATTGAACTCTATGGGAAATTTGGATGAAAAAGGTCCCAAGGTCTCGCATCACATAGCTATCGTATTTTAATGCAATGTTCTCTCTGCGATTGGAGTGTTATTTTTGGAAGCATTTTATAAAAAAAATACTTGAACCATAGAATAAGCGCAAAGTTTGAACACTTCTATCAGTTAAACTGCACCTATAGTTATTAATTTCTTCACTGCTTATCTATTGTAAATAGAGAAGTGTTGTATTCCAACCAAAGTTTGATATCCAGACCTATGATAAGCAGAGAAAGTATTGTATTCCACCCAAAATTTCGATATCAAGGTCTGTGGCAAGCAGAAAAGGTATTGTATTCCATTCAAAAATTCAGTATCGAGATCTATGGTAAAGGTAGGTAAAGGTAAAGGGTATAGACGGAGGGTGACACCTCGCTGACTGCTACCTACACAGGCCTATTGTGGCTACCACCCCCAGGAGACAGGGATGAATGAGGGAACCGAAGGGATGCTATCATACTCGTAGCTAGACAAGCCCACCAGAGACGCGTGGAAGTCCCTAACCAGTGCTGAGATGTCTTCATCCCGGCGCTAGGCCCCGCCAAGCAGCCAGCATGACACCTCGAGTCCAGGGCGGTATCGCACGAAGCGTCCCCCCCACCCTCGATGGAGGACAAGGACCACCAGACGCCACCTAGCGCCGAGAACAGCAGTTACCATGCGTAATCATCCACGCCATCTGCCCGACGCTGCCCACACTACACGTCTGGGACTGCACCACCTGAAAGATGATAAGGAAATGGAATGAAAGGAAATGATGGAAAGGAAACCGTGGGATGAAATAATACATCCCAGCATTCGCATAAGTGACATGGGGAAACCAAGGAAAACCTCATATCAAAGTGCGCGGCCACGGGGATCGAACCCGCGACCTCCCGAATGCGGGCCACAGACGTTACCGCCTGAGCCATCCCACTCGGTGAGATCTATGGTAACCAGAGAAATTATTGCATTCTATCCAAAATTTCGATATCAAGATCTGTGACAAGTAGAGAAAGTATTATACTCCAACAAAAAATGGATATGAAGATTTCACCGAAGGTGCACGTTTTGAGATTCCCTGAATTTAAAAAAAAAAATATCCATGTGTATGTGTTTGTTAAAAAGTAGTTAAATGTCATAGTTGGTATTCAAGTACAGCGTCTACAAGAATGCGGCACGAAGATGTCATGGAAATGTCCCGCCCTAATTTGAAGTAAGACCACTCCAGAGGATAGAGGATAGCTCCAAGTAGAAACCCTACTTTCACTTAGTTTATATGCTCGAGTAAACAGTTACACATAGATAATTTTTGGTATTACGAACATTATTCTGAACATTACTGGCAAATCAAATCTGTTTGAAAGAAAAACTGGAATTGAGTTTTAATTCATAAATGATGTATAATCGCTATAGTTATCAGCGTTCCATTCTATAAGGGACATGAAAGATCGCTTCATTTTGTGCAGAGGCCTCTTTATCAAGCAAAGGTTCTCTTACGAGCAGTAAAACTACAACACGGGACCAACGGGCTTTCTTTCCTTCCGAAAGTGTATTTTCAAAAACAGAAAGGAAAAGAAAAAAGTATTTTTCATATTTTTTGCCACAGGAATAAACTGGCATATTAATTTATGGAGCTAAGTTTTGGAGTCAAAATTATAACACTCTGAATGTTTAATTTTTGCTAAGAAATGCACTATCCTCCGTGCGCTTAAACTTCATGTTCAGCAGCATTTTAAATCTCTCGTGTGCGTCTCCTTGGATGTACCTACCTACCTACCTACCTAGATGTTTTATGTGTTTATGAATTCCCTGCGGCTTACCATTTTTATTTTCTCTACTGGTAAATGTTGTATTCCACCCAAAAATTCGATGTCGAAATTTCACCGGAAATATATGTTTTGAGACCCCCTGAATCCAAAAACAAAGCATTTTTAGAAAAAATTATGTGTGTGTGGTGTGGGTGTGTGTCTGTGTGTGTCTGTGTGTCTGTGGACAGCATAACTCAAAAACGAAAAGTAGGTTAAAAACCAAAGTTGGTATTTAAGTTTAATGTCTTTCAAGGATGCGACACGAAGATTTTGAAGAAAATAGCCCCAACCTAAACTACCCTTTACATGGAAACTTTTTCGACAATTTTGATTTTCTTGAAAATGGCTCTAACGATTTTGATTAAAATGTCATATGTTTGAGATATTTTTATGATAAATGAAATGTATATTTTGAATTTTCTGGCTACAGGCCCTGTAGTTGTATTTACTCTGGACGACTTTTGCATAACTGGTAAACCGTTACAGATAGACAAAATCGTACTGTACAAAAAATGTAGATCTTGCTAAAATACACCATTTATGTTCCGATAAATTTTCCTTTAGGTTGAACCATTTTGGAGATATTCCTTGTTATGTGTGTGAGTTTCGGAAAACAACTTTCGTGGAATGGAATATCGTTGTTCATTTTTTTGTATGTTAAGTGTGCAAAGAGAACGGAATCTCAAAGCTTTAAAAGATTTGACTATCGCACAAAGCCTACTGTATTGTAATATTTCCCTTGCACCTACAAGGAAATAAGCAATAAGATAAACAAATGTTTATCTTAACACGAAGAAGATATAGGAGTTTGTAAGAATAGTTAGTACAAGAGTAGAGAAAGTCATGTGAGTGCAACACATCAGATTGTTTGGTAAAGCGTCCTCTTTTACCATGTGTATGTACCAAATGGAAAGTAATGACATACTTGAAAACCCGAGCTTGTAGTTAATGCCTTATGCATTAACCCACAGTTTTGGCGACGTTTTATCTTTGGAAGAATTGCTCATCGGCAATGATGTTCACTAGTTTACTGTGGTATTAATCTTTGGAAGGCTTTACTTTGTTAGCTTACTACATCAAATTCAAACACACACGCGCACACATACACACATACATACACACACATACACACAGAAACACAAGCACACACATTCATACTCTCATTCATACGAGTAGTTCCAGAACCTATAAGCTATTTTCACATCATGAAGACACAACGGGCTCTCATGGACCATGTTATTCTTATGGAAGAATCAGGTGCGCCGTTGCCAAATGTGCGTGTTTTATGCAATTGTTCATTTTTTAAAATAATAAAATGTAAAATTTTGTTGAAAGCAGATTTTTTTTAACATCTTTCTCGCTCCGCACGGTTAAACATGGTTTTAAACCAAAATAATTGCAATGAAAAAAATCTGGATTATTTGCTTGCTTTTATAGGCCACGTTAGTATTTAGATTATATTAATATGTCTAAACATATTTTTTTAAAAAAATAAACTTTAAAACAAAGTGTTGGGATTCTTCGTTTATACAGTGGAAAATGTCATCGCTGGCTAATTCTCGTTCTGTAAGTCTACGTAAAAACTTCCAGCGACAAAGTTGTCAAGGAAATAACGAAAATATTTTTTATATAAGTATAGAACATCTCCAGTAACAAGCCATCCATAAATCACCATTTAAAGGCAAATGGTTTTAGCGCGCAAAGAACACGGCCAACAACAGCCGCTTCTCCTGTCTTGCAGATGATGTGGCAGTTGAATGGCCGATAAGGGATTGTACTTCAGTGGAGGTTTTCAAAAGGTTTCGGGAATTTGAGGTGTGAGCAAGTTTTGCAAGTTCTCTGGTAATCGTGTGCATTGCAGTTAAGTGATTAGTGCGCAATGGATCGCGGAAGTAAAGGCGAAATTATTAAAAGTGGCGAGCGAAAAACAATTCTCTTTGGGTGTTGAACCCATGTCCGATTAAGGTAACATCATATGTATTATATTTAGGTCAAATGTAAAGTGCTAACAGTTATTAAGAGAGTGCAATAAATTGAGGCATATTACTAGAAATTAACTGAAAAATATATAATAATTTGAAACTGTCCTTACAATAAATAGCATTTGTGGAATTATAAATTAAATATATACTGCATGGAAGTTCTATAAACCATGTACAGAGGTATTTTTTAGAGGTGGCGAGTGACCTTGCCACTCGCGCATATCCGAGCATCACGCAAAGCGATGGTGGGGGTAAGTTTTCACCAGCAGCCTGCTGGCTAGTGAGCTAGAAGTCGAAGAGATACTAACCAGACACCCCTTTTATCTTGCAATAGACAAGTGGACTCGACCATGAACTACTGCGCAACATTACGACACACGCCACCTCTAAAAAATACCTCTGTAGGTACATGCATCTTTGCAAGCACTCATAACAGGGGTTTTGCCAGAAACGGGAAGGGGAAACAAAGACACAACCTAACGGTATTGCCTTCCGGCCTGGGGGGGTTAATGACACATAGGTAAGGGTTGTTCCCAGATGTGCGGGAAAATCTGCCGAAATTATTAAAAGTGGCGAGCGAAAAACAATTCTTAGGTGTTAGATGATGATGATAACAACAACAACAATAATAATAATAATAATAATAATAATAATAATAATAATAATAATAATAATAATAATAATAATAATAATAATAATAATATAATAATAACAATAATAATAATAGTAATAATAATAATAATAATAATAATAATAATAATAATAATAATAATAATAATAATAATAATAATAATAATAATAATAATAATAATAATAATAATAATAATAATAATAATAATAATAATAATAAACAACTAATAGTAATAAACCGGGTTGCGAGCAAAAAACGCTGTAATCACAGAGGTGCAACATACGTGGCAACGCCGCGCTGATTCTCCACAAGAGCCGTTGTGCCTTCATAACGTGAAAACTCCTCTAGAGAGGATATGGAATAGTCATAGCTAAAGAAGAATTTCCACCCTACAGCCGGGCAATATGCTTCGTTAAGTCTTCATTAGTCACTAAACAATATCGTTACAACAAACGTATCCCTGAATATACAAGAGTATATGGAAGAAATGTCCGGGGTCCACTCAGCCTCGTTAGGTTTCTGATGGGCCAATGGTGGAGCTACTTGATTAAGAAGTAGCGGCCCCCTGGTCGAGAAGACTGTATAACGGGCAGGGAGGACCCGGGGCGCTGACCACGTCGTACCCTTCAGTTCTGAACCCCCATTTGACACCTGTAGTGAGCAGAGGTGGGAGATGCTGCGGCTGGGTGGTAGGCCTTGACGAGGTAAGGGCTGTTGCGTCCGGGTTTAGTTTAGTTTAGTCTGTAGGGAAGAAAGGAGCTAATTAACATTTTAGAAATTGTTCAGGAGAAACATTTTAAGGCATTTATTTCTATGTAGAGCCTACTGTTTGTCAAATCTGGGTGCGTAGTAAAATGCGCACAATTATAAATTTAATAGTTAACATGTTCGTAAGGTGTTGTCAGTAATAACATGATCATTTTGATCTCAGTCCTGTGGACCCAGTATGTATTTCAGTATTAATTTCAGCCACCCCTCTTTACTCTCTTTCTCTCTCTCTCTCTTTCTCTGTTTGGTTTTGGTTTTGTAGTGATTAACGCCCGCTTTTACTACATACGGCACCGCAGGCGGTGACACTGATGATACATGGAGTGAAGATGGAGCACCGTTGGAATGAGATGGCGGGGGAAACAGGAGAACCCGGAGGAAACCCGCCCCAGCACCGCTTTGTCCATCATAAATCCCACATACGGTTGCCTGGGATTAAATCCAGGCCACTTTGGTGAAAAGCGAATAGTCTAACCACTCGGCTACGACGCGGTCATTTTTCTCTGTGGAAACCGCCGCATCATAGCAGTAATTATGCATTATCCAGTAACTGTTCAGAATACCTTCTTTAAGAAGTTAAGGAAAGAGCATGAATAGTTTTCAAAACAGTTAAAGTCAGAAAATGCTGACAGGAACAATTCATTCAACTAGATATAGCATTTATAGTAACACGTTAGCCGAGAGAGATGGCTCAGGCAGTAACATCTGTGCCCCGCATTCAGGAGATCGCGGGTTCGATCCTCGTGGCCGACATTCCTTAACCATGTTTTTTTTTGAGGTTTCCCTGGGTCTCCAGTCGAATACTGGGAAGGATTTCCATATCCTCCTAATTTAGTGTCCCTCCATTTCGTTACATGAATCATTTCATTTCACCCTTCATCCCGTTAAGTTTCTTTCAGGGTTGGAAGCGTCGGCGAGCGTCGCGGCAGCAGCACGGCAGGGGGAACAAATTCGCTCTGGATATCTCGTCCTGCAGATTGGAAGGTGAGCCACTGGTTTCCGGGCCCCAAATGGGATGGTACAAGCCCGAACAGGGGAGGGGAGCCAAATCAGCCTCCGCCGGGGGCTTCTGACCCTGTCAGCTGCTCTGTTGTGGCAACGTTCCGGCCGCCCTTAAGATCCATTCGCCTCAGCCATTTTCCCAGAGGATACCCGTCAGAGGCATAGGCACAAAAGATCGCCTTTCGATCGAGGTGGTAGGTCCTCCTCCGCCAGTTGTCATAGTTATTGAGTCAACATGTTGCCGTGTGGTCTTGTGGTGCAGTTATAATTCTCTATTGCATTTTATCACGAGAAACGAAACACAAAAACCTGTTTTGCTGCGTTCACATTACTCTCTCCACTCCCTCCTCCACAGACTATTCTTAGAAAAACTTACTCTTCTATCTCTTCTTGTTAATAAAGATAAACTTTCACTAAACATTGTCAAATTTCCTTGTCGGTATAAGAGGAATACAATGGGCTAAAGCGATATCAAATCCTTTGATCGCTATGTGGTGGTTTTGAAGTTCCGTTTTCTTCACATGAACAAGGGGTGAAGCTGCCTTTGTGCTCTAGTAGCACTCTAATATAGAAACCCAGAGGTTCTGGCTTTTGGTTTCCAATGGTGGTTGAGAATTTTTCTGCAACGACGATTATTCCCCTTGTTCCCTTAAATCTGTAAATATGAGTAGGAACGTAAATATATGTGCATGCATGAGTGCGTGAGTGTGTGAATGTAATACAAATATGACAGCCGATGATTAAATGATCTTTAAAAAGAAAGAGAAAAAAACGAATAGGAATTTCTTGGGCAGTACGATTTTGTGTATGTTATGGTTTACAACTGTACAAACGCCATTCAGAATGAAGAGGACTTAGAGGCTATCCCCAGAAAATTCAAGATGTACACACGTGAAAGAAAGAACAAAAATAGTAATGTCTGAAACACCAAATCCGTCTTAAGTTCTACAAGGCACAGCGCCTTGATTGATCATATCGGTTAGCAATATTAAGATTTGGAACATGTGACAACTTGTTGCTGCCCCTACACAACTGTATCGCGAATGGTGTGAACAAGGCGCTGTGCCGTGTAGGACTTACACGAATTTGGTGTTCCAGACATCACTCATTGGTGCATTTCAAAGAGATCGGCATTTTTTCTGTAGTAAGTTTTTATCTATCTCTTATGGTTTAACGGTGAAATTCAATAAGAATGAACATGACTTCAGAGGCTATTTCAGAAAATTCATGATATAATTTTTTCTTCATGACAATATATCAAATGCTTTAATCAACACCATTAGAGCCATTTTAAGAAAATTAAGAAAAAAGAGTGTTGTATGTTTGGAGATTTCATGTAAATCTTCGGTCCAATCCTTGATAGACGCTGGACTTATAGGTATACTAAGTTTGGTGTTTATCGGACTTCTTGTTTTTGAGCTATGGTATCCACATACACTTCTTTTTCTAAAAAACCTTTTAGGGGAAGGTTTAAAGACTTCAAAACCTGTATTTCCAATTAACTCGGTATGAAATATTTTTGTGTAATCCAATACTACTCCAAGTACACAGAAAGTAAAAATACAAATATCTGGCTTGCTGTCGAGTTTTTAGGGGAAAAAGGTATGGAACATAATTTTATAAGCATAATGTTTCTGACAAGTTTTGTTCTCTACAAAATTTCAATGGCTGAACAGTAAAAAATTATGACAACTACTCATTATGTAAACCAATGCGAGGTAACTGCAGGAAGCTGTAGTTCCAATCACATATTAAGTACCAATAAAGAAGAAATACACATTCATGCATTATGACATCTTTTACTTATTTTTTTTAAGTTTTGTCAACATCCAGAAAATTCAGCTGAATGACAAAATCCCAGGGACCCGCATGTGGTATTCGTGGTGGACGAAGCGGCGTCAGGGCGGGTTTTCTCCGGGTACTCCGGTTTCCCCCGCCATCTCATTCCACCGGTGCTCCATCTTCATGTATCATCAGTGTCACCGCCTGCGGTGCCGTAGTAGTAAAAGCGGGCGTTAAACACTACAACAACGAATGACAAAGTTTTAGAACATTGCACGTTGTATAGTGAGAGGCATAAAAGATGAACAGAGAGAAGAGAATAGAAGAGAAGAGAAAAGGGAGGTTGAGTTATAATGGGAGAGAAAGTGCCAAATGAGAGAGGAGGCGTGTAAATTAGAGGGAAAGAGACGAAGATCTGCTGTCGCAGAAACACAATTTCAATTGTATGAATATTTAAGAAGTTATAGCAAATTTTGATTACTATTATGTATTTGTGTATGTAGATCAGTTTCCATGAGAAATAGTACAGTTCCAACTGCACTGTAAGCATAAGAAGAAGACAAGTTTATATACTGTTAAGATCTTTATTTATGTTTTAACTTTTTATTAATTCCCTCCAAAAACAATTTTATTGTTGGCGTTCAAGACATCATGATACATAAGTTACACATTATTGTTATTGTGCTGTTATTTATTTACTCAATACAGAGTTTTGCTGCACTATCTGTCACAAAAGTAAATACCTTCAGCTAAACCTGCGCGAAGGGTCACCTAAACATCAGGCGCGTTTCCATAGATGGTATGAGAATTAAATTAGTCATGTTCTTCCCTTGCTGTCCAAAGGACGTGACAGCCATTTCACCTCTTAGCTCACTCACCTCACAGTTTTAAAACGCAGTATTGCAGCAATCCTTCTACATTAATGGACAAACATTGCAAATTTCACTTCAGTACATCTGCAAAAATGGTGTTCTTATGGTGTTCTTTCAACTCTACAGTGGTGGGCTAACATTAGTTCGAATTACACTCAACATTTTTTTTTATTTCCCTTTTCCTTATTTCTTTCTTAACGGGAACATCATTATTTATATGACCCGTGTGAAATACAACGTTATACAAACTAATGAAATATATTTCTTTAAATATTTTTATTCCGCATGGCGTTGTAATTTTCTCGCCGTCCTATGAATGCTGCACTATGATTGCCATTACTTTAAAGCTGATAGCTTTATAAGACATTAATTGCAATTGCTGGAAATAAAGCAAGGAACACGCCAACTTCAACTGTCAATCATGCCTCCCTAAATTAATATTTCCCTTTAAATATTCACATTCAAAGGTATTTCTATAAACTTCGTAGACTATCACCATCTTAAAATATATAAGCGCGTAATAGTGTAAAATACGGCTTTAATGGTCATAAAATTCATCGTTACAAGATTTGGATGCCAGGGAATAATGTAATTAGTGATACATTAAACAGAACAGAATGCAGATGTAGATTACTTCAGCGAAAGCAACCTTTGCACCTAGCAAGGTTGCCATGTCGTTTGTTTCCAACCACTACACAATGTTGCCATGTCCCCATCAACTAAACTCAATTTCCAGCAGTGTGCCTTCATCCAATTCTCCATTCCTGATAAAAAGCTGTAGAGAATTAAGCACGTTTGTTAACTTTGTATTTCAGAAAATAAACATGCGAAAGACGGGGATCGAACCCCTGACAGCTAGAAGTTCTAGAATTCCACGGTCAGCGTCTAGACCTCTCGGGTATTCTCATTTAGGCATTCGTGCTGTATCGTATGATATTAAGGTATAATAAGTTTAAGAGAAATCAGTGATCACAGAGTAAGGTACATTAGTCGGTTTGAGCACACTTTGTATATTAAAGGGATGCTGCTAATTGATTCATGATTTTCAACACGTGATTTACACACCCCATTCTCTTTGTCGGTGAAAAACCGACAAAGAACCGACCCTCGTCATCTGTCAGATTAGCAATTACAAGGGTTGACAAGGGTTGACAGGTTAAATACCCATGTTAACATATGTTCAATTATCGGGCGGCTTTGACTTCAAAAGGGGAAAGCAGGCTACTGCACCCTACTTTGTGAACACTGGTTTCTCTTAAACTGAATGAGATATCGAAATGAAGTAAACGGTAATTATCTTCTAATAACATAGAGCATCTTCTGATCTAATTTTTAAGATTACTGGCGTTCTAGGGATCGATTCCCGTGCAATCAATACTTTTATTGTTGGAATAATTCCTAAACTATTAGTGATAAAAATTGCGAATAAATTTTATTAAATTGGTATTGTTATGGGCTTTCCTCTGTGGTATGCTCGGAATCCTGGAGTCTTGGGTTACAATCCTGCTTTGGTAAATTTAATTATCTCGAGAATTGCTTGCACTAGAAGACTGAAATAAACATTATATGAAAATAATCGTTAAGGACAATTATTTTCTAACATGCTAGAGTTGAGGTATCGTAGGTTCGATTCCCATCTTGAGGAGAGTTATTGAATTTTGGCCTATATCGCGATCTGTTACCCTTGGAATATCGGTGTAAAGACAAAGTAGGGTAACTTGACACGTAAAATGACATCAGAAAATTTTATCCTTCCGACTCATAGTTCTCTTACCGGGACGGGGCAATTACTTCAAAGTCCATTTATTCGCGAATCAATACAGATAGCACTATGAAATAAAAAGTTAAACGTTTTAGTTAAATGCCCTGGTTCTTATTTATTGATAAAACGATAATTTTTATACTGTGGCTCTAGTTCGAATCTCTAAGGGTCCATTTAAATACCTTGAAAACTAGGGTTTTTAAAGGCTTGAAATAAAGTTTAAATTACTGTTATTATTTACAAAATCAATTACTGAATGCTCTTATCAAGAGAAACTTTCCCTACCTTGATTCTAGAAGGCTAAATCATGCACAACTCGGAGAAAGCCCCTTTAGATATAATTGGCGGAGAATGCTGGTATTTTCTCTGATATTTAAGTTAATAACGTTCATTTACCTACATATTCCCTGCTATCACGAGGGAAAACGAGAACAGAAGGACTTAGATGGAGATATGGGATGAGAAGAAGTTCAAAAGCAAGAAGAATGCTAGAAATATCAAATTGAGATCATTAAAGGAGTATACAATGGTGGTCATTACAAATTATGCCATAAAACATTAAGTATTGTGATTTATATTCCGTGTGTAGTACAATGTATGATTAATGCGTACCTGCAAAAATATGATGGAGATAAGCTTAAAATGGTGGAAAGCGTTGTCGGGTGTTTACGTCCCACATGATGGCTCCGATGGTTTCGAGGTTACTGCTAGCCTTCTCATAATGTTGCTGCATAATGTTGCATCCGAGGGTGGGGTGATTTTCCCGTCTAAACTTGTTTTGAAGGAGTGTAGACGGTGACGTCATCTAGCTGTTAGTTGGCTGTACATGAGTTGAATGATGAAAGATAAGGAATGAACACGTTTCTAAGGGTATTTTCTGCGAATAATTCCTTTTCCCTTTATTCTCTTTCTTCTTTATTTATTTACCTTTCTTTTTATTGTTAAATTAGAGGTTTTATATACACGCAGTGAAGTTAACGTGTTAAGACGCTTTCAAATACGTTTATTTCGTTGCGGGAATATATAGTTAAATTAATGTCTTTGTCGTTTAATTATGTCTCCTGTATGATGCGTGCGTTTGTCATTATACCTGTGGGAACATGTTTGGAGGGAGCAGACATTCCGTCGATGCTAGAGTGTGACGTCACAGGACTGAATTAACCCCCACGCCTAATGCTGAAATTGATGAAATATAGCGAAAAAAATGTTTTTTTAAGTGTTTAAATAATGTTCAAGTGCGTCAATTGCTGTCATTCGATATCGCTAAACGTAATGTGTTTGTTACTTGATACATGTCCGTCGTTTCACGTCTTAATTCGATGCTGGATTCGTCTCAAAGTACGTAAAAGACGAGAAAAAATCATAAAAATGAGTTTATGACTAATAGAGTTGAGGACTAATATACAATTTACCCTCATATAAGTAGAATATGCGTTTTAATACCGACTGAAGCCGCTATAAGACGCCACAAGCCCGATCTTGAATCATATAGTTTCCTGAGAGGTGCATGCTTTCAGAATATGTACAGATTGCTCGATCATAGATGGGTATTCAGTAATTATCCTTCGAGTCAAGCACATCAGCTTCTCTTAGTGAAATTACCGTTCAATAGCTTTGATAAGTTATCAAGGCGAGTCAGTAGAAAGTGCTATAAGCATTTATTGATTTATGTAATTTACAAGTGTTCCACCACATATTATAAAGATGTGGAGTAGTGGAGTGATGGAATTGGTTCTGAGTGCTATACCAGATTATAGGTGCAGCAAATGTGAAGAGTTTTCTACGCGACTACAATAAGAAGAGGCATGAACTGATATGTGGTGAGTTTTTCGAGTGTAGGCATGGTAGTGATGTTTACGGTGCTGAAAATCGAACGAATGTACATGAAGGACGCTGCGACAGGGCTAAATATGCTAAAAATGAAATTTGAACCTACCAAGCATAAATTATTGTTGATGTCTCCTGATGAAGATGATGTAGAATATGAAACGGCTTTTCAGGATCGGCTGAAATCGTATTTCATCCAATACCCAGCAAGTCAGGATTTAAATTCATACCTGCAGCAGGCTAAGCAGTGTATAATTCATGCTGTTCAGAAGGAGCTGCGGGCTCATAAAAGTTTGAAAATTAACATTATGGCTGAATGTAAGTTTGGGAATGCTGTTGGGGGACATAACCAACAAAGCCTTCAAATCGCCTAATCGGGCTGTGTGTTTAGATAGTTACTTGGATGCCATCTTAGAAAAAAGATTCGAGAAACTTCGTGCTGAAATGGAGGAAAAAAAGCTGAAAGGTAGTAACGGGGCTCTAATGGCGGTTGATGGCGTTCGACTACGTATTAACAGCTACGTATTAACTTCTTCAAGGGAGCAGCTATATTCCTCTACCATCATCTTTGGATGCGAGAAAATCCTGTGTAAACCCTCAGAACTATGACGATGAGAAATGCTTTGTGTATGCTATTCTTGCAAAGTTCATTCGTAAGGATACTCAGCGTGTTAGCAAGTACAAGGATCTGCAAGAAAAATACGATTTCTCATACGTTTCGTTTCCTACGAGCTTGGGTGAAATCGCTGTATTTGAAAAACTCAATAATATGTTCATATGTGTTTGGAGTTGTTGATAAACATGAAGTGTTTCCAATAAAGGTGATTGATGAAGAATTAGATGATCATCACGATCTCCTTCTGTTGAGTGATGCTACTGACAGACATCACTATGCTTATATAGAGAATGTTTAGATACTTATTCGTCAGTAGAAAACTAAACATGATGGTCGAATTTATGTATGTAAAAGATCTTTCAGCCATTTTGATTACCGAAATGGGCCAAATGGAATGAAAAAATTAGAAGAGCACAGGGAAATGTGTAGACAATAAGGTATTGCTAGATGTATTATGCCTACAAAGGATAACTCTATCGTTAAATACAAGAATGTTGAGAGGATGTTGAAACTGCCCTATGTCATCGACGCCGATTTTGAATGCATTATTACCCCCCTCCATGCCTGCTCCTCTAACCCTGAAATCTCCTATACAACTCCCTATCAAAGTCATTCTCCTATAAGCTTTTGTGTTTATGTGAAGCCATCGGTCTGGGTGGCTCAGTTGGTTAGACGCTGGCCTAAGGATTCCAAGGTCGCGGGTTCAAACCCGGCCCAGACCGATGGTTTTTAAGTGTGCTTAAAAACGACAGCTCCATGTCAGTAGATTTACTGCCACGTAAAAGAACTCCTGCGGGACAAAATTCCGACACACCAGTGACGCTGATATGATCCTGGCAATTGACAGCGTCGTTAAACAAGAAAACAATTGTTTTATGTGAAGCCGTCGTCCAGTGTTGAAAAACTAGAAACAACTCTTCCTACTGAGTCGTATGTTTCTCGAGGACCTGACGCTGTACAGCAGTTTATGAAATGCTTGATGGATCTGGCGAATAAAATTGGTGACTTATATAAGTCTGCTAACCCTCTGAATCTTACAGACGAAAAACAAAGATCATTCGATACTTCTGCAATATGCTACCTGTGTGGAAATGAATTTACAGAAGATAGTTTGCGATCACGACCGTGTATACGGGGGGTACAGAGGATGTCTACATAATGAATGTAACCTGGTTTGTAAAACACCTAATTATGTACCTGTCTTCAGGCATAATCTGAGCGGGTAAGATCCTGATTTCATTGTTAAAGAGCTGGGCTGTACTGGTGAAAGAGTAGAGGTTATACCAAATTCAGAGGAAAGTTATATATCACTCTCCAATTATGATGGGGATATTAAACTCCGGTTTGTAGATACTTTCCGCTTCCTCAGTACGAGCTCGGAGAAGCTTGCGAAAACCCTTGAAACGTATCCCGAAACAGCGAATTACTTTGGAGCAGAGAACATTGGCTGGCTGACACGTAAGGGGGTATTTGCCTATCATTACGTAACATCGTGGGATGCCCTGAACGATACATGTTTGCCTTGTAAGGATTCCTTATACAACAGGTTAAACGGTGAAGTAATCAGCAGTGAGGGCTATGATCACGCTCTAAACGCGTGGAAGCACTTTAAGGTCCGAAACCCTGGTGAGTACACTGATCTGTACTTAGTTTCAGATGTTCTTCTCCTAGCGGATGTCTTCTAGACATTTAGAGACCAAACCCTGAACACTCACAAAGTGGATCCTGCACTTTATTTTACCTCTCCAGGATTTACATGGGATGCTATGCTGCTGTATATTGGAATTGAGTTGGAATTGCCTCTTGATTACGATCAGCTACTCATGGTTGAATCTGGTATAAAAGGAGGGTTATGCTAGGTTTCTCACCGGTATGCGGAGGCTAACAACATCTAGATGGAGCAGTATGATCCTCGTAAACCCTCTCATTTTTACGTACGAAGACGCCAATAACCAATACGGTTAGGCAATGTGTCACTCTCTCCCTTATGGTGGATTTTGCCTGAAGATATGAGACAGACAGAAGTATTCAGACACCAATATTTCAACTAAATATTTATCTGTATTCCGGTAATAGCAAAAGCTAGACATGTCATTTATATAACACAACTATATATTATTGAAGAGCACAAATATTAAATACATATTAAATGAACTTGAATCCATGTGATAAGCAATAAAAAACTAAACCTGTTTTTCCTTTGTGACAAAAGTACTCAGACACACAACTACACAAACTTAATGTTTCGTTATAGTATGCCCGTTTCTTTGTATCAGGCGCGGCTCGTCATTATGTGCTACAGTGCTACAGCGCAATGATTATTTTGCAGAAAATAGTTTCTTCTTTGTGTTAAACATATACTCAATTATTATTGCACATTTGCCTTCACTTTCACTATTTTATATGTCGCGCGCTAGTGTTCTTTGCTCATTGTGTGCGAAGATGATGCACGCCTCACATACACGAGATAGGTGATGCGTTGGGTGCTACAAAATTCTTCAGTCCTTTGCAGGGAATGTAGACCAATCCACGCATGCGAAACATAGGTGTACGATTTTGAAATCTGCTCTCCTATTGGTTGAATTTACCTAGCGTTGTGCTCTCATGAAGTGGAGCACATAAATTCATGCTGCTTCTGTACAAAGTCGCTAGATAGCAGGATTGCAATGTCATCTAACGACTTTGCTTGCCGTTATGCAACTTCTGCCATATATGTGGTGTTGAGACAACTATCTGTTGCCGGTGATAGACCTTGCACGCAACAGAGAGAATAAAACTCTCGGAAGTTGGACATGTGGAGCAACTTCTGTTGGCACTACTTATTTTTGACAGCAACAAATAACCGCGAAATACTCCAAAAACTCAGCTAATGAACGTCAGTTTCTTGTGCTGAGCAATATGTGTGTTGTGTACGCTAAAATGAATTCTGTGGACAGCCTAATAAATTATCCTTTCTCTAGGAGGACTAGAAGAAAAAGTTCAAGTGAAGCAGTTAGGAAGGCAAACACCAAATCTAAACATCACGCAACCTACAAAAGGAGGGAGAAATAATTCTTACACCAGGCGATTTAACCTCAAAATTTATGAGCATGCATGTATATGTGGATGTCAGAAAAGAAATGCTCTTTTCTGTTTTCCACGCTTGCTTTTTGGGAACAGTGATTCGTGGAGTACGACGGGAGTGACAGATCTAGGACATATTAATGTTCTTATTAATTTTCAGCGTGTGCTGAATTTCTTCTGTTGGGAGGTTCTTTTTTGTTTCTTTTCCATTATAGGGTATGAGGGGAGGAGGAAAACACAGTTTATCTAGAATAGTGACATTGAAATCACGTATGTTGTTTGACGATTACACCAGGTCGCTGCTGCTGCAATGTTGTCCTTTGCTGTTGTGGTGACGAGTGAAACTGCAAGAAGGGGTTCATCTCCACTTTAAGGAGTCGATGGGCTGACTGCTGAGGTGCAACAATGGCAGGCTTGTGCATGGTGAGAGCAAGTGGAACTTCTTGCGTTGGTTCCTCAATAACTGTGCTGCCACTACTCCCAAGGTGCTGACGTGGAGGTGGATCATCACTGAACAGGTGATCTCCTTCCAGATGTCTGATAGTCTCAACAATTGTTTCCAGGTTCTGTCTCGATGTACTATTGGCGAGATGATACAATCTGAAACAAATTGTCAATGAAATTGTATCAATCGAAAAAAAATATTTCAATTCCTACCTAGAACTTTACCCTTAATAAAATGTAGTTATACTGAGTGATCAGCATAGAGCAGAACAGATTTTATGGCTCTCAGCTGACTGGTGGTGAAGCGTGAGGCTTCTTGCAAACATGCTATGTGTTTCTTAGTTGATGCAATACAGTATGTATTAAGTAATCCATTATCAACCGGACAATAACTGATAATGGAGGAAAGTTAACCTTCAAAACGCATTCCGGAAAAATATGTTGTAAGTGTTGTTCAGTGTTATTAATTGACTCACCTTTTAAATTATATTAATTACAACAACACTGTTTTCAAACTTCTAAGAAAGGAAGATAACTATTTGCATATTCTAAGCCAGCTTTTATTACTAACCAACCCATAGCGGAAAATATGAATTGTGTGTGATGCTATATAGATCCTGCACTAGAGTCGGTCTGAGTGGCTCAGTTGGTTAGACGCTGGCCTACTGATCTCAAGGTCGCGGGTTCAAATCCAGCCCAGACCAATGGTTTTTAAGTGTGCTTAAAAATGACAGCTCCATGTCAGTAGATTTACTGGCATGTAAAAGAACTCCTGCGGGACAATATTCCGGTACACCGGCGACACTGATGTGATCCTGGCAAATTGATAGCGTTGTTAAAGAACAAAATAATTTTTTTTCTGCACTAGTTCAACCTGGAAATATTTCAGATGTAACAACAAATATTGGCTAGTGCTACAGAAGAAATTATTTGACAAGTGCATATTTCAACAACTTCTACATTCTTTGTGCAAATATTCTGTCTATCTCTTATAGTTTCATAGTTATAAAATATCTGGTGTGTTGCACTCACATGACTCTCTACTCTAGGGCTAACTATTCTTATGAATGCTTATTCCTCTATCAAACCCATATTAATGGAAATGAACATTTGCAGAAATTACCTTATTGCTAATTTTCTTGTAGGTACAAGGGGAATACAGTAGGCTTTAAGTGATGGTCAACATCAATGATTCACATTTTATATCTATTAAGATGGCTACAAGCTGAAACAAACCAACTCTTGTCTGCTACTGGCAACTTAAAAATACCCCTGAAGCAACAATATGTAGGTTTAGGGTGCGAAACTAGAAAGGTCATTAGCACCCATAAAAATTAAAAATGGTAACAAACACAAAGCAGCATACCAAAAGCCTCTCTGTAAAATAATAGGATGCTTTAAAGAATCAAATCCAAGGTAAAACAAAGCTAAAACAAATAAAAGTGGGCAATGGCAATTTGGTGAACCACAGATCTCAACAATGACTGTGATAACATTTGTTGACGTAACTAACGCATCTAAATGTATTGTAATAATACAACCAAGCTTGGAGCAAGCAGGGACATCCTGAAAAAGGCATGCCAAAACAATCTCTGAACTTGCTAATCCCAACCACCACCATACACTGGGGAAAAAGATGGTTTCATGAGGCAATATGCTCCTCTGTGGCAAAGTTCGCTGTGAAGCCATAGCCTTTTCATAGATGTCCCGAACAAAAGCATACCTTGGGTGACCAGACGTCCAGATTAATTCAAACATGTCCTGTTTTTAATACATTTGTCCGGTGTCTGGGCAAATTTTTAGAAAATCAGTTAATGTCCTCCTTTTGAGGTTATTTTGTTTTTTGTTTCTCCTGCAGGTTTCGAGAACTTGAATTCTCAAACACAAGAATATAATTTTAAAAAGTTTGTAAATGGCAATTCTGGACCTGATAATAATACATAGCCCTGTCATAGATGCTTTTGAGATACAAATGTGGCATCCAAGACAGAATATTTTCTAAGAAGTCATTACAGCAGGAGCACTTACTGTGCTTGGGGAGTGTCGTCTGATGCAGAAGTTGGAGAAGGTAAACGCTCCACTTCCACCACAGAACACCTAGTAGTAAGAACGGAAACTACGTGTTAAATCTTTGTCAACAAAACAGCGATCAAAGCGCTCCAAGTGCGGCGAGTTGGAACTAAAGTATGAAAAATCGCGCTCCCGAATGCTCACGTTGCCGGTAGCTCAGTATTTTTCATACCTGCCTACATGTCAGTCGTCTCAGCTGATTGTGTGAACCTGCCACGTTGCTACCGCTGACGCGTGAAGTTTAACACATGAGCCTCTATAGTGGTGATTACAGTTTTTAAGGGTGCTGCATATTAAAGCTCACGCAAGTTAACTTTTATGTGCTTTAATAAATTCGGCACTGTTAAAAACTGTAATCACAGCTATGGAGGCTCACATATTAAACTTTATGCGTCAGGGGTAGAAATATGGCATTAGGACACAATCAGCTGAAATTGACAGGTAAAGCAAGTATAAGTATTTTTTTATAATTTGTTATAATTATTACAAATTATAATTATATATATTGTAATTATTAATAATTTATTTTATAATTCCTTTTTATTGAAATTGCCCAAACCTATACCTCAATAGCTTTTATGACATTGGGTTCTGAAATGGTTCCAGGTTCATGTGAGTAGTTCTCTTGATAGATAGATCAAAGATTTTTATGCCATTGTGCATAATTTTATCTCCAATTCTGAGGCTTGCAGGAATTATTCATTTTCTACTTTAATGAACTCCTCAAAGTTCTGTAAACATGCAACAATGTGATACTAGGATATGGCATTGGACAGGAAAATTGGAACAACACTATTTTCACAGTTATTATTTGCTTTTATTGTTATCTTTTAATAGAATAACATGAGAAATTCAAGGTATATCAAAGAAACTTTAACACAACATTATGTACAAAACAGCAGCTATTGCTCAAGCATGTTAAATGATTTACATAACATGAATAACAACTTTCAATTGATTACAAAGAAACTTAACACATTCTGTATAACACTGAGTATTGCTTAAGCCCTCATAGTGATGCAAACAAATTATTTTCACAGTTGTTACTACCTACTTTTATTATCTTTTAATAGAATAACATGAGAAATTCAAAGTATAACAAAGAAACTTTTAACACAATAACACTTTTAACACAATATTATGTACAAAACAAATTATTTTCACAGTTGTTACTACCTTTTATTATCTTTTAATAGAATAACATAAGAAATTCAAAGTATAACAAAGAAACTTTTAACACAATAACACTTTTAACACAATATTATGTACAAAACAAATTATTTTCACAGTTGTTACTACCTACTTTTATTATCTTTTAACAGAATAACATGAGAAATTCAAAGTATAACAAAGAAATTTTTAACAAAATATTATGTACAATAGAGCAGCTTGCTCAAGTATGTTAAATGATTTACATAACATGAATAACAACTTTCAATTGATTACAAACAAACTTAACACATTCTGTATAACATTGAGTATTGATTAAGGCCTTACAGTGATGCAAATAACAATAACCTGTTTCTGTAAATCACACAGACACTTTGGCATAACATTCTGTATAACACCATAACTATTTATTACAAGGAAACTTCAGCATAACATTGACTATTGCTTAACCCATTCACATAATTTAACAACCAGGGACATGCATCTTTTTGGCATATGGAATTGTACGACGAGCTCAGCTCGCTATTCTGCATTGCTCCATAAAATTTTCAACACAAACCAGTTAATGCCCGATTTAAAATGATATTTGAAGCATTATGCCATTACAGCCCTCACAGCTAGGGAATTTAAATCTGTTTTCTTGGTTAGTTGCCAAGGCATCCAAACATGTGATTAGGTTGATCCTTATAGTGATGCAAATAACAGTAACTTCTTACCGTAAATTACAGAGAAACTTTAGCATTCTGTTTAATATCATAACTGTAGCTCAAGCATAAACAATGTTTAGACATTAATGAGGTTAGTTGTGTAAGGAAAACACAAGTATTACCCGGCATTTGCCTTTTCAGATTGAGGGAAAACCCTTTGGGGAAAAAACCTCAACCAGGTAATGAAATATTAAACCAAAATGATAGATAGAAATACACTTGACGATTATATGGTACACACTTCCCAATATGGGATATCTGGACAATAAATGATTGTCAACTTCACAGGTTTACATAAAAAGTAGTAACATTTCAATGGAATTATACCATACTTCTAAACAGATTCACAGCTACAGTGACTCCAGAAAGTACTGGTCTAAGAACATTAATGATGAAAAATTAACTATGTGTTAAATGGAACATAAGTATTGTTTCTATTATAGTGTAACAAATGTTCATTCACAATAGCACTTCTAACATTGACCGACAAAGCCAAATGTACCATGTTTTAATGGGGTAATACAAAGCTAATTCACTTGCTTTTCTGCCCCCAAATAAGTATTGGTCTCGTTTAAAAACATGTGATGTATGATAGTGTGCACTAGTCTCCAGGTGCACAAGGATATGGAATAGCATGTTTGGTAGTATGCAGCAGGCAGTGCTGTAGTTCGAAACAGTTTGTCTGTGCCTTGGAGCAGTTATGTCCAAGAAATCAAAGGAAACAACTGAAGAAGTAAGGAGAATAGTAGTACATTTATTTTAAAACGGAACATTATTCAAAGAGATAAGAGAAATCATTTCAAGACCTATTACTACTATTGAAAACATTGAGTATACGTTTAAGAAAACAAAAACAATGGAAAATATAGCAAGAAGTGGCCACTCTTCAAAACTATTTAGGGAAGAGAAAAGAGTAATAGAAAAGTAACAAGAAATCCAAAACTTAGTGCTCCGAAGATAGCAGCAGAAGTTGAAACAGAAATGGGAAAAAGTGTCATTACAATCTATCAGAAATATCCTTTACGACAGTGATTACAATGGGAGAAGTACTCGTAGAAAACCTTACATCAATAGGGTGAAAAGAAGGAAGAGGTTTGTGTATACTAAGGCACATAGAAATGACACCTAGGAATTTTGGCAAAACGTTCCCACTGTTGAGTGTCAATTTTGCATTTTCAAATCAAAAGGGCGAGTGACAGGTGTGACGTAAGAAGAATACTGAGGTAGATGACAGGAATCTCACAGCTAGTGTAAAACATGTGGACAGTTCTCTGATGGTATGGGTTGGGATGAATGGTAATGGTGTAAGAGATTTGTATTTTGTTGACAGCGCAATGGGTCACAGAATCTATATTAACATTTTAAAGTCCCATCTTTTCCTCAAAGTGTGGAAAAATGAATCTTTGTGGAAATTACATTTTCAATAAGGACGACTCCAAGCACACAGCCTCAAATACCCTGCTGTGGTTGTGGTACAACACTCCATGTTGGGCATAGATGCCATCTCAATCTGTGTGTAAATCAAATGGAGAATTTGTGTCAAAAACTGGAAGAAAATATGAGAAAACATGAAATATCCAAAAGGAATGATTTGAATAGGGCCCTACTGACTGAACGGAATACATTTTCGACAGAAACAGAACTGCTAGTGAAATCAATGCCAAGGAGATTAGTCGAAGTTTTCAAGAGGGAAGGCGAGCCTACAAAGTATTGAAGTGAACAAAAATGCAAAAAACTTTTGTTTTGTTATAGACCAATATTTCTCATACTTGGAAGCAAAACCTTTTCATTTCAGCTTAGTGTTTGTTTCGAATTGAAGAATGTTCATGTTTTGTATAGTTTATATTACGTATGTATATAAACATTCACACAGTACAGTTGTCTGTGCTCATTGTTGTGTTTACTCCTTATTCTATGCCTTCAAACCTGAAATTTATGATCAGACCAACATTCCTTTTTTGGAGTCACTGTACGAGTACTTAGAGCCACAAAATTAGTTCAATAGTCTTAACTGCTAGTCAATCAAACATAAATATGATTTCAATACATATTACTACACACAACATGTAGTTGGGGTTCATAAAAGTGTTAACTGCAGCATTTAAAGTAAACTATTTTATTATGTGTATCACTGTGTAATAGGCTTCTCAAATGATTAAGTATTTCAAATGCTGGAGAACAATATAAAAGTAATTGGCACATGCAGATATAAACAACAGTGAAATGCAGAGCAACTTTGAGTCCTAATTTGCGTGCTTCACCAAAATGCCAATTACGAATGAGAAATTCAATGGTATTATAGATTCTTAAACTTTTTAACCTTCTTATCATGACCAGCAGTGAATTTTATTTTCTGGGCATCATCATGTTTCTTATCCCTAATATATTTGTAAATCAAAAAGGGTACACATCTCTTTACAATTATTGTGTGTATCGCATGTTTTTCACAAACCATTACATTATCTGGCATTTTAAAAATTGAAATAAAATGATCTTCTAGGGCACTAGTATGACCACAATTATTTAGAAAAGCATATAGCTGATCATGAATGCTTTGCAATAATAGCATCACACTCTCACTGGCATACGTTAGCCGACGAGCTTCTGGGTCTCTCTCCTTAAACATAGTGAATAAATGAGTTTCCAAGATCTCTGGGGAAAATAAGCTGATTTTGCACTGCTCACAATCAGTGGTTGCATCCACTCCAACCCTTTTTAGGACGTATCCTGCCACATACGCCAATGCCTGTGTATCACTTGACAGATTGCATTCTGGAATACTGTAAATGTCTCTACCAACAGTTTCATTGTGACTTTCAGCACTCTCACTTTTACCATCTACGGCCTGACCAGGTAACAAAAGCTGTCTCAGGTTGCTCAAAGCACTGCACCCATGAGCATGCATGTATATGTGGATGTCAGAAAAGAAATGCTCTTTTCTGTTTTCCATGCCTGCTTTTTGGGAACAGTGATTCGTGGAGTACGACGGGAGTGACAGATCTAGGACATATTAATGTTCTTATTAATTTTCAGCGTGTGCTGAATTTCTTCTGGTGGGAGGTTCTTTTTTGTTTCTTTTCCATTATAGGGTATGAGGGGAGGAGGAAAACACAGTTTATCTAGGATAGTGACATTGAAATCACGTATGTTGTTTGACGATTACACCAGGTCGCTGCTGCTGCAGTGTTGCTGTCCTTTGCTGTTGTGGTGACGAGTGAAACTGCAAGAAGGGGTTCATCTCTACTTTAAGGAGTCGATGGGCTGACTGCTAAGGTGCAACAATGGCAGGCTTGTGCATGGTGAGAGCAAGTGGAACTTCTTGCGTTGGTTCCTCAATAACTGTGCTGCCACTACTCCCAAGGTGCTGACGTGGAGGTGGATCATCACTGAACAGGTGATCTCCTTCCAGATGTCTGATAGCCTCAACAATTGTTTCCAGATTCTGTCTCGATGTACTATTGGCGAGATGATACAATCTGAAACAAATTGTCAATGAAATTGTATCAATCAAAAACAAATATTTCAATTCCTACCTAGAACTTCCTTAATAAAATGTAGTTATACTGAGTGATCAGCATAGAGCAGAACAGATTTTATGGCTCTCAGCTGACTGGTGGTGAAGCGTGAGGCTTCTTGCAAACATGCTATGTGTTTCTTAGTTGATGCAATACAGTATGTATTAAGTAATCCATTATCAACCGGACAATAACTGATAATGGAGGAAAGTTAACCTTCAAAACGCATTCCGGAAAAATATGTTGTAAGTGTTGTTCAGTGTTATTAATTGACTCACCTTTTAAATTATATTAATTACAACAACACTGTTTTCAAACTTCTAAGAAAGGAAGATAACTATTTGCATATTCTAAGCCAGCTTTTATTACTAACCAACCCATAGCGGAAAATATGAATTGTGTGTGATGCTATATAGATCCTGCACTAGAGTCGGTCTGAGTGGCTCAGTTGGTTAGACGCTGGCCTACTGATCTCAAGGTCGCGGGTTCAAATCCAGCCCAGACCAATGGTTTTTAAGTGTGCTTAAAAATGACAGCTCCATGTCAGTAGATTTACTGGCATGTAAAAGAACTCCTGCGGGACAATATTCCGGTACACCGGCGACACTGATGTGATCTTGGCAAATTGATAGCATTGTTAAAGAACAAAATAATTTTTTTTCTGCACTAGTTCAACCTGGAAATATTTCAGATGTAACAACAAATATTGGCTAGTGCTACAGAAGAAATTATTTGACAAGTGCATATTTCAACAACTTCTACATTCTTTGTGCAAATATTCTGTCTATCTCTTATAGTTTCATAGTTATAAAATATCTGGTGTGTTGCACTCACATGACTCTCTAATGACCAGGTAACAAAAGCTGTCTCAGGTTGCTCAAAGCACTGCACCCATCATCTTCACAATTACTTGTCGTGATATTTCCTGAGGTCATTTTATTTAGTATGACAGTTTTCAAAGCAGCCTTGAACTGAAAACACGTAGGATTTGTGTTTCCAATACCGTGCTGTCGAATGGAACAGAATAAATTCTCCAAGGGATCTTGATTGAATGCCCTGGTATTAAGATACTCAAAATCTTTACTTTTTACCTTATTCCACACAAACATAATAGATCTAACTGTGGTCTGCCATCCTTTTACGAAGCTAAAACTGCTTGTCCTATCCCTTCTTGTTGCCAGTTCTATTATCTTCCAATTTGCCATCTCCTTCAACATGTCATACCACATAGGAATGTGTGGTGTATCCTTTTGGAGAGCTCGTTTATACTCCTTATAATCATGTGCAATGGTTCCAGAACTGTTAAGGGAATCAAACAGCATATCTATCTTTCCCACAAACTCTGATGTGTGTGCTGCTTCTTGGGGCAAATTCCCTGAACTAACATACGTGTTAATCAATCCTGCAACAGTGAGGCTCAGTTGTTTTGCTGCTACTTTTACCTTCATTTTTATGTAGCTGTCTGTGAAATTGAAGTACTCTTTGTGTAGTTTATGCAAAACTTTGAAGGAGTTCTGTTGATCATATTGAAATGTTCGCTCAATATGTTCAAATTTGGCCGCCTTATGTGGTTGAAATTCAATCTTATGGCCAATGAGTGCATTTCTGGTGCTTTTCAATAGATGTGGGACATCATACACAATAGCAATTGCTTCTCCATTTACTAAGAAATAGAAGTCTGACCCATCCTTATTTTCCTTACACAATGCTTTTAATGCCCCTTGATTTGCAGAACCCTGGTCACATACAGTACATACAATGTTTAACCCAATTTTCTGAATTTCGCGTATTATATGGCAAAGCAGCACTTTCAAATGACTGCTGGATATTGCATTAGTCGTGAAGTAATATGCCATTACCTGTTTCCAGCCCTTACGCAACCCTCTTAACATGAATACTAAAGCATGGTTTGCCTGCTTTGAGGATCGACCCAAATGTCCTAAATCTTCATATCCACAAATAACCTGCTTGTTCTGCTCATAATGCAACCCCTTATCCAAAGATATTTCATCCAGCATCAAGCAACAGTACTTATTAGATTTCTTCATCTTCTTAACTTGTGATTGTAAGACCTTAAGCACAGCTGGATTAAGGTCTGGTTCAAAAGGTACCTTTGACAGCATAGCTTTAAGAATCTTTGCTGATGGCAAGGAAAATTGGACACCCAAATATCTGTATAGACGTGGACTTTGCTTGTAAATTGACAGAGCAAATAATTTGTCATCAATTGTCCACCTTCGGCCTTGAAGTGGTCTCTTGGCATTCCGCAACTGACTGTCTATGAAGGACACTGTTACCCTATTCAGTGTCTCTTCAACATCAGCAAATTTTCCTGCATCATAAAGCTTTTTCAACTTCATCACTTTCTCCCTTTTGTCATGCAATTCTTTTTTCAACCTTGACACCCTTGTCACTGTATTTCGGTGAATGCTATACATTCGCTGCTTTCGCGGAGACAAGTTTGATTTTGAAACCCCAGTACCCAAAATGCCTCTTCTACTGTTTGAAGTGGAAGGCACTGGAGACATAGTGGAAAATGAAGCCACGCCTTCATCATCATCATCACTGTCAGACAATTGTTCAACTGACCTAATGTGAGGGACAACGGCAAGCTCTAAATGTGTTATACCGCTTGAAGTGGAAGGCACTGGGGACATACCGGAAAATGAAGCCAAGCCTTCATCACCATTATTTTCACGCACTTGCTCAGCTGAGCTAATGGGAGGGACAACGGCAAGCTCTAAATGTTTAGGTACCACGCCAGGATTTAGCCTACACCTAGTAATGTTTACAAAGTCTTTCTGGAAAAAATGATTTTCACATACATGATAAGCATCACAATGTTCAGTGGATATTTCACATATTTCTTTCCATTGTTGCTTCAATCCAGGATCTTTGGGAAATCTAAAGAAGCGTAGGTTTGTGAATGTGGTTTCTGATCCCACACGGCGATAATATCTGCTCCAACACTGTGGGAACTTGCAGCGATAGTTGTACGCTAGCTTCCTGTTCTTTACATCCTGTTAGAACAAACATACATGCCAAGCTACATCAAAGCAATGGAACCAGTAAATCATTTAAAATCTCATCTCAAGGCACATCTAATTAACCACTGCTTTTATCTCATCGAGAATTATCTCCATTATAAGTATTAGCCATTAAGATTTGCACTGGAAATGTATGTTTGTATTTATGTAATATCATAGTTTGTCATGCTAATTTTCACATGTCGCCAATCTACTAGCACTAGCTCAACAATATAAATGTTGTGTGAGGAATAAATAAACATTGATTAAAATGTTGAGGAATATTTATACCTGCAAGTGACGGAACATTGTCCTGCGATCCTTGACTGTCAAAATAGTAGATGTTCAGTTCGATCTACACAACTCGCTATATGATCCTCTTGTCCACTCGCTGTTTCTGAAATTTAATCAAAATTTTGTGGACAGAGTTAATGCACAATGTTAGGTACCAACTGCACAGCAGGAGAAACTGTATAAATAAAAATACAGAACTGCTCACAATTTAAAACATTTACACTGCAGTAAAAGAAGGGTGGAAACAGTGAAATATAATGCAAAGCAGTACCCCATACAAGTGAATGATATTAGGAATAAAAACTACCGTAGTTATGTCCAAGGGACCTCGTGCTCTTTAGTGATGCAATTGTTACCCTTACTAAAGGTGGTTTAGTATCATTGCATAACTGAAAGAAACCACGTTTGGAAATCAGAACACTAATTTCAAATAATTAAAAAAAATAAAGAATACTTAAACAATACATTAGTTATCCATTTTTACTGTCAAATAAATTATGCAGTAATCCTGAATCATACAAGAGCACATACCTAAACAGAATAACTTGTGCCAGAATACGTAACTGAAAATAATACCACAAACGTTGGTATTATAAAGGTCTAAACCTCACACAATTTTAGCCATCTTTCCACAAAACTGACTGTGAACCCCTCAAGAGAACTGTACATCTCAGCTAAATTGCCTTGAAAGTTTACAACACTTTTATGCAGTATTTTTGTAGCAAGATGGATAACGTACCTTCGGATTCTAAGGCTCCACTTCCTGAGTTCACCGCCAGGAACGCAGGCTCTGGCACCGGATCTGTAAATAAATTACAGTATTGCTACAAATACCTGCAACTGAATAACTTGTGCCAGAATACATAACTGGAAACAATATCACAAATTTTGGTATTACAAAGGTCTAAACCTCGCACAATTTTAGCCATCTTTCCACAAAACTGACTGTGAACCCCTCAAGAGAACTGTACATCTCAGCTAACTTACCTTGAAAGTTTACAACATTTTTATGCAGTATTTTTATTAGCAAGATGGATAACATAC
The DNA here is from genome assembly GCA_030765045.1 of Tenodera sinensis. Taxonomy (NCBI): domain Eukaryota; kingdom Metazoa; phylum Arthropoda; class Insecta; order Mantodea; family Mantidae; genus Tenodera; species Tenodera sinensis. Next base: position 245,286,430 of record CM060962.1, read on the forward strand.
CTTCAGAGTAAAGTCTCCACTTCCTGAATTCACCACCAGGAATACAGTCTCTGCGCTGTGGTACCGGATCTGTAAATAAATTTTGAAATTGTAACACCTTGAACTGCCGTAAGCTTGCATTCCTCTTATGCAATAATTTTGTTCCAAGATGGATTAAATTTCATGAAATATCAAACAACAACGACTGTGCATAGGTTCTAGTACTGAGAAAGAAAAATCTACATTCAAGAAAATTTATGTCCTTCTGGTATGTTTATGCACGTTCCACACTAATAAGAATTATGGAGCAAGGACACAGATTAACAATACGCAAATTTATTTGAAAATGTGGGAAATAGCATGTAAAACGAAGAAAGCAACCTCATACCTATTTCCAGGGCCTCAGAAGTTCGCCGGAATACTTCGTCGAACACAGAACAAACGCTCCTTTAGATTTCGTCACCACTTCTCTTGAAAGCTTCAATCTGTGGTAAATTTCCTGAAAAAGAAGGGAAAAAAAGAACGCAAAATGGCACAAGAAAAAAGCTTAATATTAAGCTGAAGGCACTGTATAATTATATGAATATAAGTATAACTATATATAAACGATATTAATAATATAAACAACAAATGACAACACTAATAACAATTAATTATACAACTATCAGCTAATAATATACTAATTAACAAATGACAACACTAATAACAATTCACAATTAATTATACAACTATCAACTAATAACTATAAATAATAATTAATATGCTTTGTCTCGTTTCAACAGCACAACAGAACAAGAGTTGCAAGAACAGCTCCAATATGGCTGAGGACGTTTTCTCTTTTCGTTGCACAAGTTCAAAACTTGAATCAGCCAATCAGATTTTCGTACGTGTCGAGCAGTGCCACCAGCGCCACTCTGTGTTGTGCCGATAGAACTACTTGAGCTGGTGGATTCGTGTTTCCAGTGCCGCAATCCAAGTGGGATCCCCATGACTTCCACTTTGGGTTCTGCTTTGATGGCTGCCTCCAGGACACTGGGAAGCCGCTGCTCTGGTGGGGGCGGAGACATTGTTGGTGGAGGTGGGGAAGGTGAAGGGGAGTCTGCAATGAGTGGGAGGATGGGTTTCACATCTGGACTGACTGTAAGTGGTGGTGATGGTGAACGAAGACGCAGCGGACTTGATGAAATCATTGTAATCTGTGCTACAGGAGGCAATGATGCTGGTGACACAACCTAATCACACACACAAACAGAATACAGTTAATGCACTGCATCTACAATGTTATTTACACTTTCAACAAAATTTATCATATCACATCCATTGGTGTGTATTGATTTCAGATCTGTTGGAGATTCTAATCAATATGAGCCTTCCAAAACAGAATCTCTCTACTTAGTTTAGTATCCAAAAAATTCTATTCATTGCAGTTTCAGTGACCTATGTTCCTAACATAACACAGAAAAGCAAAGGGTGAAATATAAACTCATGGATAACATAATAGCATTTGTTCTGATGCATGGTCGCACTATGAGGATTACCCTGCTTCTAACCACTTCTGTATCCCACCTCCATGTGTACCAGCTAATCAGTTCATACATAGTCTATGCTGCACAGAGCTTTCTTTCACTGTCATAATACCAAAATGTCTATTACTTTAGCATGCAGAATCTATGTATATGATTCCTATGTGACAACAAAAACTGAGCCTAAGATTTATAGACAGATTCCCTGCTGTCTGTGCCACACAATAAAACGGTTCATAACTTTAACAATAGATTTAGGCAAATGGGATCTATTCTTGATAAGAAATCAAAACTAAAATTGCTATATTCTTACATGCTTGATGACATCCAAGAAAGGTAAGAAATCTCAGAAAACTTGCACAGGAATCAGTGGCTTGGAATGCCACTCAACTTTTAAAATTAAAGCCCTGTAAGATAATTACTATAGTTCAGGAACAGCGCAATAACATGAGAACAGTTCATTTCTGCAATTGGGTGTTGGATAACGTTAATGATCGTTCTATTGACCTATGTTCAATTCTTTTTACAAACAAAGCATATTTTCTTTACATGGCCATGAAGAATTAACGAGTGTTAATGCAAATTTTCTTAAAAGATGTGAGAGATGTTTGGTGCCACAATGACAATTTCCACCATCATCTAATATGACGGTATGTCGCTATTATTAAAATTTGCATGAGAAATCTATGTGCTCAAATTTAAGGGGCTGTGAATATCTGACTCGGCCAACAAACCGCATACTTCTCAGTGCCAAAAGAGACATGTACTTATCAGAAATGTTACCTGGAGTTGTGCTACAGCAGCAGCAGCAGCAGCAGCAGTTTCTTGCAGTAAAGCAACCGACACTAAGTTGCCACTTGCTGCAGTGATCGATGGCTGAGAGCCCTGAGTTGGGATGGAGGTTTGTGTTTGAGGTTCATGACACCTCAGACTTGCAGGAGTGTGTTCCAGAACATCTTGGTGCTGATAGTGCAATTGCAATTGCTGTGTAATCTCACGGATGCGCTCGGGATACAGCTGGGACTCCAAGGACCTCACCTGTAAAACATGCTCACCAGTTTAATACCAAAATCACTTCTTTTAGAACACAAACTATGAAAATTCAAGCCTTGAAATAGCAAAGGGGTTAAGTGGTATTTTTGTCAGAAATTATATTTTCAAGTAGTGCTAACTACCATTGCATGTTACATAGCAATCAGTAGCCATGAGAAGATGCAAATACCAGTCACTTATGGGATGTCATTGGGTCTGCAAAAACTGTCCAAGCTTTTTGAAATAGAAGTCCACAATTCCTATTATCTTGACAGGTTGCAGATAGCTTTGAACTTGAGTTGCATTGAGATCACTAATTTGTGGTAATAAGGGTAGAAGTTCAAAACTCAAGAAAGCTTCCAGTGAACTTCATGAAATGTGTGAAAAGACCATTTAAGATATTAGGGATATATAGCAGGGTTTAACAAAATTGTAACATTGTATATTGGTATTTAAGTTAAATTAAGGAAAAATTGAAGCTATTAACAGTGAAGCAACAAGATTCTAAAGTAAGAACAAATTAGAAACTAAAAACTTCACTTATCTTAGTAATGTTGATATTCTTTTTCTCTTTTGCTAACCCAGGGGTTTCAAGCTATGTCCAGCTTATTCTCAAAGCCATATAAACAAACTCGTTGCCAAGCTACAATCTTTTATTTTTTCTGAAAAACAATTATTCTTATTCAATGTTTATTTACCAATCTCTGAAAACAAAAATTTTATAAATACAATCTATAGATGGTAATTCGAAGTTCATGACACGGTTCCTGTTTTTTAAAATAAAAATTGTTTCCCAAACCGTTAAATCTATCGGATTACTTAATTGTAATTTAACCTCTGGATTAATTTCATAATTAAATGACCAAAAATTATCTGCCACAGCTGATTTATCAGTTTGTTTATATTTAATATTTCTAAAATGTTCTTTTATTCTGGTTTCTAGATAACGTTTAGTTTTACCAATATAAACTTTATCACAATCTGAACAGCTAAATTGATAAATTGAAAAATTAAGAAGTAAATTTTGTATATTAAATTTATTTTGAGGGACCAAATTTATTCCATATTCTTTAAAAATCCTTGTAAATTTTTTATTAGCCCATGGATGGTAAGAAAACTTTTTAAAAATACAATTATCTTTTATTTTTTTAAGGGTTGAAACTTCTTTGACAGCTTTTTGATATTTAAATTCCCCTATCCTTTTATGTATAAAATCTGTATTAAAACCATTAATTACTGCAGTGTTAATAATATGTTTATATTCAATGTCAAATTCATCTTTATTAAGGGGTATATTTATTAATCTATAAATTAAACTATTAAAAACAGCAAATTTATGTGCAAAAGGATTAAAAATTTTATATTTTATATAATTATCAGTGTGAGTAGATTTTCTGTAAATACCAAATTTCAATTTATTTTTGTGTCTTTTAATTTTTAAGTTCAAAAATGAAAGGAATCCATTATTCTCAGTTTCCAAAGTAAATTGTATAGCTTTATCTTGTAAATTTAAAAGTTTTAAAGCATCATTTATCTGTTTTTTAGGGACAACAGCAAAAATGTCATCCACATATCTATACCATATTTTAAAAATTAGAGGGAATGATTTTGTAATTTGAGTTTCAAAAAAAACTCATGAAAAGATTAGCAAGAAATGGCGAAAGTGGACCACCCATTGCCAAGCCAGAAGTTTGTTGAAAAAAATTACCAAGCGGAAGGTCTGTGGTTCAAATCCCAGTTGTGGCATTGAATTTTTAAGTTCCAGTTCTACCTCTTAAACTTTCAGAGCAGTTGCAGCTTTAAGCATATATGTTACAGTGCCTGAATATGTCACTAATACCTTCTCGCCCTGCACACCAGCTGTCTACTGAACTTTTAATCCATCATTGACAAATCTCGCAATAGTTGACAATGATCTGTAAAGTACAGCTCTTTACAGCAGATCGAACATGGTTCTGAGGTGCTGTCAGGTATGTATACAAATAGGAAAATCCTAAAATATGTAATTTTATGTTATATCACTAAAAATATCTATAATGCTCACAAATATGTAAAACTATGTAAAATGATCTACCAATAACACAAAGTACGTCGAGAATACACAACCAACATACGTTTCAGCACCTGATCTGTGCCATTTTCAAGGTAAACTGACCTTGAACCACCCAAGCTACGAACCGTTACAACCTAGTGCTAACGTCACACTTATGTCACTCACGTTGACATCATATGTGATGACGTAATTACCCATCCCTGATCTCAAAAGAAATTTAGTAACCGAATCAATAGAAGGTATTTCAAAATTCATAACATGGTCCCTATTTTTCAAAATGAATACTTTTTTCCAAACCATCAATTCAGTGGGTCCATTTAATTGCTTTAGTAATAATTTAAACCCTGGATCTATTTCATGATTAAGTGAAAATGGCACAGATCAGATGCTGAAATGTATGTTGGTTGTTTATTGAGTACAAGTCAACTATATTGAAGTGAAATCATTAGTCTCTACATACTTTGTATTATTGGCGGGTCATATTGCTTCACTGTTAATAGCTTCAGGTGTATATAACATGCAAAATGAAATTCAGTTATATTAACCCTAACATAATGCTTTGTAAACATATTACTTTTCCCAGCATCTGAATAGAAAGGAAAAAATACGTAATTACATAGAAATCCCAGCTCTAGTTATGAGAAACATAATCTTTTGTCTACAAGTGGAAACAGCAAACAGAATGTGTCTGTGGAAAATGTTCATAAGAAGTCTGAGGAAGTCAATGCAGCATACCAGTATCAAAACTTGACATTCCTCTATGGTGCCTGACACAGTCCATAAAAAATTATGTCTATGGCTACAAGATTTAGTTATGTCACAAAACCTATCCCCAGAACAAAGACAAATGGAAGACGTTTGTCACAGGTGTTTTGGATAAAACTGAAAAGAACAGTGCTTTCCTGGATAAAGTATGCACCTCTGATGAAGCAACTCTCCATACGAAGACCATACAAATCCTTTGCACATTTTCCATAGACACATTCCATTTACTATACTTTCCAAATAGACAAAAGACTACTCGTTTCTCCTAACTTTTGCCTGTCTCATAACTGTCTTGTCTATTGACTTCTAACACTGAAGTCAGGTTGCTTTACAATTTGAAACAGCTGGTGACAGTTCAAATTATGCATAGTTGGCATCTTTCTTACCCATCATATACTGAAACAATTGGATGTGTATATATCTAGCAGATAGAAAAATATTTCCATACGACCTAAAGCTGTGTATCACATAATAGGAAACAAATCCGAAATACATTTCATACAACTTACAAGTTACAAATCACAAGTTGCATGAATTTCTATTTCATAAAGAAAATGTTGGTACTTGTGATTTAGCTGCACTTCTGAGAAAGTTTTGACAGATTAACATGGAAGAAGAGGAAGGGAAAAAAGATTTTAGGTCAGGTCTGTAATGTCCCACTATATCAATGTCTCTTTGGAAGAGGTCAGTATGGGTGGATCAGTTGGTTAAGCTCTTGCCTACTGATCCTAAAGTTGACAGCATCGTTAACACACATGCACGGACATGCACACAGCTCTTTGCTTACCAATGTAAGGTTAATCATCCAAACAGAATTCCTGTACTCAGGAGCAGCTGAAGACATTAAGGTGTGCTGCCGTGGAACAAGAGTATTTCCCTGAACTGGGATGAAATCCCATATAGCACATCTTTTCTATTCTTTTTTCTACCTTTTCTGTCTTAAAGGGAACATCATTATTTATATAACTTGTGCCAAATATACAATTACATAACATTGTCATATTGCTGCAATAACATTGAAATTTTAGAACTGAAAGCTTTAGGAGATATTGATTACCATTACTGCAGATAAAATAAGTAATACCCCTACTTCAACTATCGATCATTTTTCCAGAAATTAATACCCAATATTTTCCTTAAATACCCGCATTCAAAGGCATCTCTATAAGTGTCAAAGATTATTACCATGTTAAGGGACTTAACTTCGTCATGCCAGGGTTGCCAACCCATATGATAATTATGAGGGCATACAATAATTTGAATGTTTGTACTCTGGTTGTCAACCTGTAGGATAATTATGGGGGTGTACAATAATTTCGGTACCGGCGAAATATCATTTTCACTGGTTTGTCACACCAGCAAAATGAAATTACTTACAAATAGCGCCACCACTTTTGCCCTCATGGCCTGTCTCCACCACTCTAAGGCAACCATTTCATATCCTACTAATCCTTCTACCCTTTATCCTCTTGTTGCCAGTGTGCCCAGATCTGGTAATCTCAATGAAGAAGGCACTGTTCAGAAAATTTATGATCAATGGAGAAAACTCGGAATAAGTGACATTCTGTGTGAAACAAAGTACATGCCTGAACCTGGCGGTTTCTGGACTGCTGTTAAACACATGTCACCTTGGTGGAAATACTGATTTCAAAGAACTGGTAGAGGTTGCATTATCAGTGATTTCATTGCCCCACAGAAACACTTCTTGCGAAAGAGTTTTCCAAACTAGGTTTAATAAAAAACCAAAATTAGAAACAGATTGGCACTAGATATGGTAAATGAACTTATTCGGACATTTCAGCTGAAATAATGTGGTAGGTCCGGAAATCTGCAGGCCATTGAGATGTTAAAGTTTATCTCAACAACAAATTCGTATAATGTTGCAACAGTTGAGGAAGATGAACTTTCAGGTGAATAGTGCGAGAAATATAAGAACTAAAGTTGCAATACTGATTGAGGTCATTATTTTTGTAAGTGGATGCCATAAACATCAATACTATTAAATTTTCGTAAGTGTTGTGCTGATGCATTTATTGTTGTAGTATTTGGTTTATGATGTACAATAATTTTTAATCCAAATCTATAATTTTGAGTGGCTGGTATGATAATTTTACTTTTAAACATTGGCAACTCTGCGTCATGCACTGTCAATGATTAGTTAGCTTACAATGGATATAAGAAGTCATTATATCGTGTTCATGTCAGAAAATATCAACATGCACGAAAACTTAAAGTTTAAGGCACAAGAAATTAAAATAATTATTTAAAAAAATTAATCACTCAGCATGATTACATTCCTTTATACTCAATTATGCAGTAATACAATACATACATACTACAAAAATAGCATTATAATTCAACACACAATCAAATATGACTACACAATTACTATGCAACTATGGAATGAATACAGTACCATTTACTACTGCTAGAAACTGTTTAGCAATTGATAGTGAGTAATATTAACATGCTATAACTGTAAACATCCCATCCATAATGGCTGACAACAAAAATCTTTCAACTAAAAGCAAAATAGACTCCACTGACAAGAATTTGGCTACTACTATAAATATATATATTGAAAAAGAATATGGATGAGCCCTTATCTGATTAGAGAACATATTTTGAATGAATTTAAACTTGAGGACAGGTTTGGCTTTTATCAACTTCTTGAAAATGAGTGAAAGGGACTTCTAACTTCTTTTTAGCAAGATAGAACTCTATAATTCACAAAAAGCACACACATTTGAGAGCACCAATTCCAGCTGGCAGATTTGACGTTTTTAGTGGTTTTCTACTGTACAATGAGCACTTTTTATATTGCCTCAGAACAGCAATAAATTTCACATAGTTCAACATAATTATCTGTCCTTTTTATCTTGTTCTTGTACTCTTCGCACAAAACATCCCACACTGATGGCCTCAACATTTATTTGAGTAATGAAAGTGTCTTTTATTTTATCCATTCTTTAGCTTCATGAGAAGCAAAGCAAATCAAGGATATGAGCAGCACAGAATAAAAATGAACCTACAAAGAATATGAACAGCATGCAGAGAGAGCATGCTATTGCCATGACTACAGTCCATAAACTTCCACAGCTTGCCCAAAGGCACCAAAGGGCCACGTGTTAAAACTGTCAAGCATAACACTAAGTCAATCTTGCAATTCAAATTTTGCCAACAACTGTTAACATGCTATACTTGACAAGTTCTATTAAATGTTAATCAATGTAGAAATTTGGTTTGCCCATCATGAGCACAATATTTACTTACTTTTATCTGACTAGACAGCATAAGCATACGTTTAGCAACCTCATTCTCCATTGATATAGCATCTTTTGCAAATGCTTCTGAAATAATGGTTTCAAGTCTGGGCAAATTTGCATTGTTTGGGCCCAAGATGATAGGATCGTTGGTTTCTATGAGGTCGCATAAATAACCATAAATATGTGGAGATTCCTCTTCATCTTCCCAAATAGGAAGCCATGTCAACCTGAAAATAATAAAATCACAACAAAGAATTTAATGAAAATTTGTTGAACATCCTCTTATGTTGTCAGTCAAACGTTTGAGCTCATTTATTTTCATGCCTGTTTATACATATGTGCACACATGCATGAGAGTGTATGCATCTTATGTGTGGTTTTTTTCTGAAATGAAAATTCCTGTACACAGCAAACATTTTAGGCTCCTAGATGTGAACCCCAATTTACTTTCAGTAAATTTTCAGGAAATTAAAAAGAAAAATCAATCAATACCACTTGCATATACACCATAATTTTGCAATGCATTAGATACTTCTAAGACAAAGCTTTTTTCTTGTTTTGTTCCATTTATATCCCGTCTTTAACTCCAACGGTCATACTGGCGGCTACACCTGTGGAACATATAGTCTAAAGGCAAGGGTGTTACTCATTTAACAGTGGGTTTTCAGTCTTTAGAAATTTTATATTTTAAATTCACCCACACATTCACACTCTCATTCATACCGCCAGGCTCTGGGGAAGTTTGGGAATAATCTTGACTGGAGAAAAATTGCCACTCCCCAGCCGGAAATTGCACCTGGGAGCCCTTGCGCAGTATGCAGGTACTCTACCAATTGGCCAGCCTCCAAGCTATTGTTTTCTTGAAAAATACATTTAAAATTGGAAATACTCCATTTGAATTTTACCAACAGAATATAAGTTAGGTGGAAGGATCTACTGAAATATTTTGAAAGGTAGAATCAGAATTGAAAAATTAAATGCCATTGCCAGAGAATTAAGGCTATGTAGGGATGTTACCTCAGTGGTTAAGGGCAGCTGCCTATAGAGCAGAAAATCCATGGTTCAAAACCTGGTTATGGTATTGAATTTTTCAGTTCTGATTCTACCTTTCAACATGGTTTGTGGGTGTTAGAACAACCCATTATCATTGATTGGCCTGATATATGGTAAGTAAGAAAAACTAAAACCCTCAGCGCAACAGCCCATGAAAGGCCAAGGCTTGCCATTTGGACACTGCATCCCCCACATCTGCCCACAACAGGTGTCATGAGTGGGGTGCAGTACTGGAGGGTAGGAGGTGGTCAGTGCACCAAGCCTTCCTGCCAGTTATGTGGCCTTTATGACCTAGGGTAGCTACTTCATCAAGTAGCTCCTCAACTGGCCCCTCTGGGACCTAACAAGGCCGAGTGTACCCCGTGTCAGATCTCCAAGCAGGGGAAAAATTCCCATAGTCCAGGACTTCAGTACTCAAGATTGTGAGTCGCCATTGGGGTTGTTGTTGTTGTTTTCTAGTGCCTTGCATCTGGCAATGAAGCCATTAGCATTCGTGCTTTCCAATACTTTTGAACTGTAGTTTCTTCTCATCTTAATGCTTCACAGGTCTTCAAGTGGTCTTCATTCATTTCTGCTGGATCGTTACACAGAACACATATTGGTGAGGCTGTGGCTTTCATGTAACTGTTTTCTTAACGGGCACCAGTTTTACAATGTGGCAGTTACATCACCCGACTTAAACCCCCATTTTGCAAGGGGGACCACACCTATCGTTGGTCAACGGGTCCATCGGACCTAGTCGGGAGGACTAAATAGATGATATTTAGATCCACCGACCTTCCCCTCATGTGCCTCTGAGGGACGCTGTTGTGCTGTGATAGGCCAGCACATATGTAAATGACATTTCCTCCATTTTAGATGAAACAGTTATACCGCTGTGATTCGGTCCCCAGAGCCTCATCTGTTAAAAGCAGGGTGCACCACGGGCAGGATGAGGATGGGAATTGGGTAGGAGAGGCTATAGGAGGCGCATCACAACCCCTTACTACCCCGTCACCATTGGGGTACAAGTCTCGAAAATGAGATTTCCTTGTGGTCTACTGGGAAAGTGCGAATCAGATGGAGAATTTAAGACCATGTCAGCATATCACCATGGTAGCTCAGTGGTTAAGAGCAGGTGTGCATGCAGCAGAAGATCCGTGGTTCATATTCCATCTATGGAATTAATTTTTCAAATCTGACACTACATTTCAAAACTTATTACACATAGTTTGTGTGTGTTACAACAATAAATTATCACTGATTGGCCTGATATATGGAAACTACAGGATGGAAGGTACTGCTTCAGTCATACATTAACTAGGGATTCTACATGATTGTAATATATATGTTAAATACAATTATTCTCAATAAAGAACGTTTTGTCCTAAAGAAATAATTTGTGTTAAATATTTGGAGCCATCTAGCTTCTTTATGAATGGATATAAATGGTTTATTTTTTCATTAACTGTCATGTAAACAATATGTGAAGAATGCTGCAATGCATTTCCACTTTAATTCAAACGAATGTAGCCACAAATTAACGTTAACGTGATGGGAAAACAACTTAGAAATTAAAGAGAGGTAGAATTGGTACTGAAAAATTCAAGGCCACAGCCGGGATCTGAACCACAGACCATCCAGTTGCACCCGCCTGGTAAGCGGAAGGTCTGTGGTTCAAATCCCAGCTGTGGCATTGAATTTTTAAGTTCATTGCCCACACACGGCTTGTGTGTTTAAAAACACCAACAGCAAGTTTGTTGGCATAAATGAATAATGGATTCCAGTACTTGTCGGTTGCCATGGCAGAGCCCCAGAAACTTGATGCATCAAGTCACATGCTGCTCCTTCTGAACTGCAGAAAAAAGTCTGGGCACCCATCTTACACCGGCCTTTTTCACATGCATATGATCATAAATGATCCAGAAAATGGTTATAAACAGTAGCATAACAGAAACAGGAGCAACATGTTTGCATTGAATTAGAAAGAATTTGCATCACAACACAATCATAGAGAAGGAAATTGTTTATGTTTATCCTCAAGGTTGCAACACTCTTCAGGTGATTATGCATTGCTCCTATTATGCAGGATGCAGATAAACATGCCAAACCCACATCCATGCTTATCTTGAATTGCATGGGATATTTTATTTTTTATCTCCTGTTTTTTGTCATACCAGAATTATTTTTATGGCTAAATATTCCACATTATAAGTGGAATGATTTCAATTTCCTAGTTTTTAAAATGGCAGGGCCTACTTAAGCTAAATTTTATTAAAATAAATATATGTTTAAAGAAAATAATATAACTATATTGGCATGTCCTACTGATCTTTACAACATTTGTTTATAAGCTTTGTCATTCTAAAGGACATTGTTTATGACATATTTATATTCAAAGATGACAGTTTGTGTGAAATGACATTAAATATTTCATTTGATTTCACAGGGATTGTTGGAATATGTGATTCAACACAAAATATTGGTCCTTTTAAAAAATATGGCTTAATTTATTTCCCTTTCCCAGCCTTTTTGAAATGGACTTACCCTTACCATTTTTCTAAATATACTAGAAACGTAATACAAGACCTGCAGGTTTAGTGTATAACTGCTTATCAAACCTACTGCTTATGTCAAGGAAGATGGATTATCTATCGTTTTTGGTTAACCATCAACCCATTATCACAGTTAATTGTGGTTCAACTGCATAGGGTATGATGTATAGGCCATGAAATATTTCCAAATATTTTAACATAGTGGAGATTTTCATATGAACTTCACACCAATTCAGTCCCATTTCATTGAAAATAAATAACATGTGGATACCTTTTGGAACTTTATATCTTTCCTTTGACTGTAATGGTCATATGGACAGCCCTTCATTTTTGGAACATAACTTGTAAACAGTTGACATTGTTTTTTATTTTTTTATTTTGGGGGGGGGGGGGTACACAACACACATTCACACACTCATTGCAAATTCTAAACTCTGGGAGGATAGCAAATAACCTTGACTACAGAAAACTCTCCACTTCCAACTAGGAGTCAAACCCTAGACCCCTAAAGTTGGTCTAAGTGACTCAGTTGGTTAGACACTGGCCTATTGATCTCAAGGTCATAGGTTCAAATCTGGCTCAGATTGATGGTTTTTAAGTGTGCTTAAAAACGACAGCTCCATATTAGTAGATTTACTGGCATGTAAAGAACACCTGCAGGACAAAATTCCAGCACACTGGCGATGCTGACCTGATCCTGGCAATTGATAGTATTGCTAAAAAACAAAATATTTTTTTATTAACTAGACCACTCACACAGCCAGGTGCTCTACCAATTGAGCTACAAGGAACTTCTAATTTCAGATTATCTTGAAAAAAAAATACACACATTTTGAACTTTGCCACAGTAATGAGCATGAATACTAAATTGACCAAATTCTCCAGCAAATTTACTGGAATCTACATTGTCAGTATAACCACCATACAGATATGCTTTGCCAAAAATTATGCAGAAATATATACTTGTCAAGAAAAATACCACATGAAGGTGATGGAGATACAGAACACCATGAACACACTTTTTTTATTTGTGGGCTAAGGGCGCTCAACTTCCAGGTCATCAGCACCCTTAAAAGATCCATGGCAATAGCCAGACATAAATTTCACTCAAAAATAAAAATACTAGCAACAAGGAAAATATACACAAAAAGTAAAAAAAAAAACAGAGGCAAGGGCCAGATATGAAACATGGTGATAAACATGTCAAAAAGCATAAAGGCATATCTAAAATTTTAAATCCTCAAATTGATATTGCACTCCGTTAAAAACTTAAACACTCTATCAACCGCTGTTTTGTCGTCTGCTAAGAACCCTGCAAGTCTGGCAGGCAGCTGTAGAGAATCCTGAAGGTGCACTAGAGAGCAACACTTAGCAGCATGTGGCGAACTGACAAAAGGTTGTAACACAACGGACATAGAGGGGCAGGGTCCCTTTTAAATAAATAACCATGCAAAAAATTGCAGTGCCCTATCCTTAATCGAGCCAAACTAATCTCGCAGTGAGATATGCGACAGCAAGTTACCCAGTTTATCAGAAGTTCTTTCACTTCTCTCAGCTTATTACCGCAGAGAGCTGACCACTCTTCGTGACAGGACAACAGCACCTTCTCCGCACTTCAAGCCTAAAGTTTTCCGAAGTAACACGGGAATGGTAATAATGGGTTCTGTAGTTGCCATCTTTGCTGCTAAATCTGACATTTCATTTCCCGGCAAACCTAAGTGACCAGAAATCCTGCACACATCACGTCAACGCCACAAGCGTGTAAAACATGGAGGGCATCCTGGATATTTTGTACAATAGGGTGCCGGTTGTACTGCTCACAAAGGCTCTGAAGTGCACTAAGGGAATAGCTCAGAATCAGGCGGTCACCTAATTTACAACGGCGTACATACAAAATGGCTCGGTAAATTGCATAACTCTGCAGTAAAAGTGGAAGCGCTATTTGGAAAACCGAATGTATGTGGTTTGGTTCCATAAACATAAACACATCCAACACCGTTGGTGCTCTTTGACCCATCGGTGTATATACATGGATGGTCAGTGTAACCTGACAAAAATTCTAAAAAACATGTGCGCATACTTGAAATAGGTGTACAGTTATCCCAAGATCTACATGGGGAGTGCCAGATAGCCAAGAGGGTAAAGCTTCTCGCCCTTGGCAAACATCCTAGGCAGTTCCACTCGAAGCTTCATTAGAAGATCTTGGAAACGAAACCCTGATGGCTTAGGACTAAGGTGCTATTCCTATACCGTTCTCTTAGCGTGGTGCTGAAAAAAGAAGCAAACGTTGGGTACTAAGGCATACATCTAAGCGCACAACCATAATTTGCCAAGAGAATCTCACGGCAATATTGCAGAGGAGGTTCTGTGGAATCGGCATAAAGGCTCACCACTGGGTTTGTTGGAAAAGCTCCTATTGCAATGCGGATGCCCCTATTGTGGACCACCTCTAATCTTCTCAGCATAGATGGTCGTGCTGACGAATAAACAATACACCCATAGTCCAGTTTGGATCGGATCAATGCACGATACATTCGCAACAAAATTGTCTGATCCGCTCCCCACGATTTGCCATTTAGTACTCGCATGATATTTAGGGCACGGTCATATCGTGTTCTTAGCTGTGCATTATGCAAGAACCAACTAAGCTTCTTGTCCAAGATCAAACCCAGGAAGAGCGTCTCATCTGCGAAGGGAAGTAAATCTGAACCGAAATGGAGTGAAGGTGGTAATCATCTCCTACAACGCAAGAAATTAACGCAGATTTACTTCTCAGTTGAGAAATGGAAGCCGTTTTTAAACTCCATTCTCTAAGGTTGTCCAAACATTGCTGCAGGCGCCGTTGTAAGAACGTCGTGCACTGAGAAGTGCAATAGACTGCGAAGTTGTTCTCGAATAGGCATGACAAGACTCCAGGTGGAACACATTTCCAGATCGAGTTAATTGCTATAGCAAACAGTGTGACAGTACCGAATCCTGAGGTAAAAAACTGAGCCGACCCTTACTCGGAAAAAGTGGTCCTTCATAAACTCCTGAATGAACAGTGATGGGCGTCCACGTATGCTCCAGGTATACAGGGAACGTAGAATCCCTGCTCGCCAGCACATTACATAAGCCTTCTCGAGATTGAAAAATATGCCAATGGTTTGACAGTTCTTCATAAATCCCTCCATTCTCTGTGTCGATATTAACACAAGATGGTCTATAGTTAAACGGCGTCGTCGTAAGCCATATTGGATGTTAGTCAGTAGGTTACGACTTTCTAATCACCATACCAATAGTCCATTGGTCGTGCGTTCCATCACCTTGCAAACGCAATTGGTAAGGGAAATAGGACGATAGCTGGAGGGAAGATGACGGTCTTTTCCAGCCTTCAGGATGGGAGTAACGGTGGCCTTCCGCCAATTTTCTGGGAGCATACTGTCAACCCAAACATGATTATAGACCTCGAGCAGGAATGCCTTACCTTCAGGAGAGAACTGTTGTAACACTTGAACATGAATACCTTCCGGTCCTCGTGCTGATAATTGCGAAGATTTAAGAGAATGTTCTATCTCCGCCATGGTGAAAAGGCAATTGTAATCTTCTACGTTTCTAGACCGAAACGTGAAGAATTGAGATTCCACCTGAGTTATAGTTGGGAGGAACTCAGGGGAGTAGTTTTCCGAGCTAGACACTTTAATGAAAGCACTGCCAAACGTGTTCGCAACTTCGAATGCATTAACAAGAGCTCCTGAGGATGTTTTTAGTCCCCCTATTGGAATATGGGTCGATTGCACAGCAACCCGCCTTAACCTATCCCACACAACCGAGGAAGGTGTGTGTCGGTTAAATGAAGCTACAAATTTGATCCAGGATGGCTTTTTGCTATCCTTAATGATTTCTCTGGACCTGGCGTGCATTTTCATGTATTGGATTAGGTATTCAAAGTAGGGTGACGTTGGAAAACCCTAAGAGCACGCCTTCGAGCACGAATGGCATTCCGACATTCTTCCGTCCACCAGGGGACGGGAAATCGACGGGGTGAGAAGTCAAATGCGGAATTGATTGTTTAGCAGCAGAGAGAATCACCTCCATGAGATGCTACGCCAAATCATTCACTGGGTCGTGCTTGTTGCACGCAAAGACAGCCAACTGGGTATAAAGGTTCCAGTTGGCATGGTCCAAACACCATCTGGGCATACGTGTGGAAAATGTATCTTGTGTTAAGAGACTAATATGACATGGGAAGTGGTCACTAGAGTGTAAATCAGAGATGACATACCATTGTAAGGAGACTGCCAATTGAGGTGAACAAACCGCAAGATCAAGGTGCGAGAAACTATTGTAAGAGTCAGAAATGAATGTGGCTCTCCAGTGTTGAGGAGAGCTAGGTTGTAACTGTCCAAGAAATTGGCAATGAGCGTACCTCTCACACAAGCGCTACTTGAACCTCAAAGTGGGTGGTTTGTGCAGTGTTTAACGCCCACTTTTACCACTACTGCATCACAGGTGGTGACACTGATGATACATGGAATGAAGATGGAGTACCGGTGGAATGAGATGGCGGGGAAACCGGAGAACCTGGAGAAAACCCGCCCAGATGCCGCTTCGTCCACCACGAATACCACATGCGGGTCCTTGGGATCGAACCCGGGCCGCCTAGGTGGTAGGCGAGCGCGCTGACCGCCACGGTGCCGCCCAAAGTGAGTGGTGCACATTGAAGTCTCCCACCAACAGAAACAGTGTTGGTAACGGGGAAACTAGATCTTCTAAATCAATGTGCAAGAAGTCATGGGATGGAGGCAAATATAAGGTACAAATTGTGATTTGGATGTTTGGCAGTATAATCCTTAGAGCAACTGATTGTATATCAGAGTGTAATGGTACAGACTTTATGTGTGTGTGTGTGTTTTTTTTTTTTTAAATTATCGTCCTCCAACATTGTGTCATATCGGACGAATGAATGAAATGAAATGGGTGAAATGATGCTCAAATGACTCCGAGGTCCATGGAGCTTTAAGTTACCCGACATTCGTTTTCTCAGGGTAGGGAAACCTCGGGAAAAAACCTTACCCAGATAACTTACCCTAAGCGAGATTCGAACTCGCGACCTCTTGAACGTGAGGCAGACATACTAACCATCACGCTAACGAGGCGTGCGTGCGTGCCTGTGTGTGTGTGCGTGCGTGGGTGCGTGAGCGTGTGTGTGTCATCTCTCACAGGAATCATAGCGCCGCCATGTACCAGAACACCCTCTTCTGGTGCGACCACACCGTACTGGGGTGTATCGCCTTAGATGGAAAGCGTCTTGAGGACGCAGCTTAGTCTCTTGCAAACATGCAACCAGAGGTTCGTTCTCTTTGAGCAAAAGCTCAAGTTCTGGTCGTTGAGTTCTAATATCACGTATGTTCCAATGTAGGATAGCCATATTAATATCTGTGTGGGATAAGTATTGGAAGGTAACTGTGCATTACCTTGTAGTAGACGGTGGTCGGTTCAATTTAGCCCTTTTGTGAACTCTTGGGCTTACACTCTTTTCAGCTTTATGCTGCCTCTTTTTCACTGAGTTTCTCCCAGGATAGGCAGGATCTTCTTGCACCTCCACTACCGAGGAGGTGCGTATCCGGCGGCGCCGTGGCCGGGTGGTTAGAGCGCTCGCCTACCACCTAGGTGGCCCGGGTTCGATCCCAGAGACCAGCATGTGCTATTCGTGGTGGACGAAGTGGCGTCAGGGCGGGTTTCCTCCGGGTGCTCCGGTTCCTCCCGCCATCTCATTCCACCAGTGCTCCATCTTCATTCCATGTATCATCAGTGTCACCGCCTGCGGTGCCGTAGTAGTAAAAGCGGGCGTTAAACACTACAACAACAACAGGTGCGTCTCCCCATAGCAAACTTCGGTTCGAGAGCCTCGAACCGATTGCTCATGGATACCAGCAAAGATGAAAGCCACCGGTCTGTGTCCATCCCAGAGGAATCCTCAGAAGAGGATCTTCAAGAGGATGAACGCTGGCTCTTCTTTCCCTTTGATTTAATGGGAACAGACACATTTTCTTCTTTGAGGAAGTCAGATTTTACATACTGTTTCTTGAATTTCTCTGATGAAGCAACATAAATAACGGGCTCATTCTTTCCATTGTTGTAGACTGGCAATTTAGACAGTGACCTCGTAGATTGTTCTCTTCCTTTACGGACTTGGTAGGAGACGTAGATTTACCTGTAGATGTTGAAGACTTTGGAACTGTTCTTGCTGCGAGAATTTTTTGTGAAATTGTGGCCCCGGTTTGATCGCTGGTTAGTGTAGCGATTTTCCTCTTCTCTACCGGCTGAGCTCCAACTGAGCTATAGGTACCGGACTTTGGAAGGGGGGGGGGGGCTGTCAGATACGCAAGAGTTTCCAAGCTTCTGAGAAGGACACCTCTTTTACTCGGATTTCCTGGATCACCCTTTCCTCTATAAAATGTTGCCATTCTCGTGATGTTCGCCGCTGCAGTTCACACAACTGGGAAGCAATAAATATGGAGCATCGTGAACGATGCCTCCACAGATGACGCAGGAAGCTGCTCTGTTACACAGTTAGCTTGTGTATCCAAAAAGGTTACAATTAAAGCACCTGATCGGGTTCAGGATGTATGGCCTTACTTCTATTGCTTCATATCCTGCCTTAATCCTTTAAGAAAGGTCTATCCGATCAAAGGTCAGGAACAGGGTATGAGTAGGCTTAAATTCACCACTTTCTTTGCGATGAACCCGATACACACAGGTAACACCTCAATCTTCTAGGTTTTCCTTAATCTCCTCAATACTAAGTCCGTCTAATGCACGGGTATTAACCACACCGCGTGAAACATTCAATAAATATTATGCTAATTCACATAAAGTAACAAGAAATAATAAAAAGGAACGTAAAAAATTTAAGAAAGATTTGAAACAAGAAAGAGAATGTGATCCTAGCACTCAGTGCAATATCTTTTTTCAAAAGAACTAAACATTGCAATAAATAATCTAAAAAACAAAAAGTCTCCTGGACCTGATCACATACATCCAGAGTTCATAAAAAACCTTTGAAAAACAGCAAAACAACAGCTACTGAAACTCTACAATCTATCCTGGAAAACCACTGTACCTGCTGAATGGCGAAAGGCAATAATTGTCCCACTCT
This sequence comes from Tenodera sinensis, assembly GCA_030765045.1. Classification (NCBI taxonomy): domain Eukaryota; kingdom Metazoa; phylum Arthropoda; class Insecta; order Mantodea; family Mantidae; genus Tenodera; species Tenodera sinensis. The sequence continues at coordinate 245,305,776 of CM060962.1, forward strand.
TGAAGTAAGACAAAATAGCATCAGAAATAAAAAATTATAGACCAATAGCTCTTACTAGCATAATAGCAAAAGTGATGGAAAGAATGGTGTCAAACAGGTTAAATTGGTTTCTGGAATCAAAAAATTTAATTTCCCCATGTCAAGCTGGATTCAGAGAGTTCCACTCTACAAATGAACAAGTCTTACTTCTTAGTCAAGAAATCAAAGACTCCTTCAATAGAAAAGAAGATAATTTATCAGTTTTTATTGATTCCCAAAGTGCATATGATTGTATATGCAGAACAAAACTACTAAAGAAAGTAAAAAAAATAGGGATACAAAGTCGAATATTTTCATGGCTATGCCATTTCCTAACACAATGCTTTATTGCAACCAGATATGGAAGAAACATATCTAAATACAAACAAGTACACCGTGGCTTACCACAAGGAGCAGTGCTAAGCACAACACTTTTTAATATACTTATTAACGATCTGCCACAACAAATACAAGAATCAGGTGTGAAGTGTGCACTATTTGCTGATGACTTGGTAATGTGGTAACAATCCTTAACCAAATTACAAAGGTGGACCAAAGAAAATTTAATGACTGTTAATAAAACAAAATCAAACTACCAAATCTTTTCACTAAGAAAAAAGCCACTAAAAATAAAACTAAATTTTGAGGGTCAACAATTACCAGAAATAAAGGAAGCAAAGTATTTAGGAGTTACATTTGATACTAAACTTACATGGACCAAACAAATAGAAAATGTAATACAAAGAGCAGAGAGGTACCTTTCACTGTTAAAACGTCTAACAGGAATGAAGTGGGGATGTTCGAGAGCAACTCTTAACACAACATACAATGTGTATATAAAGCCATTATTTACTTACTGCAGCAAAGTTCTTGTAACAGCAAACACAAAATAGATTCAAATCTTTCAAAACCAAAGTCTGAGATTAATTACAGGTGCTATCAAAACCACACCAATAGCAGCTATGGAAATACTAACCAACCAATGCCCCATTGAATATGAAATAGAAAAAGCGGCTCTTATTCAACACGAAAAGTTGATCAGACTCCCATTCAATAGATGGCACAAGAGAAATTTTACACATACACTAAAGACTCAAGAGAGCTTTCTTTCCAAAATTCAAGACATAAAGAAGAATGTATACCTTCCTAATTCAAAGGAAAACTTCATATCTAAAGTCAATCCGACACAAACATTAGACATCACATATTATTTACACATGACAGAAGAAGTTAAGAAAAGTGATACTCCAACTAGTGTTCTAAAATTATTGGCATTAGAGATAATCCATACTAGATTTCCAGAACATGAATGGCTCCATATTTATACTGATGGATCATTAATATCAAACCAAGATGGAGCAGGTGCTGGAGTCACACATCACCTCTTTTCCTATTACAAATCTCTAAGTTATGGAACTACAAACTTTGATCGAGAAATTGAAGCAATTTGAATGGCCCTACAAAATCTTTTGTATATAATTTCACATTTTCAGCAAGCAGTTACTCTCTCAGATTCCAGAGCGGTAATTACAGCAATTACTTCCAAGTTGTCACAAAAAACCAAACAATTATAGAATGTTGTAAAATCCTTACCCATCTAACAGCACTTCAAAAACACCTAGTATTCCAATGGATACCAGCTCACTGTGGGCTGAGTGGTAATGAGAAAGCTGATTTTCTTGCAAAAAAGGGTACCACCAGTATACAAAAATCAATAGTTAATCTACCATTTTATGCAGCTAAAAGATTAGTCAACTCTGAATTCAAAAAAATTATTGAAAAATATTACTATGAATAATCAAAAAATAAAAGATGGGAACTACCAAACATTCAAACAGTAATTCCTGAGTATCCTCGAAAAACAGCAGTTGCAACCTTCAGGTTGATTACAGGACATGATTGTCTGGCAAATCATTTAAACAGAATTGGGATATATTGTTCACCACTCTGTCCTCTGTGTGATCTGCAAGAGGAAATGGATCGAGACCACCTTCAAATATGCCTGGCCACTTCCAATGCCCCATCCATCGGTGAAAAATATTGGAGAGCAAGAGGATTAATGACTTCATTGTCAGAAATCCAGCATTAGCTAATAAGATTAATGTCTTATTATTTATTCATGCCAACAAACTTACTGTTGATGATTTTAAATACACAAGCCATGTGTGTGTGTGTGCGTGTGTGTGTGTGTGTGTGTGTGTGTGTGTGTGTGTGTGTGTGTGTGTGTGTGTGTGTGTGTGTGTGTGTGTGTGTGTGTGTGTGTGTGTGTGTGTGTTCAAATTGTGTTCAAATACCAGCTGTGGCATTGAAGTTCTGTTCCAGTTCTACCTCTCAAACGTTAATGTCATTAATTACCTAGCATTGCCCATGGTTTGACAGCTTATCCCTACAACATTTAGGCTTAGGTTGTGCCTGCCCTATCACCTTTCATTTCTTTGGAGGCATTTAAAGTGAGTATAATCTTCCCAGTAACCAACATACACAAAACTTCTAAGAAAACACATGAAAATCAAAACAAAAGAAAGACTAAATTTGAGTATGTTATTACTCCATGATCAATGTCAGTGAGGAGATTGACAGACATTAAATAAATTGCTGTTCCTTTATTATCTTGGGAGGCCAGGATAGCATAAGTAATTATTCTTATGTTGACAATGTTCAAACTACGGTTATCTTTGACAAATATGTAGATAGTCCTGTGAGCTTTTGGAGGCATTACAAAAACTAAATAACTATGCAGAGTGGAGTAGAATTTCAAAGTCTAGGCCAGACAGTAATTTTCACCTTATGTCAAAGGTTATCTTTTCCAAATTGGGTATACATCTGTGCAATGGTTTAGAAGCCTTAAGAAACAAATGTACGCATGCACGCATGCACACACACACTAATACACACATACACATAGTTTTTATACATATATAAATATCTAGGCGGCCCGGGTTCGATCCCAGGGACCCGCATGTGGTATTCGTGGTGGACGAAGCGGCGTCAGGGCGGGTTTTCTCCGGGTGCTCCGGTTTCCCCCGCCATGTCATTCCACCGGTGCTCCATCTTCATGTATCATCAGTGTCACCGCCTGCGGTGCCGTAGTAGTAAAAGCGGGCGTTAAACACTACAACAGTACAGTACAGCATCAAGTGGTCATAGTATTCCACAAAATGCTCTTGAGCTTTATCCGCTACACGCGCAATTGTTGTCACAGTCTGTTCCAGCACCAGCGTGGTTCCTTGCACCACCAACTGCAAGTTCCACATATTCAATTAAATATCACTGGCATTCAATTTGCCAGTTCTGATTCTATCCTTCAAAGTTTGCCTACACATAGTTTGTGTGTGTTTGAACAATCAGTAACATTGATTCGCCTTATCAATGGAATACCTTACCAAACCGATTGCTTCAGAATCCAAGTGCTAACACACACTTCTTCAAGGACCATAAAATGTATAAGCTCTATTGACTCTGAGAAAACTTAAGTGAAGATGAATTTGTAAAAATAAAATTACAGTCTTTTGGGCAGTCTAATAATTTGGAATATACTCTTGTATGAAATGTTCTTTCATCCATTTAGGCATAATTAAGAATTATCATCTCAATTTTGAAGCACCTACTAGAGAAATTTCTTTTAGGGAAAGTTTTGTCCTACAAATTTATCGCACCACCAAACATGGTAGCTTCTGTGTGTCTAAGCCGTGTATTTTCCTCTCTTGTAAATATATCAGATTCCTTTCCACCACTTTAACTCTGAGCAGCTTCTTTTTTCTTTTTTTTCTGTGAATGACATTTTTTAATAAAAGTGGTGGTGCATGGACCTTACCTCAGAAGCTGTTGAAGAAGGCCAAATGAAATTTTAGGAGATGGACAGAAAAGAAAGAAAGAAAACAACTGCTGCTTTAGTGTTAATAAGATGGTCACACATTTCGTTGTGGGTACAACCAGTATACAAGAGGCTGAAGTGACAGTGCAATTTTTAAAAGTTTATTAGCACATGCTGCCTTTGTAAGTTTTTACACAAATGACATCACAACAAACAAACAAATAGTGACTTAGCACTTCAAAGAGTGTGATACAAGGGCTGTCCCAGAAGTACCTAATCTAACACACAAATTTTGGGAAAAACACCTTTATTTCTCTACATATTCTCCTTTCAGGTGGACACCCTTCTCCAAGCTGTCAATTGCCAGGATCATATCAGCATCACCAGAATTTTGTCCCGCAGCAGTTCTTTTACATGCCAGAGAATCTACTGACATGGAGCTGTCACTTTCAAGTACACTTAAAAACCATCGGTCTGGGCTGGATTTGAACCTGTGACCTTGGTATCAATAGGCCAGCATCTAACCAGCATAGCCACCCAGACTGACATATCACATGATGATGACCAGTTTTATCTATGTTTAGAAATTCACTGAGAGCATTCACTATTGATGACTGCCAAACAATACTAAACAACATAGCATTGTCAAATTCCAAATTCAAGCTTTATAAGGTTGGTACTTTCTACCATAGTCATTCGTTTGAAGCAACAACCACTATCTATACATCAGGTCGGGCACTTATGCAACAGCCTTTGTAGTGTGCAAGAAAATCAGAAACTATGACAAAAATTTAACACAAGCCAACCTCCTTGTAGAAATAAAAAAATTAGAAAATTAAGGAAGTATTGCAAACAAACTTTCCAAGCCTAGTCATAACTAATAATTTCAAATGGAGTGGGCATATAGAAAAACTATCAAAGAAACAAAAAAGGTATATATGTTCCCAAAACAGGTCACATAAAACATAGATGAAAATTGTACAGCTCAAGATACTATGCCTTCATACACTCGCATCTGAGTTATAGGATTATCTTATGTAAATCAGCAGGTAAAAAACTGTTCTTAAAAATATTTAGATTACAAAAAAGTGCAATATGAATCATAAAAAGAATACAAAAAAGAAATACCTGCAAAATTTTTTTTAAAAGACTCAATATACTTAAATTACCAAGTCTATACACATATGAAGAACTTAAATATGTTATGAAAACCCATAAAGAAGACAACAGTACAGATACTCAAATATTATACCAGAACAAGGGAAAACTACTTTAGAAATACTTTAAAAGACTGCCTAGAAACTAAATGTATTGAAAGCAATACAAAGGAAATATACAGTCATTTACCTTACTGGATCAAAGAAATATAAAGGGAAACAACAAAATTAAAAGAAATTAAATCCTATTTGATTAAAAATGCATTTAAAAAAATTAAAGAATAAAAAGGAGCAAATGTAAACACTGATTAACATACACATTTTAGCTAAAACTGTACACTAGTATCTCTCCAGAACAGAAGTACTGCCAAAATTGATATTGTACGTATAATAGTAATGCCAAAGTTATGAACTTTAACCGTAAATTCATATAGTTTATTTCATGTAACAAAACCCTGTAAAATTGTTACAATTGGAATAAATCTGGTTCAGAAATCATAAAAAAGATGTGTTGCACTCACATAACTTTCTATATTCATTCATGTAGAAACTATACTTACAAATGCTTATTCTTCAATCTACTGCATGTTAATCAAGGCAAACATTTTCAGAAATTGTCTTATTGTGCTTTTGCTTGTGTGTACAATGGGAATAGGGGAATTCAATAGGCTTGAGCAACAGTCAAACCTTCTAAGAGCTGGCCATATATGCTGATTTTGGAGGAAGAAAGACTTCCCATTTGAGAAAAGCACAAGAAGCACATTGAATTTTTGGGTGAATGCAATACTCCTACTTAATGGTCAATATGTAGGTGAGAGTGAAAAGTATAGTACTGCTCTTACTTCTTCAACCTTGGCATGTAGTACAGGTTCCAGCTTGGCCATAATGGTAGCCAAGTGCTGTGTTAGGATGTGCTTTGGACATTCCTCACTGAAATTCACCAACACTGCTCCGGCATGTGCCTGTACTCTGGGAATGGGGTCATCCATCAACTTCAGCAGTGCAGGGATTACTTTGTCATGGAACTTCCTTTGAAACAGCGTAGCAAAGTTGGTCGAAATCTGCCCAATAGCATTACAAGCAGCGTATCTCACTCGTTCATGCTGCAAGCAAAAATTGACAAAAAAGGTCATCTTTAGCTTTTTTTAAGGTTTTATTCGTGGAATTTCCTCTTAAATTTCATATCCATTAACAAATATTCGTAGGAAGAACAGTTCCAAAGTCTTCAAAATCTACAGGTCTCCTACCAAGTCCTACCTACGAAGTCCGTAAAGGAAAAGAGCACCTCTAGAAGGTCATCGTCCAAATTGACAGTCTACAACAATGACAAGAATGAGCCCGTTATTTATGTTGCTTCACCGAAGAAATTCAAGAAACTGTATGTAAAATCTTGACTTCCTCAAAGAAGAAAACGCGTCTGTTCCCATTAAATCAAAGGGAAAGAAGAGTCAGCGTTCATCCCCTCGAAGATCCTGTTCTGAGGATTCCTCTTGGATGGACACAGACCGGCGGCTTTCATCTTCGTCGGTATCCATGAGCAATCGTTTCGAGAACCTCGAACCGAGGTTTGCTATGGGAAGACCACCTCCTCGGTAGAAGAGATGCAATAGTATACTGCCAATGCTGTGAGGAACCCAGTGAAAAAGACGCAGGATAAAGATGAAAGGTGTGTAAGCCCAAAAGATCACAAAAGGGCTAAATTGAATCGATCACTGTCTACTACAAGGTAATGTAGTTGTTTGGAATACTTATCCCAAACATATATTAATATGGCTATCCTACAATGGAACATACTTGTTATTAGAACACAACGATCAGAACTTGAGCTTCTGCTCAAAAAGAACGAACCCTGGGTCGTATGTTTGCAAGAGACTAAGCTGCGTCCTCAAGACACTTTCCATCTAAGGTGATACACCCCAGTACGGTGTGGTCACACCAGAAGAGGGTGTTCTGGTACATGGCGGCGCTATGATACTTGTGAGAGATGACACACACACACGCACGCACACACACGCACACACGCACGCGCGCGCACATATACACATAAAGAATCTGTACCACTACACTCTGATATACAATCAGTTGCTCTAAGGATTATACTGCCAAATATCCAAATCACCATTTGTACCTCATATTTGCCTCCGTCCCATGACTTCTCGCACATTGATTTAAAAGATCTAGTTTCCCAGTTACCAACACTGTTTCTATTGGTGGGAGACTTCAGTGCGCACCACCCACTTTGGGGTCCAAGTCGCGCTTGTGCGAGAGGCACGATCATTGCCGATTTCTTGGACAGTTTCAACCTAGCTCTCCTCAACACTGGAGAGCCTAAATTCATTTCTGACTCTTAGAATAATTTCTCGCACCTTGATCTTGCAGTTTGCTCACCTCAGTTGGCAGTCTCCTTACACTGGAATGTCATCTCTGACTTACATTCTAGTGACCACTTTCCATGTCTTATTAGTCTCTTTACGCAAGATATATGTTGCACACCTGTGCCCAGATGGCATTTGGATCATGCCAATTGGAACCTTTACACCCAGTTGGCTGTCTTTACGTACAAAGAGCACGACTCAGTGAAAGATTTGGCGCAGCATCTCACGGAGACGATTCTCTCTACTGCTGAACAGTCAATTCCGCGGTCGACTTCACGCCCCCATCGATTTCTTGTCACTTGCTGGACGGAGGAATGCCGGAATGCCATTCGTGCTCGAAGGCGTGCTCTTCGGGTTTTCCAACGTCACCTTACTTTGGATAACCTAATCCAATACAAGAAAATGCGCGCCAGGTCCAGACAAGTAATTAAGAATAGCAAAATATCATCTTGGAGCAAATTTGTAGCTTCATTTAACCGAGACACACCTTTCTCAGTTGTGTGGAATAGGTTAAGGCGTGTTGTTGGTCGGTAGAACCATATAGGAATTGCGTGACTGAAAACAGCCGAAGGAGCTGTTGATTCATTTGAAGTGGCTAACACGTTTGGCAGTGGTTTCGCTCAGGTGTCTAGCTCGGAAAACGACTCCGCTGAGTTCCTTCGAATTAAAACTCAGGTGGAATCTCAAGGCTTCGCGTTTCGGTCTAGAAACGTAGAAGATTACAATTGCCCTTTCACCATGGCGGAGCTTGAACATTCTCTTAAAGCTTCGCGATTATCAGCACGAGGACAGGACTGTATTCATGTACAAGTGTTACAACAGCTCTCTCCTAAAGGTAAGGCATTCCTGCTCGAGGTCTATAATCGTGTTTGGGTTGACAGTATGCTCCCAGAAAATTGGCGGGAGGCCACCGTTATTCCCATCTTGAACGCTGGAAAAGACCGTCATCTTCCCTCCAGCTATCGTCCTATTTCCCTCACCATTTGCGCTTGCAAGGTGATGAAACAATGATCAACGGACGATTGGTATGGTGGCTAGGAAGTCGTAACCTACTAACATCCAGTGTGGTTTTCGGCGACGCCGTTCAACTGTAGACCATCTTGTGTCAATATCGACACAGATAATGGGCGGATTTCTGAAGAACTGTCAAACCGTTGACATATTTTTCGATCTCGAGAAGGCTTATGATACGTGCTGGTGAGCAGGGATTCTACGTTCCCTGTATACCTCGCGCATACGTGAACGCCTACCACTGTTCATTCAGGAGTTTATGAAGGACCGCTTTTTCCGAGTAAGAGTTGGCTTGGCTGTTTCTAGTTCTTTTGTTCAGGAGGAGGGAGTACCTCAGGGTTCGGTACTAAGTGTCACGCTCTTTGCTGTAGCAATTAACTCCATCTGGAAGAGTGTTCTACCCGAAGTTTCGTCATGCCTATTCGGAGACGACTTCGCTGTCTATTGCACTTCTAAGCGCACGACGTTCTTACAACGACGCCTGCAGCAATGCTTGGACAAGATTAGTTCTTTTGTTCAGGAGGAGGGAGTACCTCAGGGTTCGGTACTAAGTGTCACGCTCTTTGGTGTAGCAATTAACTCCATCTGGAAGAGTGTTCTACCCGAAGTTTCGTCATGCCTATTCGGAGACGACTTCGCTGTCTATTGCACTTCTAAGCGCACGCCGTTCTTACAACGACGCCTGCAGCAATGCTTGGACAAGCTTAGAGAATGGAGCCCCAAAAATGGCTTTCGTTTCTCAACTGAGAAGTCAATCTGCGTTAATTTCTGGCGTCGTAGGAGACGATTACCATCTTCGCTCCGTTTCGTTCCTGATTTACTTCCTTTCGCGGATGAGACGCGCTTCCTGGGTTTGATCTTGGACAAGAAGCTTAGTTGGTCGTCGCATATTGCACAGCTAAGAGCACCATGTGACCGTTCCCTAAATATCATGCGACTACTAAATGGCAAATCGTGGAGAGCGGATCGCACTATTTTGTTGCGTATGTATCGCGTACTCATCCGATTTAAACAGACTATGGTTGTATTGGTTATTCGTCAACACGACCATCTGTGCTGAGAAGATTAGACGTGGTCCACAACAGGGGCATCCGCATGGCAATAGGTGCTGTTCCAACAAGCACAGTGATGAGCCTTTACGCCGAGTACGCAGAACCTCCTCTGCAATGTCGGCGTGAGATTCTCTTGGCAAATTATGGTTGTGCGCTTAGATGTGAGTCTAAGTCCCCAACGTTCGCCTCTTTTTTCACCACCACGCTAAGAGAACGGTATAGGAATAGTACCCTTAGTACTAAAACCTGTGGGGTTTAATTTCCTACATCTTCTAGAGAAGCATGAAATGGAACTGCCTAAGATGTACCCCAAGGGCGAGAAGCTTTACTCCGCTTGGCTATCTGTCACGCCCCATGTAGATCTTGGGATGACTGTACACCGGAAGTCCATGATGCCTATTTCAAGTATCCGCACGTGTTTTTTAGAATTTTTGTCAGGCTACACTGACCATCCATGTATTTACGCCGATGGGTCAAAGAGCACCAATGGTGTTGGGTGTGCTTATATTTATGGAACCGAACCACATCCATCGGTTTTCCAAATAATACTTCCATTTTTACTGCAGAGCTGTGTGCAATTTACCGAGCCGTTTTGTATGTGCGCCGTCGTAAATTAGGTAACTGCCTAATTTTGAGCGATTCCCTTAGTGCACCTCAGAGCCTTTGTGAGCTGTACAACCCCACCCTATTTTACAACGTATCCAGGATTCCCTCCATGTTTTGCACGCTTCTGGCGTTGACGTGATGTGTGCATGGATTGTTGTTTTGCCGGGGAATGAAATGGCAGATTTGGCAGCAAAGACGATATCTCTTTATGCTTTTAGATATGTTTATCACCTTGTTTCATATCTGGCTATTGCCACTGTTTTTTACTTTTTGTGTATATTTTTCTTGTTGCTAGTATTTTTATTTTTGAGTGAAATTTATATCTGGCTATTGACATGAATCTTTTAAGGGCGCTGATGACCTAGAAGTTGAGCGCTCTTGAACTCACAAAATAAATAAATGTACCTAGTCAAAGAATAAATAGCACATGTCAAAAATTAGATGTGGAGAATCCCAGGGAACTATCACATGACAGAGGGGCTAGGGCCTAAGTTCCTGGGCAGCCCAACATGTATATGCTTTGGTACTCAATAAATTCATATTCATATCAACTATATTACAACTTTAACTTAGTTTTTGTGTATGTTGGGGTTTGTGACAGTGAATGTTTACTAATTTAGTTTATTACCAAATCAAGTTTTTGACACTAAGTCATTTAGTTTTTAATAAGGAAGACATATTTTAGGAGCTATTGCTCCCATCCACAGTTCCTGTTCATCTGCCTGCATTATTCAACGTGGTGGTTGCCTTGCCCTGGTGGTGGTAGGATGAACATCTGTGTAAGTATGTAGCTTGATGGGATTTAAAAATTGAAAACACATTTTCTATTTTTGCACTACTATACGTAAATGTTTTTTCCAAATTGTGATTTCTGTTTTTCCCAAAACAACTTTTTAATATTATTGGATTTCTGTTTACGTTGTCTACAAAAATGCCAAGCTACTGCTTACTTGTCTTCCTGCTGTGGCTGTAATTGTGTTTTGAAATGCATTGGAGGAAAGATTAATGCCAATATTGAATATGCCAAATTGTTTAGACATTACACAATTAACCATTATATAAGAAATGTAATTATCAAAATTGTGTTTCTTAATCCATGTCCCAAACCTATTGCGAGTCGAAAGGAAATATGTTTGAGGTCAATCATGACATTCATAACACTCACTCAGATCAGCAGGTAAATACTAACAACATCTAGGAGAATTAAACCAAGATTGATTTCGGATCTCGGTAATTGGTCTTCGTGGCATGAGAGAAAATAACACAAAATTTAAAGTCAACAACATAACTGAACATGGTCATGGTTGCAAAACAGAGATGACTAATCCACCACTAATTAAAATAAAAGCCTGAGATATAGGCATATATTTCAAGGTTTTGTGCCACAAAGACCACGGTATATGGGTCAAGCACTGTGCATATACAGAGGACATGATCAACAATAGTAACAACCCCATGACAAAATTTGCCCCTGTCAAATTAATGCTGAATGTAAAGCCAACTTGTGATTGACTTCTCTCTAACCATAGCAGCACAGAGCGAGCAGACTAAAAGAAGTGTTCCACTGTGTATAAAGAATAGTGGCAAAGAGTGAAAAAAGGAGAAATAAAGAAAAATAAAAAAGCCTCGCAAGAAATGGATCCCAAAAGTTGGCGACAAAGTTCTTCTGAAGAGACAACATATTTCAAAAGTGTTGCTCAAACGGAATTACAAGATGGATCTGTTGTATGAAGGGCCATACATAATCAACAATCAATACAGGGATCATACATATGAATTACAGAACAGTGCAGGCAAGATGCTAGGAAGACATGGCAAGACGAAGTTAGAAATGTTTAAAGAAAATAAAGATCAAAATTTTTAAAATATCCATAAAATATTCAAAACACCAACACTGTACATGAACAAGTAAACAGGTTACAAAGGGATAAGATTTTGACTTGTAAACTAACAATTTGTGAAATATTAATGTATGCGTACAAATATAAGAGGAACAATAATCATGTTACCTTTGTCTTGGGAATGATAACAAAATTGAAACACTAATCACACAAACGTAATATGATTATGGGCATATATGTGGCAGAAATTGTATTCTGAAATGAATCGGAGAAAAGATTAATGACAATATTGAATATGCCAAGTTGTTTAGACATAACACATGTAAATATTGTATACACAATATGATTATCAAAATTGTGTTTCTTAATCCAAGTCCCTAACCCCCTGCGAGTTGAGAGAAAATATGTTTGAGGTTGATCATGACCATATAATCAATGCGTCACAATCGAATAAACGAATAGCAGTCATGGTTGCTATGTATATAACTAGGGAAATAAACAACTAGCCCTATGGAGAGATAATAAATCATTACTAGTGATACATGTGCTGCTAAAGATGGTCGCATATTTGTACTGCGGAATAAGGGATTTTCTTGGCAATCCAACGATGTTGGATTATATCACCAAAGGGCATCTGGTTGAATACCACATGTAAATATTCAATACGTGCAAATATCGTAAATAGCTTAAAATACTTATAAAAGAAAGAAGTGAGGATTTAACTCATACGAAACCACAAAGATCCTGAACACAATAACTTCTGCACCTAAAAGTATTACTTCTTGTAAAAGAGTGAAGATATGAGAGGCAGAACCGGAACTTAAAAATTCAATGCCACAAATGGGATTTGAACCACAGACCTTCTGCTTACCGGGCGGCTGCTCTAACCACTGAGCTATTGTGACAAACTGCCAGAATGGCATTAAATTCTCAAACCAGTTCGTATTTCTCCTGGTAAACCACAAAGGCAGTCTCACATCAGGGACAAATTACCCCAATGGTGACTTACTTTTGTAAGTACTTTATATCCCAGGATTAAATAACCTCTCAACACCAACAGGAAGTTTGTTGGCACAAATAAATAATAATTACCGAGTGAAGATATGTTCATGTGTTGCAGGTTAATGGCAATAAATTTGAAGTAGTGGAAAATTTCAATATATTGGTAATAGTAATACCTCACCTTTGTTTGTCTACTTGTACCCATAAATCCCTGGAAATGAGACTCATTGCTGCATCACTGCATTGCTAAAAATAGAAGTCCCTTCATAAAAACTGCTACACTGTTTTTGTTTTTTGTTCCTGATATTCTTGTTTTTATGCTTCTTTTAGTCTTCCTGATGTATACTTTATTGCAGTTGCAGCTGCTCTGGTATATTCATGGTTTGTTCTCCTGTGGGACATGTTTTAATATAGAATTCAATATATTTTTGACGGAGTAACCATTTTTGGCGCCTAAATGCTGCTTGAAGGTTTCTAAAATTTGTAGAATGCTGGTGTGTGGTTTGTAAAGATTTTTCCAAAAATCTTCTTGTTTTTTATTAGGGATGAGTGTGCTGTTTTCTTTCACTCTTTCATTTTTTTGCTGCATTTATCTTTAAGTACTGTTTCTTCCAGAATCTATTTTCTGTAGCCATGTTCATTAAGTTGTTCAGCTCCCAGCCATATTCATATTTGTTCATTGGGTCATTAATTAATCATTGTGCAAGGGTGTTAAGAACTGCTTGCTGGGACGGGATTGTAACTTGTTTTGCTTTCTGTAGTTATTGGTGAATGCTTTGTAGCGATATCTCCGCCTAACAATGGGTGTCAGAACTTTAATCCTGTCATAATTAAGGAAATAGTTTATAAATTATCCATGTTTTTGTAGTAATTTCTTTGAAAGTTATATAAAACAAAAGTCCTTGTAGTACTATATTTATGTTATAAGTTTCATAAAGGTTAATAAATAAACATAGGCACAGTTACGTAGGGAAATCTGCAAGTTTCCCGCCAAGAAAACAAAATAATTCACGCGGCCGTTGATACAATTTTGGCGTGAGGCAATAAAACGTTGGCATTATATTATTGTTGTTGCCTTCCTAAAGTACCGCGAGTCTCTTAACGAACTCGCGAACCGTTGCTAAAATTTAAATGTTTAAATAGAAAACAAATGAACATCAAAGCCCAATAAGCATAGCCAATCAGGGGAAAGCGTGGGTGAGATAGTCGACAGTTCAGTGCTACCCGGTGTAAGGGAAGGTTGTGTCTGCGGTTCGCGGGATAGACGCCACGTTATTAGGAAGTGTTTTGTCAAGTGCCACTGAGTCGTTACTCGTCCAGTGATTGTACATTATTTATATAGATATTGATTCGGCACAGCAGGAGATCACAATTTAGTTAACGGGTGGAAGATAGAACTTGCAGAGTTTCCTGTAACCCGAAGTGCCCATAGGGGAAGTGCATCTTGTGTTTTTCTTCTGAGGAACCCCGTATAAAAACCCATTCCTTCTCATCACCGCCCAACACACCGTTCCTCTCCCAAAGACCAACATCTCTCGTCGAGGCTGACCCTGAGAAATCGGCGCCTCCTCAGCTGCATCGACGAGACAACGACTTCAAGTGAAGAGGTCGACCAGAAAAGGGGTGGTGAATACGCAACAGCTTCTGGAACATGCCTTCCTTAAGTGAAGCCTAGTCTATAAATATTTGTTATATTAGTTGATTTATATTGCTTCATCATGGATAGTCTCAATTTCTCATTGAAGGTGATGTGTCAAGAAGACAACTTAGTAATAAACCAGACTACAACTGTCCTTCCTCAGAGAATGAAAGAGAGGGAGCGAAGTCCGGTACGATATATTAATCTTATAAACTAGTGTTATTATTTATGCCAACAAACTTACTGTTTATATTTTTAAACACACAAACCGGTGGCGATGGCGATGGCGATGGCGGTGGCAATGGCGATGGTGATGGTGATGGTAATGGTAACACTTTGGCCTGAGAAATAACAAGATACATATCCGAGGCATTTGGCCATAGGGCAAATTGTTGCAGCTCCTTTGAACTTATGACAGCATCACAATAGGTCTTACACTCTTCTTCCAAGGGACACATTCCTTTTGATCTTCCCCCACCTTCTCTTCTTATATCTGACTTTACATACTCTCAATTAAGACATCTATATCAACTGTGTTTCAGTTTGCATATCACTGTCTATGTTGACATATTCCATGGCACTGCAATTGAAAGCACCTTCATTGATGTAGTTTTGTGCCTGCAAATTTTCTGAACTCTACATTCCAAAACTGGAAATTTTCTGTTAAAAGGCATACTATGATTTCCATTGTCAGCGTAAGACAGTTTCCATTTAATATGGGGAATTTAGCATGTTTTTCAACCCTAAATTCATGGGACCATAAAATATTTCCATTTTAAACAGATATCTGCTTAAGAGGGGTCCACTGAAGGCAGGTTTTATGGTATTAAGATTACAAATATTTTTAAATACTTATTTTTTGTACTTTAAAGAATATACCTGTCATGAAAATTATTTGAATTTTTTCCTTCTTGCTGTTACTTAAAACAGTTTTAAGTTTGTACTTGAAAAAATTAAGCTTATAACATAAAGATACAATCACAGGCAATTGATAGGTGGAGTTGCGATAACTGTAGGTATGGCAGCGTCAGGTATTCTAAAAATAATTTTGTTACATACTTTCACAACAAAACATTCCAAACAATTTAGGTATATTTTATTTTTGAAATTTAATTTAATAATTTTTGGGTGTACAAAATTTAAATATGGCAGCATTTTTTGGGTTTGCTAATAATGATAATAACAATAATAACACTATGAGAGGTAGAACTGGAACTTAAAAATTCAATGCCACAGTTGGGACTTGAACCGCAGACCCTCCGCTTACCAGGCAGGTGCTCTAACCATTAAACTACTCTAATGGTATATTCCAGGTATATTGGAAGTATAAGCAGTCCAAAGGAATTGCACTGTAATTACAGAGTTAGACAATCTACTGCAAGTAAAATCATACAAGTAGTGTGTACTACTATTTGGGAGTTCAAAATGTGTTGTTGTTGTTGTTGTTGTTAGCTAATGCTGGATTTCTGACAATTGAGTAATTGATCATCTTGCTCTCCAATATTTTTCACTGATGGATGGGGCACTAGAAGTGGCCGGGCATATTTGAAGGTGGTCTCGATCCATTTCCTCTTGCAGATCACACAGAGGACAGAGTGGTGAAGAATATATCCCAATTCTGTTTAAACGTTTTGCCAGACAATCATGTCCTGTAATCAACCTGAAGGTTGCAACTGCTATTTTTCGAGGATATTCAGGAATTACTGTTTGAATGTTTGGTAGTTCCCATCTTTTATTCTTTGATTCTTCATAGTAATATTTTACAATAATTTTTTTTAATTCAGAGTTGACTAATCTTTTAGCTGCATAAAATGGTAGATTAACTATTGATTTTTGTATACTGGTGGTACCCTTTCTTGCAAGAAAATCAGCTTTCTCATTACCACTCAGTCCACAGTGAGCTGGTATCTATTGGAAGACTAGGTGTTTTTGAAGTGCTGTTAGATGGGTAAGGATTTTCCAACATTCAATAATTGTTTGGTTTTTTGGTGACAACTTGGAAGTAATTGCTATAATTGCTGCCCTGGAATCTGAGAGAATAATTGCTTGCTGAAAATGTGAAATTCTGCACAAAAGATTTTGTAGGGCCATTCGAATTGCTTCAATTTCTCCATCAAAGTTAGTAGTTCCATAACTTAAAGGTTTGTAATAAGAAAAGAGATGACATGTGGCTCCAGCACCTGCTCCATCTTGGTTTGATATCAATGATCCATCAGTATAAATATGGAGCCACTCATGTTCTGGAAATCTAATATGGATTGTCTCTAATGCCAATAATTTTAGAACATTAGTTGGAGTATCACTTTTTTTAACTTCTTCTGTCAGGTGTAAATAATATGTGATGTCTAATGTTTGTGTCGGATTGACTTTAGATATGAAGTTTTCCTTTGAATTGGGATGGTATACATTCTTGATGTCTTGAATTTTGGAAAGAAAGCTCTCCTGAGTCTTTAGTGTATGTGTAAAATTTCTCTTATGCCATGTATTGAATGGGAGTCTGGTCAACTTTTCGTGTTGAATAAGAGCCGCTTTTTCTATTTCATATTCAATGGAGTATTGGTTGGTTAGTATTTCCATAGCTGGTATTGGTGTGGTTTTGATAGCACCTGTAATTAATCTCAGACTTTGGTTTTAAAAGATTTGAATTTTTTTTTTTTGTGTTTGCTGTTACAAGAACTTCGCGGCAGTAAGTAAATAATGGCTTTATATACATTGTATGTTGTGTTAAGAGTTGCTCTGGAACATCCCCACTTCATTCCTGTTAGACGTTTTAACAGTGAAAGGCGCCCCTCTGCTCTTTGTATCACATTTTCTATTTGTTTGGTCCATGTAGGTTTGGTATCAAATGTAACTCCTAAATACTTCTGGTAATTGTTGATCCTCAAAATTTAATTGTATTTTTAGTGGTTTTTTTTCTTAGTGAAAGGATTTAATACTTCGATTTTGTTGTATTAACAGTCATTAAATTTTCTTTGGTCCATCTTTGTAAGTTGTTTAAGGATTGTTGATGGTTTTTTCTAGTTCTGTGCTTTTTTTTTTTTGGTTTTGAAGTCCACATTACTCAGTCATCAGCAAATAGTGCACACTTCACACCTGATTCTTGTATTTGTTGTGGCAGATCGTTAATAAATATATTAAAAAGTGTTGTGCTGAGCACTGCGCCTTGTGGTAAGCCACGGTGTACTTGTTTGTATTTAGATATATTTCTTCCATATCTGGTTGCAATAAAGCGTTGTGTTAGGAAATGAAATAGCCATGAAGACATTGGATCTTGTATCCCTATTTTTTTTTTTTTTTTTTTTTTTTACTTTCTTTAGTAGTTTTGTTCTGCATATCCAATCATATGCACTTTGGAAATCAATAAAAACTGATAAATTATCTTCTTTTCTATTGAAGGAGCCTTTGATTTCTTGACTGAGAAGTAAGACTTGTTCATTTGTAGAGTGGAACTCTCTGAATCCAACTTGACATGGCGATATTCAATTTTGTGATTCTAGAAACCAATTTAACCTGTTTGACACCATTCTTTCCATCACTTTTGCTATTATGTTAGTAAGAGCTATTGGTCTATAATTTTTTATTTTTGATGCTGTTAGAGTAGGACAATTATTGCCTTTTGCCATTCAGCAGGTGCAGTGGTTTTCCAGGATAGATTGTAGAGTTTCAGTAGCTGTTGTTTTGCTGTTTTTCCAAGGTTTCTTATGAACCCTGGATGTATGTGATCTGGTCCAAGAGACTTTTTGTTTTTTAGATTATTTATTGCAATGTTCAGTTCTTGCATATTAAAATTTTGAAAAAGATATTGCACTGAGTGTTAGGATCACATTCTCTTTCTTGTTTCAAATCTTTCTTAAATTCTTTACATTCCTTTTTTATTATTTCTTGTTACTTTATGTGAAAAGCATAATATTTATTGAAGGTTTCGGCTATGAACGCATCATTTATTAATATTTTATTTTTGTGTATGATAGGTGTGCTGTTGTTTTCTTTCCTGTCCTTCACATTTTTTAGGAACTTATGAGCTTTGTTACCATCTGTCCTATAATCCATTTTTTCTAAGAAATTATTAAAGTGATTCTTTTTAGCAGTATTAATTTCTTTTCTTAGTGAGGCAATTTCTTCCGCCATATTTGTGTATCCGATATGTGAATAGGCAAATGCAGAAGTAAAACTTGTACAGTTCTTGGAATCACAGTGAGACAGGATATTGTAAGACCCCACAAAAAATCGCTTATGTGAATATTTGTTAAGAGTGTAATTTGTTTTTGATGTTGGTATGAGTTGGTTAAATGACAAAAGCGTGTTACTAATGTTCATTGTTACAAACAATTAAGTTTGTTTAAAGACGTCATAAATATTTTCATATTTAATTTTAATATATATGTATAAATAAAAGAATTAAATGTGTTCAATATTAAAAGCGAAAGGAGGATAGCTAAAGATCACTTCCCTAACAATGCGGGAACTATTTGATGAACGCATACGCGGATGTACACAAAAAGAAGTGTAATGCGGCGTCAATTGTCTAGTTAATAGCGTCCGGGTCTGTGGTGTAGATGGACGCATTTTTATGTGTGCGCGTCATAAAATAGTGAAAGTAAATTTACTAAGTGTTTAAAGACCGTTAGTTTGAGTAAAATAAGTGAAACGTTGGCTAACTTTGACTAGTTAATATGAAGTGTGCAATTAAATGAAAGGACGTAAAATAGACGAAATGTAAAGTGATAGAAAACACATTTAGCGAAATATCGCTAAATTTTCGGACATTAAATCTCGGCGGTGCTAGGGAAGTCGATCCACTGAAATAAAAGACTTGTAACTGTGATACAATTTAAATACTGTGAACAAGAAGGTGTTTATAAAATATTTCACTATAGTTAACCCCGAATGTATGTTCATTCCATCCAGTACCACGACCCGAGATAACAAAAGAGCCAAAAGCTTATCACCAACACCATCGTTAATTTATAAAAACAGCACCAACAGGATAAGAAAAGTAAAATTCTCCCAGAACATCCTGTCATAGCTTTCATGTATTCAATAATCCCAATCTTGAAAATTCTCAGTTCAGGAAAAAGAAAATTAAATAAACTTAAGTTTCCACATTCAAGTAATGCAAATCCTTTTAAGTTGAAACAAACTTCTAGCTCAGCTTCAAGCAACTAGCAGAATGTTGAGGTTCAGAATTCTTCCTAAATTCAAGGCTGGTGCCTGATCAAGATCCAGTACTTGGGACATCACCACCACTTGTAAGTTATTTTATGCAAACATCCCTGACTGAATCATCTCAGTGTTCTAATCAGACTTTCTGACGAGGGGGGGAAACTTAAGTTTGTGCTACAGTTACAGCAATAATGGTAGTAATACTAGTGTACTGGTGTGTTATATACATAAAACTTAGCGGTGGTGGCAACAGCACTAGCAAGACCAATACATAGAAACAATGAAGAAGTAACTATTCTACTAGATGTAAATATTAAAAACAGTCCACTCGTCAAATTTACATAAACATTTTGCTCTGATGTGACAAAATTTCTGTAGATTCGCTCCTGTGCACAGCGTCTTGTGCGGAATGATGTCCACTCTGCTCTTAACCACTCTGCTGCAAGGCTTTTGGCAGGAAAATCAAATAAACACAGTTCATTAATAATCACAAACATAATAGAAGCCAGTGTTCCTGTTTGCATTCAATTCGAGAGCTTCTTGAGGGTATTACACTCTTTCACACCCTGCAAAAGATACTGGTATTATTTGTATCCTTTGCATCAGTTCGGACAAATTTTCACTAGCTAAATCTTCCTTTTTCACTTGCTGGAATGGGCAAAATTCCTTAATGGTTTTTAGAACAATAGAGCTGTCACTGTTTAAACACACTAATTTCATGGTTTTGGACTCGATTTTGTCATCACCAAATAACTAACTTGTTTTCTTTCTGTAGCCACCACATTTTATTTAGAACTTCACACTCTTTCAAGAATTAATTAGCACTAGCAGTGAAAAATCTTGCACTTACGTTGTCCACTAATCCTAGAAGAAGTTGCTGCATGAAAGTTGTGAACGATTCAATCATTCTGTCTGAAGGTTCGAATATAGCATGACCCTTAAATGTATTTGTAGCTGAATATTCCATTTGAGTTGCTTGAAGATGTGCATCAGGCATGTCTTTCATTGGAGCTAGTGCACCAACACTCAATTTTATTTCTGAAGCAGCATTTATAGCATCATATTTTCTAGACTGCAGGTACAAGGAAAGTGATTTTATTGTTTCCAGAATATCTCTAAGTAATAGTAACTCCATGACAAAATTCCATAGGTTAATTTTCTGGAGAAATCCTCAAAAAGTTGCTCTGCTTCGTGGAGGTACTGAGTGATGATTTTCTCGGCTTGTTGAATACTGGATAAGAGAACTGTAACTTACATCACGGTTTTGTGTGAGGATGCTACCCAGGTAATATCAAACATTCTTCCTATCTTTTCAAATTCAAGTCCCAATGCCATGCCAATTTCTATCAATTCACGTTGGGTTTTGGGGCTGCCAGAGAAATGTAACTATAGGGAGTCTACGAAAGACTTGAAATGTAATGGAACAGGCATTGTATCTATTACACCATGAACTGCCAGCTCTAGTTTATGATTTAAACAATGAATAATTACACTATTAGGGTTACATTTATCACAGATGTATGTAGCTGCTCCTTTATAAATTCCTTGTAGATTTGCAAACCCGTCTAAAGCAAAGCCTATCAACTGAGCAGACAAAATTTCTTCAGAAATTCCATTACTAATGAAACACGATAAAATACTATCTGCAACTGCTTCATCTGTTAATGAATTTAACTCTACAATATCATATAAGTAGTTGCAGGGTGTGCCATTGTTCACACAACAAACGTAAGAAATTAAACATGATTTGTTTGCTTGGTTAGTGCTTTTGTCTACTAAAATGCTGAAAACACACTGGAAATCAAGTATGTGTTTTGACAGCAGATGACATGTTTGCTAATGAAGTGTATTATACTTGTACACATATGATCTGAATGAAGTATGCTCACTACATCAAGCCCATTTGGTGCTTGCAATTCACAAACCTTTAAAATGTAAGAATGGCTTGTTTTCTTCTCCACTTCCTAGCTTTCAAGAGAAGGTGCACTAAGTTTACTTTTCTTTTAAAAAAATTTTAGCATCACCGATTAAATAAAGTAAATTACAGTATTGAATTTGGTGATCTATATATATATATATATATATATATATATATATATATATATATATTATAATACATTCTGTAAATATTCTCACTTTCCTTTTCATATGAAGCCCCTTTTATTTATGCCTTTTCTTTTCTGCTAAAAAACACTTATTAATTATATGATCTTATATATAAATTACATAATAGCAGTATCACTGAAGTACAGTACTTACAGGATCCTGAAGGAAATTCAAGAGGCCATCCATGATCTGTGGTAAAGCTGCCTCCATATGCCTATGGCAACCATCCCCAACTGATGACAGTGCCATCAAAGCAGCATGCCTGCAATTATTTATAATGTCTACATATTATATCAAACTGTATACAAGTCTTTCACAAGTAAGGATTAGTAAACAAAACTAAAATTAACTCATTTTTTAAAAAATGCTCAGTTATTTTAAATTTAATATTTTAAAACAAAAATTTTCCAAGAAAGAAAATTTTCAGACATTATTGTGCAGCTGTGATGTCATTCATAAAAATTTTAAATGGCAACAGATTTTGAGAGGTAGAACTGGAACTTAAAAATTCAATGCCACAACTGGGATTTCAACCACAGGCCTTCCGCTTACCAGTTGTGGCATTGAATTTTTAAGTTCCAGTTCTACCTCTCAAACTTTGCCCACACACGGCTTGTGTTTTTAAAAACACCAACAGCACGTTTGTTGGCATAAATAAGTAATAATTGGCAACAGATTTGTTCATTTTTACTTTCTGTACTACATATAATCAGTAGGGGAATTATGTATTCCAATAGAAGATTCAATATCAAGATTTTGAAATGTTTTTCAAGACTCCTTGAACCACTCCCCCTCCCCGAAAAAAAAATTAGTAAAAGGTCTATGCATTCATTTATGTGTACATGTATCCATCCACAGCATAACTAAAAACTGTGGTCAGTTAAATACAAACCGATATTTCAGTTCAGCATCTTCCAAAGATGCAACATTAAGATTTTTATAAAAATCCCCCTAACACAGCCTTCCCTTTATGTGAACTTTTCTTGAAAATGTTGACCTTCTCAAAACTGTTTCTAACAATTGTGATTAAATACCACACTTTTAAGATATTTTCATGACAAATGAAATATAGCATTGGCTCGGGTCAAAAAAATTATGAAAACTGTAATATTCTTTGTTATAATTAAGTTATATAACAAAGAAGAATATTAAATGTTTATTTTGAATTTTTTCGGAGTAGCCTCAGAAGTCTTCTTCATTTGGAATGACTTTTGCATAACTGGTAAACTGTAAGAGATAGACAAATTCTTACTATACAAAAACTGAAGCTTGCTAAAACACATAATTTTTGTCAAATATATATATTTGACCTCTTAAAACACATAAGCCATGTGTGAGTAATGTTTGAGAGGTAGAACTGGAACTTAAAAGTTTAATACCACAGCTGGGATTTGAACCACAGACCCTCCGTTTACTAGACAGGTGCTTTAGCAATTAAGCTACTGTGACAACCTGCCAGAATGACATTGAATTCTCAAACCAGTTCATATTTCTCCCCGTAAACCACAAAGGCAGTCTTACAGTAAGTTTGTTGGCATAAATAAATAATTCAAACAGTAATTCCCAAGTATCCTCGAAAAATGCCAGTTGCAACCTTCAGGTTGATTATAGCACTTAATTGACTGGCAAAACATTTAAACAGAATTGGGATATATTCCTCACCACTATGTCCTCTATGTGATCTGCAAGAGGAAATGGACCAAGACCACCTGCAAATATGCCCGGTCACTTCTAGCACCCCATCCATCAGTGAAAAATATTGGAGAGCAAGAGGATTAATGACTTCATTGCCAGAAATCCAGTATTAGCTAACATACATTTTTGGGGAAAAAATAAAGTTTTATTTACAGATGCTTTTTAACTGCTGTGGTTTTGTAGCAACCCACACTATATTGGGCATAAACAAATGCATAAACAACAGCCTTTGCACAGAGACCTCTATTAGGATTCATGTACTCTTACCTGCCATACATCCACGACATGGGACCACCAGCTTTACTGCCATTCTGAAGGAAGCCATACTATGAATCATTACACCTGTTAAAAATCCCTTCAGGGATCCCCGTCTAGGGGATATGTGGATGGCGATCACAAAGTACCCAAGCTGAGCAGAGCATTACTTCCACTTACTGGTGTTTTGCTCCTCACTATAGCTTTTCTATCTGATACTATGACCTTACCTTGGTCACCTCTTGTTCTCTTCTGACCCCTATACTACTGGGGTACCTGACCCCTATGCTATTTGGGTACCTCAGGGCTAGGGAGTCTATTTCTTCAACCTTTTCACTTCTCTAATTCTCTAATGGTTCATATTCCATCTATGGAATTAATTTTTCAAATCTGACACTACATTTCAAAACTTATTACACATAGTTTGTGTGTGTTACAACAATAAATTATCACTGATTGGCCTGATATATGGAAACTACAGGATGGAAGGTACTGCTTCAGTCATACATTAACTAGGGATTCTACATGATTGTAATATATATGTTAAATACAATTATTCTCAATAAAGAACGTTTTGTCCTAAAGAAATAATTTGTGTTAAATATTTGGAGCCATCTAGCTTCTTTATGAATGGATATAAATGGTTTATTTTTTCATTAACTGTCATGTAAACAATATGTGAAGAATGCTGCAATGCATTTCCACTTTAATTCAAACGAATGTAGCCACAAATTAACGTTAACGTGATGGGAAAACAACTTAGAAATTAAAGAGAGGTAGAATTGGTACTGAAAAAT
The DNA here is from genome assembly GCA_030765045.1 of Tenodera sinensis. Taxonomy (NCBI): domain Eukaryota; kingdom Metazoa; phylum Arthropoda; class Insecta; order Mantodea; family Mantidae; genus Tenodera; species Tenodera sinensis. Next base: position 245,330,307 of record CM060962.1, read on the forward strand.
TCAAGGCCACAGCCGGGATCTGAACCACAGACCATCCAGTTGCACCCGCCTGGTAAGCGGAAGGTCTGTGGTTCAAATCCCAGCTGTGGCATTGAATTTTTAAGTTCATTGCCCACACACGGCTTGTGTGTTTAAAAACACCAACAGCAAGTTTGTTGGCATAAATGAATAATGGATTCCAGTACTTGTCGGTTGCCATGGCAGAGCCCCAGAAACTTGATGCATCAAGTCACATGCTGCTCCTTCTGAACTGCAGAAAAAAGTCTGGGCACCCATCTTACACCGGCCTTTTTCACATGCATATGATCATAAATGATCCAGAAAATGGTTATAAACAGTAGCATAACAGAAACAGGAGCAACATGTTTGCATTGAATTAGAAAGAATTTGCATCACAACACAATCATAGAGAAGGAAGTTGTTTATGTTTATCCTCAAGGTTGCAACACTCTTCAGGTGATTATGCATTGCTCCTATTATGCAGGATGCAGATAAACATGCCAAACCCACATCCATGCTTATCTTGAATTGCATGGGATATTTTATTTTTTATCTCCTGTTTTTTGTCATACCAGAATTATTTTTATGGCTAAATATTCCACATTATAAGTAGAATGATTTCAACTTCCTAGTTTTTAAAATGGCAGGGCCTACTTAAGCTAAATTTTATTAAAATAAATATATGCTTAAAGAAAATAATATAACTATATTGGCGTGTCCTACTGATCTTTACAACATTTGTTTATAAGCTTTGTCATTCTAAAGGACCTTGTTTATGACATATTTATATTCAAAGATGACAGTTTGTGTGAAATGACATTAAATATTTCATTTGATTTCACAGGGATTGTTGGAATATGTGATTCAACACAAAATATTGGTCCTTTTAAAAAATATGGCTTAATTTATTTCCCTTTCCCAGCCTTTTTGAAATGGACTTACCCTTACCATTTTTCTAAATATACTAGAAACATAATACAAGACCTGCAGGTTTAGTGTATAACTGCTTATCAAACCTACTGCTTATGTCAAGGAAGATGGATTATCTATCGTTTTTGGTTAACCATCAACCCATTATCACAGTTAATTGTGGTTCAACTGCATAGGGCATGATGTATAGGCCATGAAATATTTCCAAATATTTTAACATAGTGGAGATTTTCATATGAACTTCACACCAATTCAGTCCCATTTCATTGAAAATAAATAACATGTGGATACCTTTTGGAACTTTATATCTTTCCTTTGACTGTAATGGTCATATGGACAGCCCTTCATTTTTGGAACATAACTTGTAAACAGTTGACATTGTTTTTTATTTTTTTTTATTTTGGGGGGGGGAGGGGGTACACAACACACATTCACACACTCATTGCAAATTCTAAACTCTGGGAGGATAGCAAATAACCTTGACTACAGAAAACTCTCCACTTCCAACTAGGAGTCAAACCCTAGACCCCTAAAGTTGGTCTAAGTGACTCAGTTGGTTAGACACTGGCCTATTGATCCCAAGGTCATAGGTTCAAATCTGGGTCAGATTGATGGTTTTTAAGTGTGCTTAAAATGACAGCTCCATATTAGTAGATTTACTGGCATGTAAAGAACACCTGCAGGACAAAATTCCAGCACACTGGCGATGCTGATCTGATCCTGGCAATTGATAGTATCGCTAAACAACAAAATATTTTTTTATTAACTAGACCACTCACACAGCCAGGTGCTCTACCAATTGAGCTACAAGGAACTTCTAATTTCAGATTATCTTGAAAAAAAAAAATACGCACATTTTGAACTTTGCCACAGTAATGAGCATGAATACTAAATTGACCAAATTCTCCAGCAAATTTACTGGAGTCTACATTGTCAGTATAACCACCATACAGATATGCTTTGCCAAAAATTATGCAGAAATATATACTTGTCAAGAAAAATACCACATGAAGGTGATGGAGATACAGAACACCATGAACACACTTTTTTTATTTGTGGGCTAAGGGCGCTCAACTTCTAGGTCATCAGCACCCTTAAAAGATCCATGGCAATAGCAAGACATAAATTTCACTCAAAAATAAAAATACTAGCAACAAGGAAAATATACACAAAAAGTAAAAAAAAAAACAGAGGCAATAGCCAGATATGAAACATGGTGATAAACATGTCAAAAAGCATAAAGGCATATCTAAAATTTTAAATCCTCAAATTGATATTGCACTCCGTTAAAAACTTAAACACTCTATCAACCGCTGTTTTGTCGTCTGCTAAGAACCCTGCAAGTCTGGCAGGCAGCTGTAGAGAATCCTGAAGGTGCACTAGAGAGCAACACTTAGCAGCAGGTGGCGAACTGACAAAAGGTTGTAACACAACGGACATAGAGGGGCAGGGTCCCTTTTAAATAAATAACCATGCAAAAAATTGCAGTGCCCTATCCTTAATCGAGCCAAACTAACCTCCTCGCAGTGAGATATGCGACAGATAGTTACCCAGTTTATCAGAAGTTCTTTCACTTCTCTCAGCTTACTACCGCAGAGAGCTGACCACTCTTCGTGACAGGACAACAGCACCTTCTCCGCACTTCAAGCCTAAAGTTTTCCGAAGTAACACGCGAATGGTAATAATGGGTTCCGTAGTTGCCATCTTTGCTGCTAAATCTGACATTTCATTTCCCGGCAAACCTAAGTGACCAGAAATCCTGCACACATCACGTCAACGCCACAAGCGTGTAAAACATGGAGGGCATCCTGGATATTTTGTACAATAGGGTGCCGGTTGTACTGCTCACAAAGGCTCTGAAGTGCACTAAGGGAATAGCTCAGAATCAGGCGGTCACCTAATTTACAACGGCGTACATACAAAATGGCTCGGTAAATTGCATAACTCTGCAGTAAAAGTGGAAGCGCTATTTGGAAAACCGAATGTATGTGGTTTGGTTCCATAAACATAAGCACATCCAACACCGTTGGTGCTCTTTGACCCATCGGTGTATATACATGGATGGTCAGTGTAACCTGACAAAAATTCTAAAAAACATGTGCGCATACTTGAAATAGGTGTACAGTTATCCCAAGATCTACATGGGGCGTGCCAGATAGCCAAGAGGGTAAAGCTTCTCGCCATTGGCAAACATCCTAGGCAGTTCCACTCGAAGCTTCATTAGAAGATCTTGGAAACGAAACCCTGTTGGCTTAGGACTAAGGTGCTATTCCTATACCGTTCTCTTAGCGTGGTGCTGAAAAAAGAAGCAAACGTTGGGTACTAAGGCATACATCTAAGCGCACAACCATAATTTGCCAAGAGAATCTCACGCCAATATTGCAGAGGAGGTTCTGTGGAATCGGCGTAAAGGCTCACCACTGGGTTTGTTGGAAAAGCTCCTATTGCAATGCGGATGCCCCTATTGTGGACCACCTCTAATCTTCTCAGCACAGATGGTCGTGCTGACGCATAAACAATACACCCATAGTCCAGTTTGGATCGGATCAATGCACGATACATTCGCAACAAAATTGTCTGATCCGCTCCCCACGATTTGCCATTTAGAACTCGCATGATATTTAGGGCACGGTCATACCGTGTTCTTAGCTGTGCAATATGCAAGAACCAACTAAGCTTCTTGTCCAAGATCAAACCCAGGAAGAGCGTCTCATCTGCGAAGGGAAGTAAATCTGGACCGAAATGGAGTGAAGGTGGTAATCATCTCTTACAGCGCAAGAAATTAACGCAGATTTGCTTCTCAGTTGAGAAATGGAAGCCGTTTTTAAACTCCATTCTCTAAGGTTGTCCAAACATTGCTGCAGGCGCCGTTGTAAGAACGTCGTGCACTGAGACGTGCAATAGACTGCGAAGTTGTTCTCGAATAGGCATGACAAGACTCCAGGTGGAACACATTTCCAGATCGAGTTAATTGCTATAGCAAACAGTGTGACAGTACCGAATCCTGAGGTAAAAAACTGAGCCGACCCTTACTCGGAAAAAGTGGTCCTTCATAAACTCCTGAATGAAGAGTGATAGGCGTCCACGTATGCACCAGGTATACAGGGAACGTAGAATCCCTGCTCGCCAGCACATTACATAAGCCTTCTCGAGATTGAAAAAGATGCCAATGGTTTGACAGTTCTTCATAAATCCCTCCATTCTCTGTGTCGATACTGTGCATTACCTTGTAGTAGACGGTGGTCGGTTCAATTTAGCCCTTTTGTGAACTTTTGGGCTTACACTCTTTTCAGCTTTATGCTGCCTCTTTTTCACTGAGTTTCTCCCAGGATAGGCAGGATCTTCTTGCACCTCCACTACCGAGGAGGTGCGTATCCGGCGGCGCCGTGGCCGAGTGATTAGAGCGCTCGCCTACCACCTAGGTGGCCCGGGTTCGATCCCAGAGACCAGCATGTGCTATTCGTGGTGGACGAAGTGGAGTCAGGGCGGGTTTCCTCCGGGTGCTCCGGTTCCTCCCGCCATCTCATTCCACCAGTGCTCCATCTTCATTCCATGTATCATCAGTGTCACCGCCTGCGGTGCCGTAGTAGTAAAAGCGGGCGTTAAACACTACAACAACAACAGGTGCGTCTCCCCATAGCAAACTTCGGTTCGAGAGCCTCGAACCGATTGCTCATGGATACCAGCAAAGATGAAAGCCACCGGTCTGTGTCCATCCCAGAGGAATCCTCAGAAGAGGATCTTCAAGAGGATGAACGCTGGCTCTTCTTTCCCTTTGATTTAATGGGAACAGACACATTTTCTTCTTTGAGGAAGTCAGATTTTACATACTGTTTCTTGAATTTCTCTGATGAAGCAACATAAATAACGGGCTCATTCTTTCCATTGTTGTAGACTGGCAATTTAGACAGTGACCTCGTAGATTGTTCTCTTCCTTTACGGACTTGGTAGGAGACGTAGATTTACCTGTAGATGTTAAAGACTTTGGAACTGTTCTTGCTGCGAGAATTTTTTGTGAAATTGTGGCCCCGGTTTGATCGCTGGTTAGTGTAGCGATTTCCCTCTTCTCTACCGGCTGAGCTCCAACTGAGCTATAGGTACCGGACTTTGGAAGGGGGGGGGGCTGTCAGATACGCAAGAGTTTCCAAGCTTCTGAGAAGGACACCTCTTTTACTCGGATTTCCTGGATCACCCTTTCCTCTATAAAATGTTGCCATTCTCGTGATGTTCGCCGCTGCAGTTCACACAACTGGGAAGCAATAAATATGGAGCATCGTGAACGATGCCTCCACAGATGACGCAGGAAGCTGCTCTGTTACACAGTTAGCTTGTGTATCCAAAAAGGTTACAATTAAAGCACCTGATCGGGTTCAGGATATATGGCCTTACTTCTATTGCTTCATATCCTGCCTTAATCCTTTAAGAAAGGTCTATCCGATCAAAGGTCAGGAACAGGGTATGAGTAGGCTTAAATTCACCACTTTCTTTGCGATGAACCCGATACACACAGGTAACACCTCAATCTTCTAGGTTTTCCTTAATCTCCTCAATACTAAGTCCGTCTAATGCACGGGTATTAACCACACCGCGTGAAACATTCAATAAATATTATGCTAATTCACATAAAGTAACAAGAAATAATAAAAAGGAACGTAAAAAATTTAAGAAAGATTTAAAACAAGAAAGAGAATGTGATCCTAGCACTCAGTGCAATATCTTTTTTCAAAAGAACTAAACATTGCAATAAATAATCTAAAAAACAAAAAGTCTCCTGGACCTGATCACATACATCCAGAGTTCATAAAAAACCTTTGAAAAACAGCAAAACAACAGCTACTGAAACTCTACAATCTATCCTGGAAAACCACTGTACCTGCTGAATGGCGAAAGGGAATAATTGTCCCACTCTTGAAGAAAGACAAAACAGCATCAGAAATAAAAAATTATAGACCAATAGCTCTTACTAGCATAATAGCAAAAGTGATGGAAAGAATGGTGTCAAACAGGTTAAATTGGTTTCTGGAATCAAAAAATTTAATTTCCCCATGTCAAGCTGGATTCAGAGAGTTCCACTCTACAAATGAACAAGTCTTACTTCTTAGTGAAGAAATCAAAGACTCCTTCAATAGAAAAGAAGATAATTTATCAGTTTTTATTGATTCCCGAAGTGCATATGATTGTATATGCAGAACAAAACTACTAAAGAAAGTAAAAAAAAAAATAGGGATACAAGGTCGAATATTTTCATGGCTATGCCATTTCCTAACACAATGCTTTATTGCAACCAGATATGGAAGAAACATATCTAAATACAAACAAGTACACCGTGGCTTACCACAAGGAGCAGTGCTAAGCACAACACTTTTTAATATACTTATTAACGATCTGCCACAACAAATACAAGAATCAGGTGTGAAGTGTGCACTATTTGCTGATGACTTGGTAATGTGGCAACAATCCTTAACCAAATTACAAAGGTGGACCAAAGAAAATTTAATGACTGTTAATACAACAAAAGCAAACTACCAAATCTTTTCACTAAGAAAAAAGCCACTAAAAATAAAACTAAATTTTGAGGGTCAACAATTACCAGAAATAAAGGAAGCAAAGTATGTAGGAGTTACATTTGATACTAAACTTACATGGACCAAACAAATAGAAAATGTAATACAAAGAGCAGAGAGGTACCTTTCAGTGTTAAAACGTCTAACAGGAATGAAGTGGGGATGTTCAAGAGCAACTCTTAACACAACATACAATGTGCATATAAAGCCATTATTTACTTACTGCAGCAAAGTTCTTGTAACAGCAAACACAAAATAGATTCAAATCTTTCAAAACCAAAGTCTGAGATTAATTACAGGTGCTATCAAAACCACACCAATAGCAGCTATGGAAATACTAACCAACCAATGCCCCATTGAATATGAAATACAAAAAGCGGCTCTTATTCAACATGAAAAGTTGATCCGACTCCCATTCATACATGGCACAAGAGAAATTTTAGTCATACACTAAAGACTCAAGAGAGCTTTCTTTCCAAAATTCAAGACATAAAGAAGAATGTATACCTTCCTAATTCAAAGGAAAACTTCATATCTAAAGTCAATCCGACACAAACATTAGACATCACATATTATTTACACATGACAGAAGAAGTTAAGAAAAGTGATACTCCAACTAGTGTTCTAAAATTATTGGCATTAGAGACAATCCATACTAGATTTCCAGAACACGAATGGCTCCATATTTATACTGATGGATCATTAATATCAAACCAAGATGGAGCAGGTGCTGGAGTCACACGTCACTTCTTTTCCTATTACAAATCTCTAAGTTATGGAACTACAAACTTTGATCGAGAAATTGAAGCAATTCGAATGGCCCTACAAAATCTTTTGTATATAATTTCACATTTTCAGCAAGCAGTTACTCTCTCAGATTCCAGAGCGGCAATTATAGCAATTACTTCCAAGTTGTCACCAAAAAACCAAACAATTATAGAATGTTGTAAAATCCTTACCCATCTAACAGCACTTCAAAAACACCTAGTCTTCCAATGGATACCAGCTCACTGTGGGCTGAGTGGTAATGAGAAAGCTGATTTTCTTGCAAAAAAGGGTACGAGCAGTATACAAAAATCAATAGTTAATCTACCATTTTATGCAGCTAAAAGTTTAGTCAACTCTGAATTCAAAAAAGTTATTGAAAAATATTACTATGAAAAATCAAAGAATAAAAGATGGAAACTACCAAACATTCAAACAGTGACTCCTGAATATCCTTGGAAAACAGTAGTTGCAACCTTCAGGTTGATTACAGGTCATGATTGTCTGGCAAAACATTTAAACAGAATTGGGATATATTCTTCACCACTCTGTCCTCTATGTGATCTGCAAGAGGAAAGGGATCGAGACCACCTTCAAATATGTCCGGCCACTTCTAGTGCCCCATCCATCAGTGAAAAATATTGGAGAGCAAGAGGATTAATGACTTCATTGTCAGAAATCCAGCATTAGCTAATAAGATTAATGTCTTATTATTTATTCATGCCAACAAACTTACTGTTGGTGATTTTAAATACACAAGCCATGTGTGTGTGTGTGTGTATGTGTGTGTGTGTGTGTGTGGGTTCAAATTGTGTTCAAATACCAGCTGTGGAATTGAAGTTCTGTTCCAGTTCTACCTCTCAAACATTAATGTCATTAATTACCTAGCATTGCCCATGGTTTCACAGCTTATCCCTACAACATTTAGGCTTAGGTTGTGCCTGCCCTATCACCTTTCATTTCTTTGGAGGCATTTAAAGTGAGTATAATCTTCCCAGTAACCAACATACACAAAACTTCTAAGAAAACACATGAAAATCAAAACAAAAGAAAGACTAAATTTGAGTATGTTATTACTCCATGATCAATGTCAGTGAGGAGATTGACAGACATTAAATAAATTGCTGTTCCTTTATTATCTTGAGAGGCCAGGATAGCATAAGTAATTATTCTTATGTTGACAATGTTCAAACTACGGTTATCTTTGACAAATATGTAGATAGTCCTGTGAGCTTTTGGAGGCATTACAAAAACTAAATAACTATGCAGAGTGGAGTAGAAATTCAAAGTCTAGGCCAGACAGTAATTTTCACCTTATGTCAAAGGTTATCTTTTCCAAATTGGGTATACATCTGTGCAATGGTTTAGAAGCCTTAAGAAACAAATGTACGCATGCACGCACACACACACACGTACACACACACACACACACACTAATACACACATACACATAGTTTTTATACATATATAAATAAATATAGAGCAGGCACCTAAATGTATTGGTAAAATACAAAAGAATAATTCACATCCTTCTAAGAAAAACAAATAATTGGGGGAAAAACTAATTATAAATGCATGTTTTGTATAAAATGGAAGTTTTTCTCTAGATGAAGACCCTCACCCTTGGAGGGTCCCAGATTACATTAAATGATACAAACCTAATATTTTGCATATCCTTGCCCAAGCAGAGATGCGGGTTCAAACCCGGCCCAGGTCGATGGTTTTTAAGTGTGCTTAAAAACGACAGCTCCATGTCAGTATATTTACTGGTATGTAAAAGAACTCCTGCGGGATTAAATTCCGGCACACCGGCGACGCTGATGTGATCCTGGCAATTGGCATTGTCGTTAAACAAAATGATTTAGAAATAATTTATCCAAACGGAGATAAGATAAGGGGTTTGTGGATCATCATGTCCAAGGTCACTCTCAGTCTGTGTCTTCAACAGCAAGCTAATCACTTCGCTGCCATTTGTGCATGAACTACAACAAAAGCAATGTATCAGAACTGTTTCATGCGAACAAGAGTAGCTATTCTATGTAATTTGCTTACTGCCTCACTTGTAAAGGGCAGTCCCTGCCTAGAGTAATATGCTCACTGTTACCTTCTATGTCAATATATAATAAATAGAACTTACATTTTTCAATGCTACACTTACCTTCTCTGCACCTACAGCCAAGCCAATGAGATTGACACACTCAATAGCCCTTCCTCGCAGATCTATCAATTCATATGTACAGGGATTATCAATGATAAAATGGAGTATGGGCATCAATTGGTCATAGTATTCCACAAAATGCTCTTGAGCCTTAACTGCTACACGCCCAATTGTTGTCACAGTCTGTTCCAGCACCAGCGTGGTTCCTTCCTCCACCAACTGCAAGTTCCACATATTCAATTAAATATCACTGGCATTCAATTTGCCAGTTCTGATTCTATCCTTCAAAGTTTGCCTACACATAGTTTGTGTGTGTTTGAACAATCAGTAACATTGATTCACCTTATAAATGGAATACCTTACCAAACCGATTGCTTCAGAATCCAAGTGCTAACACACACTTCTTCAAGGACCATAAAATGTATAAGCTCTATTGACTCTGAGAAAACTTAAGTGAAGATGAATTTGTAAAAATAAAATTACAGTCTTTTGGGCAGTCTAATAATTTGGAATATACTCTTGTATGAAATGTTCTTTCATCCATTTAGGCATAATTAAGAATTATCATCTCAATTTTGAAGCACCTACTAGAGAAATTTCTTTTAGGGAAAGTTTTGTCCTACAAATTTATCGCACCACCAAACATGGTAGCTTCTGTGTGTCTAAGCCATGTATTTTCCTCGCTTGTAAATATATCAGATTCCTTTCCACCATTTTAACTCTGAGCAGCTTCTTTTTTCTTTTTTTTTTCTGTGAATGACATTTTTTAATAAAAGTGGCGGTGCATGGACCTTACCTCAGAAGCTGTTGAAGAAGGCCAAATGAAATTTTAGGAGATGGACAGAAAAGAAAGAAAGAAAAAACAACTGCTGCTTTAGTGTTAATAAGATGGTTACACATTTCGTTGTGGGTACAACCAGTATACAAGAGGCTGAAGTGACAGTGCAATTTTTAAAAGTTTGTTAGCACATGCTGCCTTTGTAAGTTTTTACATAAATGACATCACAACAAACAAACAAATAGTGACTTAGCACTTCAAAGAGTGTGATACAAGGGCTGTCCCAGAAGTACCTAATCTAACACACAAATTTTGGGAAAAACACCTTTATTTCTCTACATATTCTCCTTTCAGCTGGACACACTTCTCCAAGCTGTCAATTGCCAGGATCATATCAGCATCACCAGAATTTTGTCCCGCAGCAGTTCTTTTACATGCCAAAGAATCTACTGACATGGAGCTGTCACTTTCAAGCACACTTAAAAACCATCGGTCTGGGCTGGATTTGAACCTGTGACCTTGGTATCAATAGGCCAGCATCTAACCAGCATAGCCACCCAGACTGACATATCACATGATGATGACCAGTTTTATCTATGTTTAGAAATTCACTGAGAGCATTCACTATTGATGACTGCCAAACAATACTAAACAACATAGCATTGTCAAATTCCAAATTCAAGCTTTATAAGGTTGGTACTTTCTACCATAGTCATTCGTTTGAAGCAACAACCACTATCTATACATCAGGTCGGGCACTTATGCAACAGCCTTTGTAGTGTGCAAGAAAATCAGAAACTATGACAAAAATTTAACACAAGCCAACCTCCTTGTAGAAATAAAAAAATTAGAAAATTAAGGAAGTATTGCAAACAAACTTTCCAAGCCTAGTCATAACTAATAATTTCAAATGGAGTTTGCATATAGAAAAACTATCAAAGAAACAAAAAAGGTATATATGTTCCCAAAACAGGTCACATAAAACATAGATGAAAATTGTACAGCTCAAGATACTATGCCTTCATACACTCGCATCTGAGTTATAGGATTATCTTATGTAAATCAGCAGGTAAAAAACTGCTCTTAAAAATATTTAGATTACAAAAAAGTGCAATATGAATCATAAAAAGAATACAAAAAAGAAATACCTGCAAAATTTTTTTTAAAAGACTCAATATACTTAAATTACCAAGTCTATACACATATGAAGAACTTAAATATGTTATGAAAACCCATAAAGAAGACAACAGTACAGATACTCAAATATTATACCAGAACAAGGGAAAACTACTTTAGAAATACTTTAAAAGACTGCCTAGAAACTAAATGTATTGAAAGCAATACAAAGGAAATATACAGTCATTTACCTTACTGGATCAAAGAAATATAAAGGGAAACAACAAAATTAAAAGAAATTAAATCCTATTTGATTAAAAATGCATTTAAAAAAATTAAAGAATAAAAAGGAGCAAATGTAAACACTGATTAACATACACATTTTAGCTAAAACTGTACACTAGTATCTCTCCAGAACAGAAGTACTGCCAAAATTGATATTGTACGTATAATAGTAATGCCAAAGTTATGAACTTTAACCGTAAATTCATATAGTTTATTTCATGTAACAAAACCCTGTAAAATTGTTACAATTGGAATAAATCTGGTTCAGAAATCATAAAAAAGATGTGTTGCACTCACATAACTTTCTATATTCATTCATGTAGAAACTATACTTACAAATGCTTATTCTTCAATCTACTGCATGTTAATCAAGGCAAACATTTTCAGAAATTGTCTTATTGTGCTTTTGCTTGTGTGTACAATGGGAATAGGGGAATTCAATAGGCTTGAGCAACAGTCAAACCTTCTAAGAGCTGGCCATATATGCTGATTTTGGAGGAAAAAAGACTTCCCATTTGAGAAAAGCACAAGAAGCACATTGAATTTTTGGGTGAATGCCATACTCCTACTTAATGGTCAATATGTAGGTGAGAGTGAAAAGTATAGTACTGCTCTTACTTCTTCAACCTTGGCATGTAGTACAGGTTCCAGCTTGGCCATAATGGTAGCCAAGTGCTGTGTTAGGATGTGCTTTGGACATTCCTCACTGAAATTCACCAACACTGCTCCGGCATGTGCCTGTACTCTGGGAATGGGGTCATCCATCAACTTCAGCAGTGCAGGGATTACTTTGTCATGGAACTTCCTTTGAAAGGACATAGCAAATTTGGTGGAAATCTGCCCAATAGCATTACAAGCAGCATATCTCACTCGTTCATGCTGCAAGCAAAAATTGACAAAAAAGGTCATCTTTAGCTTTTTTTAAGGCTTTATTCGTGGAATTTCCTCTTAAATTTCATATCCATTTTATAATTGTGGGAAAATACTTATATTTTAAAATATATCTTTAAAAATGATGCTGCATCTAACATTTTGTACTGCAAATTCTGTAACACTTCACAGCAAACAATATTATAGCTCCTGCATACTTTACATTAGAGAGGTAAACTTTAGACAATATTTTATGGAAAGTTTTGCTATACAAATTGACATTACTGTTCAGCTTGGCAGCTCTGTGTGCTCAAGTCATGTGGTTTCTTCAATGCACATGGATGACATTTCTGGTATAAATGACAAACTATTAAAGATAGACAAATTAAATTTTGGGAGAATAAAAACAACTTCTAAGTGCCATTGTGGATTTATTTTACTCCCAATTATAAGGTTGCTGGCAAACTTTGGACAAAAGGGGTTATAAATAAGAAAATAATCCTATTTTCCTTAGTAAACAAACTTACTGTACAAAAGCAGATGAATGAACTTTAAAGTCATACATCTTCATCCTATAAAACTTTCAGTCTGACATCTTAAATAGTGTGCAGATTTAACACTGTTGGGATAGGAGCTATTATATAATGTTTAACTAGATTACAAACCTACAAAAGTTAAAAATACAGGTTTCAACAAGGTTAATTAACTATACCTAGTCAACCCCTCCAAAGGAATGTTGCCTTGACGTGGCAGAGGGGCTCAGTACTCGATACAGATGGCCTACTAAGTGTCTTTTTGAAAACAGGTAGACAAGTGGTGAGGGGAAGCAAAGAACATTCCTAAACGGGTAGATGAGGCTCGGTAGTCTTGGTCGATGACTCATCTAGGAGAAGAGGACTCCAGAATGAAACCCCCCAGGGGGGTCCTACTGCGGTAGGTACGGGTTTGGTGTACCCAGGGCCCCAAGCCATACTCTCGATTGGGTTCCTCTAAGAGGTGAGAGGACACCTACCAGACGCCCAAGCAACTTTGGTCCACTTGTTGTGTTTGACCTCCCACCTGATACCTTCTTGTACACAGTCTGATGGACAACCTACGCGCGGGTTGTAGGAGGATGGGGAGATGCAAGGGGTGACTGGGTAACCACGTAATTCCCAGCCCCGGGTTATCATGAAGGATATGTGTTCATATCCGCTGATAAAGGTCAGTTCTGGGGAGAGGTCATTGCATAAGCTGATGCACTCCTGAAGGTGAATGGCTCCCTCTGTCTATACATTGGGAAGTGAGACCCTAGGGTGAGCAAGGTTCAGGCCAGATCTCTCACCTAAGCCAGGGTAGCACCCAGGATGTGAGCATGCCATCGTTGATATTTGCAATGGTGGAGGATTAATGCTCCATGACTTCACAAAAATCTCAAAATAAGTAAAAAACTATAAACAAAGTGTAAAGGAAGTAGTTGAGTATTGTGGTCCTTGCTACTTGGTTATCTCGAGAACAGAGGAAGGAAAAAGGTTTCTATCGGTGAGCCCATTTGTAATCCAGAAGGGCCTGGATAAGATAGCTGGTCCAGTGAGGTCATGCACTAGATCCTGTAATAGCACGCTCCTAGTTGAAGTTCATTCAGCAGACCAGGCAGCTAAAATACAAAAAAGCAAACCTGTTAGCCAGCTATCCAATACGTGTTGACCTTCACAAGACATTAAACTCATTACACGGTGTGTTTAATACCAACGCATTAGACGGAGTTAGTGTTGAAGAGATTAAGGAAAACCTAGAAGATCAAGGTGTAACCTGTGTTTATCGGGTTCATCGCAAAGAAAGTGGTGAATTGAAGCCTACTCATACCCTGTTCCTGACCTTTGATTGGGTAGATGTCCCTCAAAGGATTAAGGCAGGATATGAAGCAATAGAAGTAAGGCCATACATCCCCAACCCGATCAGCTGCTTTAAATGTAACCACTTTGGACACACAAGTGAACTGTGCAACAGAGCAGCTACCTGCGTCAACTGTGGAGGCGTCGTTCACGACGTTCCATGTTCATTTCTTCTCAGTTGCGTGAGCTGCGGTGGCGAATGTCCAGCTAATTCGCGAGAATGCCCCCGTTTTATAGAGGAAAGGGCCATCCAGGATATCCGAGTCAAAGAGAAGGTGTCCTCAGAAGCTCGGAAACTCCTGCGTATCCGACAGCCCCCCTTCCAAACTCCGGTACCTACAGCTCAATTACAGCTAGGCAGGTACAGAAGCCGGTAATCGCTACACAACCAGCGATCAAACCGGGGCTGCAATTTCACAACAAATATTCGTAGGAAGAACAGTTCCAAAGTCTTCAAAATCTACAGGTCTCCTACCAAGTCCTACCTACGAAGTCCGTAAAGGAAAAGAGCACCTCTACAAGGTCATCGTCCAAATTGCCAGTCTACAACAATGACAAGAATGAGCCCGTTATTTATGTTGCTTCACCGAAGAAATTCAAGAAACCGTATGTAAAATCTGACTTCCTCAAAGAAGAAAACGTGTCTGTTCCCATTAAGTCAAAGGGAAAGAAGAGTCAGCGTTCATCCCCTCGAAGATCCTCTTCTGAGGATTCCTCTGGGATGGACACAGACCGGCGGCTTTCATCTTCGCCGGTATCCATGAGCAATCGTTTCGAGAACCTCGAACCGAGGTTTGCTATGGGAAGACCACCTCCTCGGTAGAAGAGATGCAATAATATCCTGCCAATGCTGTGAGAAACCCAGTGAAAAAGACGCAGGATAAAGCTGAAAGGTGTGTAAGCCCAAAAGATCACAAAAGGGCTAAATTGAATCGATCACTGTCTACTACAAGGTAATGTAGTTGCCTTGGAATACTTATCCCAAACAGATATTAATATGGCTATCCTACAATGGAACATACTTGTTATTTGAACACAACGATCAAAACTTGAGCTTCTGCTCAAAAAGAACGAACCCTGGGTCGTATGTTTGCAACAGACTAAGCTGAGTCCTCAAGACACTTTCCATCTAAGGTGATACACCCCAGTACGGTGTGGTCACACCAGAAGAGGGTGTTCTGGTACATGGCGGCGCTATGATACTTGTGAGAGATGACACACACACACGCACGCACGCACGCGCGCGCGCACACATACACATAAAGAATCTGTACCACTACACTCTGATATACAATCAGTTGCTCTAAGGATTATACTGCCAAACATCCAAATCACCATTTGTACCTTATATTTGCCTCCGTCCCATGACTTCTCGCACATTGATTTAAAAGATCTAGTTTCCCAGTTACCAACACTGTTTCTGTTGGTGGGAGACTTCAATGCGCACCACCCACTTTGGGGTCCAAGTCGCGCTTGTGCGAGAGGTACGCTCATTGCCGATATCTTGGACAGTTTCAACCTAGCTCTCCTCAACACTGGAGAGCCTAAATTCATTTCTGACTCTTAGAATAATTTCTCGCACCTTGATCTTGCAGTTTGCTCACCTCAGTTGGCAGTCTCCTTACACTGGAATGTCGTCTCTGACTTACATTCTAGTGACCACTTTCCATGTCTTATTAGTCTCTTTACGCAAGATATATGTTGCACACCTGTGCCCAGATGGCATTTGGATCATGCCAATTGGAACCTTTACACCCAGTTGGCTGTCTTTGCGTACAACGAGCACGGCTCAGTGAAAGATTTGGTGCAGCTACTGCTGAACAGTCAATTCCGCGGTCGACTTCACGCCCCCGTCGATTTCCTGTCACTTGCTGGACGGAGGAATGCCGGAATGCCATTCGTGCTCGAAGGCGTGCTCTTAGGGTTTTCCAACGTCACCTTACTTTGGATAACCTAATCCAATACAAGAAAATACGCGCCAGGTCCAGAAAAGTAATTAAGAATAGCAAAATATCATCTTGGAGCAAATTTGTAGCTTCATTTAACCGAGACACACCTTCCTCAGTTGTGTGGAATAGGTTAAGGCGTGTTGTTGGTCGGTAGAACCATATAGGAATTGCGTGACTGAAAACAGCCGAAGGAGCTGTTGATTCATTTGAAGTGGCTAACACGTTTGGCAATGCTTTCGCTCAGGTGTCTAGCTCGGAAAACCAATCCGCTGAGTTCCTTCGAATTAAAACTCAGGTGGAATCTCAAGGCTTCGCGTTTCGGTCTAGAAACGTAGAAGATTACAATTGCCCTTTCACCATGGCGGAGCTTGAGCATTCTCTTAAACCTTCGCGATTATCAGCACGAGGACCGGACTGTATTCATGTGCAAGTGTTACAACAGCTCTCTCCTGAAGGTAAGGCATTCCTGCTCGAGGTCTATAATCGTGTTTGGGTTGACAGTATATTCCCAGAAAATTGGCGGGATACCACCGATATTCCCATCTTGAAGGGTGGAAAAGACGGTCATCTTCCTTCCAGCTATCGTCCTATTTCCCTCACCATTTGCGCTTGCAAGGTGATGAAACACATGATCAACGGACGATTGGTATGGTGGCTAGGAAGTCGTAACCTACTAACATCCAGTGTGGTTTTCGGCGACGCCGTTCAACTGTAGACCATCTTGTGTCAATATCGACACAGATAATGGGCGGATTTCTGAAGAACTGTCAAACCGTTGACATATTTTTCGATCTCGAGAAGGCTTATGATACGTGCTGGTGAGCAGGGATTCTACGTTCCCTGTATACCTCGCGCATACGTGAACGCCTACCACTGTTCATTCAGGAGTTTATGAAGGACCGCTTTTTCCGAGTAAGAGTTGGCTTGGCTGTTTCTAGTTCTTTTGTTCAGGAGGAGGGAGTACCTCAGGGTTCGGTACTAAGTGTCACGCTCTTTGGTGTAGCAATTAACTCCATCTGGAAATGTGTTCTACCCGAAGTTTCGTCATGCCTATTCGTAGACGACTTCGCTGTCTATTGCACTTCTAAGCGCACGGCGTTCTTTCAACGACGCCTGCAGCAATGCTTGGACAAGCTTAGAGAATGGAGCCCCAAAAATGGCTTTCGTTTCTCAACTGAGAAGTCAATCTGCGTTAATTTCTGGCGTCGTAGGAGACGATTACCATCTTCGCTCCGTTTCGTTCCTGATTTACTTCCTTTCGCGGATGAGACGCGCTTCCTGGGTTTGATCTTGGACAAGAAGCTTAGTTGGTCGTCGCATATTGCACAGCTAAGAGCACCATGTGACCGTTCCCTAAATATCATGCGACTACTAAATGGCAAATCGTGGGGAGCGGATCGGACTATTTTGTTGCGTATGTATCGCGTACTCATTCGATTTAAACCAGACTATGGTTGTATTGGTTATTCGTCAACACGACCATCTGTGCTGAGAAGATTAAACGTGGTCCACAACAGGGGCATCCGCATGGCAATAGGTGCTGTTCCAACAAGCACAGTGATGAGCCTTTACGCCGAGTACGCAGAACCTCCTCTGCAATGTCGGCGTGAGATTCTCTTGGCAAATTATGGTTGTGCGCTTAGATGTAAGTCTAAGTCCCCAACGTTCGCCTCTTTTTTCACCACCACGCTAAGAGAACGGTATAGGAATAGCACCCTTAGTACTAAAACCTGTGGGGTTTAATTTCCTACATCTTCTAGAGAAGCATGAAATGGAACTGCCTAAGATGTACCCCAAGGGCGAGAAGCTTTACTCCGCTTGGCTATCTGTCACGCCCCATGTAGATCTTGGGATGACTGTACACCGGAAGTCCATGATGCCTATTTCAAGTATCCGCACGTGTTTTTTAGAATTTTTGTCAGGCTACACTGACCATCCATGTATATACACCGATGGGTCAAGGAGCACCAATGGTGTTGGGTGTGCTTATATTTATGGAACCGAACCACATCCATCGGTTTTCCAAATAATACTTCCATTTTTACTGCAGAGCTGTGTGCAATTTACCGAGCCGTTTTGTATGTGCGCCGTCGTAAATTAGGTAACTGCCTAATTTTGAGCGATTCCCTTAGTGCACCTCAGAGCCTTTGTGAGCTGTACAACCCCACCCTATTTTACAACGTATCCAGGATTCCCTCCATGTTTTGCACGCTTCTGGCGTTGACGTGATGTGTGCATGGATTGTTGTTTTGCCGGGGAATGAAATGGCAGATTTGGCAGCAAAGACGGCAACTACAGAACCCAGTGTTACCATCTCACGTGTTACTTCAGAAGACTTTAGGCTTGAAGGCTTGAATTGCGGAAAGCGGTGCTGTCGTCCTGGTACGAAGAGTGGTCAGCTCTCCGCTTGAATACGCTTAGAGAAGTGAAAGAACTTCCAATAAACTGGGTAACTTCCTGTCGCATATCTCGCCGCGAGGAGGTTAGTTTGGCTCGATTAAGAATAGGGCACTGCAATTTTTTGAATGGTTACCTATTTAAAAGGAAGGCTTACCTTCTATGTCCACTGTGTGACAACCTTTTGTCAGTTCGCCACGTGTTGCTAGAATGCTGTTCTCTGGCACACCTTCGGGATTCTCTGCAGCTGCCTGCCATATCTGCAGGAGTCTTAGCGGACGACAAAACAGTGGTTGATAGAGTTTTTAAGTTTTTAGCGGAGTGCAATATCAATTTGAGGATTTAAAATTTTAGATATCCCTTTATGCTTTTAGATATATTTATCACCTTGTTTCATATCTGGCTATTGCCACTGTTTTTTACTTTTTGTGTATATTTTTCTTGTTGCTAGTATTTTTATTTTTGAGTGAAATTTATATCTGGCTATTGCCATGAATCTTTTAAGGGCGCTGATGACCTAGAAGTTGAGCGCCCTTGAACTCACAAAATAAATAAATGTACCTAGTCAAAGAATAAATAGCACATGTCAAAAATTAGATGTGGAGAATCCGAGGGAACTATCACATGACAGAGGGGCTAGGGCCTAAGTTCCTGGGCAGCCCAACATGTATATGCTTTGGTACTCAATAAATTCATATTCCTATCAACTATATTACAACTTTAACTTAGTTTTTGTGTATGTTGGGGTTTGTGACAGTGAATGTTTACTAATTTAGTTTATTACCAAATCAAGTTTTTGACACTAAGTCATTTAGTTTTTAATAAGGAAGACATATTTTAGGAGCTATTGCTCCCATCCTCAGTTCCTGTTCATCTGCCTGCATTATTCAACGTGGTGGTTGGCCTTGCCCTGGTGGTGGTAGGATGCACATCTGTGTAAGTATGTAGTTTGATGGGATTTAAAAATTGAAAACACATTTTCTATTTTTGCACTACTATACGTAAATGTTTTTTCCAAAGTGTGGTTTCTGTTTTTCCCAAAACAACTTTTTAATATTATTGGATTTCTGTTTACGTTGTCTACAAAAATGCCAAGCTACTGCTTACTTGTCTTCCTGCTGTGGCTGTAATTGTGTTTTGAAATGCATTGGAGGAAAGATTAATGCCAATATTGAATATGCCAAATTGTTTAGACATTACACAATTAACCATTATATAAGAAATGTAATTATCAAAATTGTGTTTCTTAATCCATGTCCCAAACCTATTGCGAGTCGAAAGGAAATATGTTTGAGGTCAATCATGACATTCATAACACTCACTCAGATCAGCAGGTAAATACTAACAACATCCAGGAGAATTAAACCAAGATTGATTTCGGATCTCGGTAGTTGGTCTTCGTGGCATGAGAGAAAATAACACAAAATTTAAAGCTTACAACATAACTGAACATGGACATGGTTGCAAAACAGAGATGACTAATCCACCACTAATTAAAATAAAAGCCTGAGATATAGGCATATATTTCAAGGTTTTGTGCCACAAAGACCACGGTATATGGGTCAAGCACTGTGCATATACAGAGGACATGATCAACCATAGTAACAACCCCATGACAAAATTTGCCCCTGTCAAATTAATGCTGAATGTAAAGCCAACTTCTCTTGTGATTGACTTCTCTCTAACCATAGCAGCACAGAGCGAGCAGACTAAAAGAAGTGTTCCACTGTGTATAAAGAATAGTGGAAAAGAGTGAAAAAAGGAGAAATAAAGAAAAATATAAAAGCCTCGCAAGAAATGGATCCCAAAAGTTGGCGACAAAGTTCTTCTGAAGAGACAACATATTTCAAAGGTGTTGCTCAAACGGAACTACAAGATGGATCTGTTGTATGAAGGGCCATACATAATCAACAATCAATACAGGGATCATACATATGAATTACAGAACAGTGCAGGCAAGATGCTAGGAAGACATGGCAAGACGAAGTTAGAAATGTTTAAAGAAAATAAAGATCAAAATTTTTAAAATATCCATAAAATATTCAAAACACCAACACTGTACATGAACAAGTAAACAGGTTACAAAGGGATAAGATTTTGACTTGTAAACTAACAATTTGTGAAATATTAATGTATGCGTACAAATATAAGAGGAACAATAATCATGTTACCTTTGTCTTGGGAATGATAACAAAATTGAAACACTAATCACACAAACGTAATATGATTATGGGCATATATGTGGCAGAAATTGTATTCTGAAATGAATCGGAGAAAAGATTAATGACAATATTGAATATGCCAAGTTGTTTAGACATAACACATGTAAATATTGTATACACAATATGATTATCAAAATTGTGTTTCTTAATCCAAGTCCCTAACCCCCTGCGAGTTGAGAGAAAATATGTTTGAGGTTGATCATGACCATATAATCAATGCGTCACAATCGAATAAACGAATAGCAGTCATGGTTGCTATGTATATAACTAGGGAAATAAACAATTAGCCCTATGGAGAGATAATAAATCATTACTAGTGATACATGTGCTGCTAAAGATGGTCGCATATTTGTACTGCGGAATAAGGGATTTTCTTGGCAATCCAACTATGTTGGATTATATCACCAAAGGACATCTGGTTGAATACCACATGTAAATATTCAATACGTGCAAATGTCGTAAATAGCTTAAAATACTTATAAAAGAAAGAAGTGAGGATTTAACTCATACGAAACCACAAAGATCCTGAACACAATAACTTCTGCACCTAAAAGTATTACTTCTTGTAAAAGAGTGAAGATATGAGAGGCAGAACCGGAACTTAAAAATTCAATGCCACAAATGGGATTTGAACCACAGACCTTCTGGTTACCGGGCGGCTGCTCTAACCACTGAGCTATTGTGACAAACTGCCAGAATGGCATTAAATTCTCAAACCAGTTCGTATTTCTCCTGGTAAACCACAAAGGCAGTCTCACATCAGAGACAAATTACCCCAATGGTGACTTACTTTTGTAAGTACTTTATATCCCAGGATTAAATAACCTCTCAACACCAACAGGAAGTTTGTTGGCACAAATAAATAATAATTACCGAGTGAAGATATGTTCATGTGTTGCAAGTTAATGGCAATAAATATGAAGTAGTGGAAAATTTCAATATATTGGTAATAGTAATACCTCACCTTTGTTTGTCTACTTGTACCCATAAATCCCTGGAAATGAGACTCATTGCTGCATCACTGCATTGCTAAAAATAGAAGTCCCTTCATAAAAACTGCTACACTGTTTTTGTTTTTTGTTCCTGATATTCTTGTTTTTATGCTTCTTTTAGTCTTCCTGATGTATACTTTATTGCAGTTGCAGCTGCTCTGGTATATTCATGGTTTGTTCTCCTGTGGGACATGTTTTAATATAGAATTCAATATATTTTTGACGGAGTAACCATTTTTGGCGCCTAAATGCTGCTTGAAGGTTTCTGAAATTTGTAGAATGCTGGTGTGTGGTTTGTAAAGATTTTTCCAAAAATCTTCTTGTTTTTTATTAGGGATGAGTGTGCTGTTTTCTTTCACCCTTTCATTTTTTTGCTGCATTTATCTTTAAGTACTGTTTCTTCCAGAATCTATTTTCTGTAGCCATGTTCATTAAGTTGTTCAGCTCCCAGTTGTTGTAGTGTTTAACGCCCGCTTTTACTACTACGGCACCGCAGGCGGTGACACTGATGATACGTGGAGTGAAGATGGAGCACCGGTGGAATGAGATGGCGGGGGAAACCGGAGCACCCGGAGAAAACCCGCCCTGACGACGCTTCGTCCACCACGAATACCACATGCGGGTCCCTGGGATCGAACCCGGGCCGCCTACGTGGTAGGCGAGCGCGCTAACCGCTCGGCCACGGCGCCGCCGTTCAGCTCCCAGCCATATTCATATTTGTTCATTGGGACATTAATTAATCATTGTGCAAGAGTGTTGGGAACTGCTTGCTGGGACGGGCTTGTAACTTGTTTTGCTTTCTGTAGTTATTGGTGAGTGCTTTGTAGCGATATCTCCGCCTAACAATGGGTGTCAGAACTTTAATCCTGTCATAATTAAGGAAATAGTTCATAAATTATCCATGTTTTTGTAGTAATTTCTTTGAAAGTTACATAAAACAAAAAGTCCTTGTAGTACTATATTTATGTTATAAGTTTCATAAAGGTTAATAAATAAACATAGGCACAGTTACGTAGGGAAATCTGCAAGTTTCCCGCCAAGAAAACCAAATAATTCACGCGGCCGTTGATATAATTTTGGCGTGAGGCAATAAAACGTTGGCATTATATTATTGTTGTTGCCTTCCTAAAGTACCGCGAGTCTCTTAACGAACTCGCGAACCGTTGCTAAAATTTAAATGTTTAAATAGAAAACAAATGAACATCAAAGCCCAATAAGCATAGCCAATCAGGGGAAAGCGTGGGTGAGATAGTCGACAGTTCAGTGCTACCCGGTGTAAGGGAAGGTTGTGTCTGCGGTTCGCGGGATAGACGCCACGTTATAAGGAAGTGTTTGACACCATTCTTTTCATCACTTTTGCTATTATGCTAGTAAGAGCTATTGGTCTATAATTTTTTATTTTTGATGCTGTTAGAGTGGGACAATTATTGCTTTTTGCCATTTAGCAGGTGCAGTGGTTTTCCAGGATAGATTGTAGAGTTTCAGTAGCTGTTGTTTTGCTGTTTTTCCAAGGTTTTTTATGAACCCTGGATGTATGTGATCTGGTCCAAGAGACTTTTTGTTTTTTAGATTATTTATTGCAATGTTCAGTTCTTGCATATTAAAATTTTGAAAAAAGATATTGCACTGAGTGTTAGGATCACATTCTCTTTCTTGTTTCAAATCTTTCTTAAATTCTTTACATTCCTTTTTTATTATTTCTTGTTACTTTATGTGAATTAGCATAATATTTATTGAAGGTTTCGGCTATGACCGCATCATTTATTAATATTTTATTTTTGTGTATGATAGGTGTGCTGTTGTTTTCTTTCCTGTCCTTCACATTTTTTAGGAACTTATGAGCTTTGTTACCATCTGTCCTATAATCCATTTTTTCTAAGAAATTATTAAAGTGATTCTTTTTAGCAGTATTAATTTCTTTTTTTAGTGAGGCCATTTCTTCCGCCATATTTGTGTATCCGATATGTGAATAGGCAAATGCAGAAGTAAAACTTGTACAGTTCTTGGAATCACAGTGAGACAGGATATTGTAAGACCCCACAAAAAATCGCTTATGTGAATATTTGTTAAGAGTGTAATTTGTTTTTGATGTTGGTATGAGTTGGTTAAATGACAAAAACGTGTCACTAATGTTCATTGTTACAAACAATTAAGTTTGTTTAAAGACGTCATAAATATTTTCATATTTAATTTTAATATATTTGTATAAATAAAAGAATTAAATGTGTTCAATATTAAAAGTGAAAGGAGGATAGCTAAAGATCACTTGCCTAACAATGCGGGAACTATTTGATGAACGCATACGCGGATGTACACAAAAATAAGTGTAATGCGGCGTCAATTGTCTAGTTAATAGCGTCCGGGTCTGTGGTGTAGATGGACGCATTTTTATGTGTGCGCGTCATAAAATAGTGAAAGTAAATTTACTAAGTGTTTAAAGACCGTTAGTTTGAGTAAAATAAGTGAAACGTTGGCTAACTTTGACTAGTTAATATGAAGTGTGCAATTAAATGAAAGGACGTAAAATAGACGAAATGTAAAGTGATAGAAAACACATTTAGCGAAATATCGCTAAATTTTCGGACATTAAATCTCGGCGGTGCTAGGGAAGTCGATCCACTGAAATAAAAGACTTGTAACTGTGATACAATTTAAATACTGTGAACAAGAAGGTGTTTATAAAATATTTCACTATAGTTAACCCCGAATGTATGTTCATTCCATCCAGTACCACGACCCGAGATAACAAAAGAGTCAAAAGCTTATCACCAACACCATCGTTAATTTATAAAAACAGCACCAACAGGATAAGAAAAGTAAAATTCTCCCAGAACATCCTGTCATAGCTTTCATGTATTCAATAATCCCAATCTTGAAAATTCTCAGTTCAGGAAAAAGAAAATTAAATAAACTTAAGTTTCCACATTCAAGTAATGCAAATCCTTTTAAGTTGAAACAAACTTCTAGCTCAGCTTCAAGCAACTAGCAGAATGTTGAGGTTCAGAATTCTTCCTAAATTCAAGGCTGGTGCCTGATCAAGATCCAGTACTTGGGACATCACCACCACTTGTAAGTTATTTTATGCAAACATCCCTGACTGAATCATCTCAGTGTTCTAATCAGACTTTCTGACGAGGGGGGGAAACTTAAGTTTGTGCTACAGTTACAGCAATAATGGTAGTAATACTAGTGTACTGGTGTGTTATATACATAAAACTTAGCGGTGGTGGCAACAGCACTAGCAAGACCAATACATAGAAACAATGAAGAAGTAACTATTCTACTAGATGTAAATATTAAAAACAGTCCACTCGTCAAATTTACATAAACATTTTGCTCTGATGTGACAAAATTTCTGTAGATTCGCTCCTGTGCACAGCGTCTTGTGCGGAATGATGTCCACTCTGCTCTTAACCACTCTGCTGCAAGGCTTTTGGCAGGAAAATCAAATAAACACAGTCCATTAATAATCACAAACATAATAGAAGCCAGTGTTCCTGTTTGCATTCAATTCGAGAGCTTCTTGAGGGTATTACACTCTTTCACACCCTGCAAAAGATACTGGTATTATTTGTATCCTTTGCATCAGTTCGGACAAATTTTCACTAGCTAAATCTTCCTTTTTCACTTGCTGGAATGGGCAAAATTCCTTAATGGTTTTTAGAACAATAGAGCTGTCACTGTTTAAACACACTAATTTCATGGTTTTGGACTCGATTTTGTCATCACCAAATAACTAACTTGTTTTCTTTCTGTAGCCACCACATTTTATTTAGAACTTCACACTCTTTCAAGAATTAATTAGCACTAGCAGTGAAAAATCTTGCACTTACGTTGTCCACTAATCCTAGAAGAAGTTGCTGCATGAAAGTTGTGAACGATTCAATCATTCTGTCTGAAGGTTCGAATATAGCATGACCCTTAAATGTATTTGTAGCTGAATATTCCATTTGAGTTGCTTGAAGATGTGCATCAGGCATGTCTTTCATTGGAGCTAGTGCACCAACACTCAATTTTATTTCTGAAGCAGCATTTATAGCATCATATTTTCTAGACTGCAGGTACAAGGAAAGTGATTTTATTGTTTCCAGAATATCTCTAAGTAATAGTAACTCCATGACAAAATTCCATAGGTTAATTTTCTGGAGAAATCCTCAAAAAGTTGCTCTGCTTCGTGGAGGTACTGAGTGATGATTTTCTCGGCTTGTTGAATACTGGATAAGAGAACTGTAACTTACATCACGGTTTTGTGTGAGGATGCTACCCAGGTAATATCAAACATTCTTCCTATCTTTTCAAATTCAAGTCCCAATGCCATGCCAATTTCTATCAATTCACGTTGGGTTTTGGGGCTGCCAGAGAAATGTAACTATAGGGAGTCTACGAAAGACTTGAAATGTAATGGAACAGGCATTGTATCTATTACACCATGAACTGCCAGCTCTAGTTTATGATTTAAACAATGAATAATTACACTATTAGGGTTACATTTATCACAAATGTATGTAGCTGCTCCTTTATAAATTCCTTGTAGATTTGCAAACCCGTCTAAAGCAAAGCCTATCAACTGAGCAGACAAAATTTCTTCAGAAATTCCATTACTAATGAAACACGATAAAATACTATCTGCAACTGCTTCATCTGTTAATGAATTTAACTCTACAATATCATATAAGTAGTTGCAGGGTGTGCCATTGTTCACACAACAAACGTAAGAAATTAAACATGATTTGTTTGCTTGGTTAGTGCTTTTGTCTACTAAAATGCTGAAAACACACTGGAAATCAAGTATGTGTTTTGACAGCAGATGACATGTTTGCTAATGAAGTGTATTATACTTGTACACATATGATCTGAATGAAGTATGCTCACTACATCAAGCCCATTTGGTGCTTGCAATTCACAAACCTTTAAAATGTAAGAATGGCTTGTTTTCTTCTCCACTTCCTAGCTTTCAAGAGAAGCTGCACTAAGTTTACTTTTCTTTTAAAAAAATTTTAGCATCACCTATTAAATAAAGTAAATTACAGTATTGAATTTGGTGATCTATATATATATATATATATTATAATACATTCTGTAAATATTCTCACTTTCCTTTTCATATGAAGCCCCTTTTATTTATGCCTTTTCTTTTCTGCTAAAAAACACTTATTAATTATATGATCTTATATATAAATTACATAATAGCAGTATCACTGAAGTACAGTACTTACAGGATCCTGAAGGAAATTCAAGAGGCCATCCATGATCTGTGGTAAAGCTGCCTCCATATGCCTATGGCAACCATCCCCAACTGATGACAGTGCCATCAAAGCAGCATGCCTGCAATTATTTATAATGTCTACATATTATATCAAACTGTATACAAGTCTTTCACAAGTAAGGATTAGTAAACAAAACTAAAATTAACTCATTTTTTAAAAAATGCTCAGTTATTTTAAATTTAATATTTTAAAACAAAAATTTTCCAAGAAAGAAAATTTTCAGACATTATTGTACAGCTGTGATGTCATTCATAAAAATTTTAAATGGCAACAGATTTTGAGAGGTAGAACTGGAACTTAAAAATTCAATGCCACAACTGGGATTTCAACCTCAGGCCTTCCGCTTACCAGTTGTGGCATTGAATTTTTAAGTTCCAGTTCTACCTCTCAAACTTTGCCCACACACGGCTTGTGTTTTTAAAAACACCAACAGCACGTTTGTTGGCATAAATAAGTAATAATTGGCAACAGATTTGTTCATTTTTACTTTCTGTACTACATATAATCAGTAGGGGAATTATGTATTCCAATAGAAGATTCAATATCAAGATTTTGAAATGTTTTTCAAGACTCCCTGAACCACTCCCCCTCCCCGAAAAAAAAATTAGTAAAAGGTCTATGCATTCATTTATGTGTACATGTATCCATCCACAGCATAACTAAAAACTGTGGTCAGTTAAATACAAACCGATATTTCAGTTCAGCATCTTCCAAAGATGCAACATTAAGATTTTTATAAAAATCCCCCTAACACAGCCTTCCCTTTATGTGAACTTTTCTTGAAAATGTTGACCTTCTCAAAACTGTTTCTAACAATTGTGATTAAATACCACACTTTTAAGATATTTTCATGACAAATGAAATATAGCATTGGCTCGGGTCAAAAAAATTATGAAAACTGTAATATTCTTTGTTATAATTAAGTTATATAACAAAGAAGAATATTAAATGTTTATTTTGAATTTTTTCGGAGTAGCCTCAGAAGTCTTCTTCATTTGGAATGACTTTTGCATAACTGGTAAACTGTAAGAGATAGACAAATTCTTACTATACAAAAACTGAAGCTTGCTAAAACACATAATTTTTGTCAAATATATATATTTGACCTCTTAAAACACATAAGCCATGTGTGAGTAATGTTTGAGAGGTAGAACTGGAACTTAAAAGTTTAATACCACAGCTGGGATTTGAACCACAGACCCTCCGTTTACTAGACAGGTGCTTTAGCAATTAAGCTACTGTGACAACCTGCCAGAATGACATTGAATTCTCAAACCAGTTCATATTTCTCCCCGTAAACCACAAAGGCAGTCTTACAGTAAGTTTGTTGGCATAAATAAATAATTCAAACAGTAATTCCCAAGTATCCTCGAAAAATGCCAGTTGCAACCTTCAGGTTGATTATAGCACTTAATTGTCTGGCAAAACATTTAAACAGAATTGGGATATATTCCTCACCACTATGTCCTCTATGTGATCTGCAAGAGGAAATGGACCAAGACCACCTGCAAATATGCCCGGTCACTTCTAGCACCCCATCCATCAGTGAAAAATATTGGAGAGCAAGAGGATTAATGACTTCATTGCCAGAAATCCAGTATTAGCTAACATACATTTTTGGGGAAAAAATAAAGTTTTATTTACAGATGCTTTTTAACTGCTGTGGTTTTGTAGCAACCCACTCTATATTGGGCATAAACAAATGCATAAACAACAGCCTTTGCTCAGAGACCTCTATTAGGATTCATGTACTTTTACCTGCCATACATCCACGACATGGGACCACCAGCTTTACTGCCATTCTGAAGGAAGCCATACTATGAATCATTACACCTGTTAAAAATCCCTTCAGGGATCCCCGTCTAGGGGATATGTGGATGGCGATCACAAAGTACCCAAGCTGAGCAGAGCATTACTTCCACTTACTGGTGTTTTGCTCCTCACTATAGCTTTTCTATCTGATACTATGACCTTACCTTGGTCACCTCTTGTTCTCTTCTGACCCCTATACTACTGGGGTACCTGACCCCTAGGCTATTTGGGTACCTGAGGGCTAGGGAGTCTATTTCTTCAACCTTTTCACTTCTCTAATTTCTCTATAACCTCTTAACCCCATACATGCTGAACAGTAAGGGCATGTAGTACATCCTCTGATTGGTAATCAGAGGATATGGTCCATGAATTTATTTTGATAAGTGTCCCAGTCAGGTCGGTGAGACCCGTAAACCAACGACAGGTGTGGTCCTCCAGACATTCTGGGGGTTGGCATAGAGCGATGAGACTGCCAAACGTAAAAATATGGTGCTCTCTAAAAAGTGGTTACACTTACAGCTAATTATCTCCAATACAATTTATGAAATATGACTCAAGGGGTAAAATGTTCCAGAGTTAAAATAGTCCTCCATTGGGATCTCTGGGCAGGGAACACTTCTCGAGAACCAAAACATTATAGTAATGGAAAATCTAATATCAAAATTCTTCAATAGATGCAAGTGGTCTCATACAATCAAAAAGAATAGAGCTCAATAGAATCATATTTGAAAAAAACATAGATATATTTTCCATTCAAGAAGCAAATCTAATAAATGATAAACTTAAGAACTTCAATTTTTACTGGATTTTTACTAAACTTACTATTCAAAAATAGACAGATAAGTATTGGAATGTTAGTTTGAGTCAAAAAGGATATTAAATCCTCCTTTCAAATTGTTAGAGTTTGATAACACAGATAAATCTTAATTAACAAAGCTAAACTTCTGGGACAACAAAACACATCTACATCTATACAGTATTTACCATCCTCCCAGGAATGAATCACATCTCCCACTTATTGACCAGTTAAATAAAACAGTAATAATTGGTAGTTTCAATGCCCATTCCAAAAGGTGGGATTATGAAAAAGTGGATCTTACAGGGAAGATAGTGAAAGAATTTTTGAATACCACAACCTTTGAACTGATTTATAATAAAGAAGATCCCAAAACCTTTATACATTACTCTTGAGCAGGCAGTAACCCAGACCTCTTGTTAGCTATAACAGGTATTGTTTCAATGATTAAAAAACAAGTTATAGAAGACCAAAGTTCTGGTCACAGAGCAGTAATTGCTGATATAACACTAGATAATACAAATGTCAGTCAACATCACATGAATCTGTATTGGAACATCAAAAAAGCAAATTGGAACAAATATAAAACTGAACTGGAACATAAAGTTAAAGAACAATCTCACACTGCATGACCAACCACATCATATGAACAAAAATTTCCGTAAAGCCATTCTAAAAAACTGCAAAAAAAGAAACATATTCCAAGTGGAAGAATAAAAAATTTCAAACCTTTGTGGGACCCCAGTAAGAAGAACTGAAAAAGCAAAGGGACATAGTTAGAAATACAGCTGAACAACAAAAAACATATCGGATACACAAATATGGTGAAAGAAATGTGCCTCACAAAAGAAGAAAATAATACAGCTAAAAAGAATCACTTTAATAATTTCTTAGAAAAATGGATTATAGGACAAATGGTAATAAAGCCCATAAGTTCATAAAAAATGTCAAGGACAGGAAAGAAAAAAATCTGATGTGTTGCACTCACATGACTTTCTCTACTCTTTTACTAACCATTCTTGCAAACCCTTCCTATATCTTCTTCGTGTTAAGATAAACTTTTGTACAAATTATCTTATTTCCTTGTAAGTGCAAGGGAAATGTTAGAATACAGTAGGCTTTGTGCAATAGTCAAATCTTTTAAAGGTTTGAGATTGTTCTCTTTGCACACTTTAACATAAAATGAACGATGATCCATTTCACGAAAGTTTTAAGTTTTCTGAAACTCACACGCTTAAGGAATATCTCCAAAATGGTTCACCCTAAAAGAAAATTTATTCCAACATAAATTGTGTGTTTTAGCGAGACCTACATTTTTGTATAGTAAAATGTTGTCTATCTCTAACGGTTTACCAGTTATGCAAAAGTCATCTAGAGTAAATACGATTTCAGGGGCCATAGCCAGAAAATTCAATATATATAAACTTTTCTCCCTTATCCCATCAAGGCTTTTCTTGTCTAAAGTGTATAAAAACATACCTGAGGAATGCAGTGTCAGAAGAAAGACTTCTTTAGCGAATATTTCATTTCGGAAAGAACTTCTAGTGCAGTTAATAAAAACTCAACCATTCTATGAAGACATCACCGACAAGTTTGCAGTGTTAAAGGATCAAAGGATTGATTTGATGTACAAGAAATAGGCCACTACAATTATTAAAATAATCTTTATACATATAAGTATAGTTTTCTTTCCCACTAACTCTTCACCTAATTTCCAAGCCACGAGCCACCACTGATTAAGGAGTTGAACTAGCCTACCCAAAAAATACCTATAGCAATACTACGTAAAGAAATGAGAGACCAACATATCTCCGATTGGCAAAAATAATGGGAGACTTCGGACAACACATAGGAAACTCAACTCTACTTCCCAGATGTCATAACGCTACTTAAGAGGACCACACCAATTTCACCAAACTTAACTATCATGGTACAGGTCGCGCGTTACTTCTTGACGAATGAAAATTTTATATGAAAGGTTGGATGCGAGTCACTGCTCAGCTTTTGCGGGAACGTTAGCATCGCAAGAGAGCGGAGGTACAGTCCGCAGTGAGAGGACGCACATGCTTCTGAGCTGAAGTAGTACAGCACTACAAATCAATTCATCGCACTTCCAATAATATCAGCTACACGTATTATACACTATACCTCTATAACTGTTTCCACTTAACTTTATTGCATTTCTTCTATTCCCCCAGACATTTCTCCCTCGTCTTCTTCCTCGTCTGAATTGATGTTAGTTTCGCTGCATGCACACATCCGTACCGCACAAAACGTTTGCGGTCGACTGTAAACACAAACGTGACAGCGGAAAACAGAGGTGTCTGTTATCGTAGCATAAACATTTGCTGACCTTTAAGAGGTAAAACTGGAACTTAAAAATTCAATGCCACAACTGGGATTTGAACCACAGACCTTCCGCTTACCGGGCGGACGCTCTAACCACTGAGCTATTGTGACAAACTGCCAGAACGGCACACACACGGCTTGTGTGTTTAAAAACACCAACAGTAAGTTTGTTGGCATAAATAAATGACCTGTTTATTAAGGGTAGGCCTACCCCCTGGATTTCTGTTCAAGGTCATTCGACAAGAACAAACGCGCAGCCTATAACAGGGCACGGTGAACTGAAATCTACAAGTGGTTCAGAATAATAGAAGATGCAATACACCAGCATAACGAAGATGAATAAGGTTAATTAAGTCTACCTAGTCAAACCTTCCGAAGGAATGTCGCCTCGACATGGCAGAGGGGCTCAGGACCCGATCCAGGCGGCCTACTAAGTGTCATTTTTGACTGCATGTAGCCAAGAGGTGAGGGGAAGCAAAGAGCATTCCAAAATGGGTAGATGGGACTTGGTAGTCTTGGTCGACGACTCATCTAGGAGAAGAGGACTCCGAAATCAAACTCCTCCAGGGGTTCCTACTATAGTAGGTACGGGTTTGGCGTACCCGGGGCCCCAAGCCATACTCTCGAATGGGTTCCTCTAAGAGGTGAGAGGGTACCTGCTAAATGCCCAATCAACTTTGGTCCACTTTTGTGTTTGACCTCCCACATGACACCTCCCTGTACACAGTCTGATGGATAACCTACGTGCAGGTTGTAGGAGGATGGGGAGACGCAAGGGGTGACTGGGTAACCGCATAAGTCCCAGCCCCTGGTTATCATGTAGTATCTGTGTTCATATCCGTTGATAAAGGTCAGTCCCGGGGAGGGGCCATTGCATGCGCTGATGCACTCCTGAAGGTAATTGGGTCCCTCTGAATAGACATTGGGAGGTGAGACCCTAGGGTGAGCAAGGTCCAGGCCAGGACTCTCACCTAAGCCGGGGTGGCGCCCAGGATGTGAGCATGCCATCGGAGACATTTGCAATTGTGGAGGATAACATCGCCATGAGTTCTTCGAAAACTCAAAAAACCAAACAAATCAAGGTTAGTGAAAAGGAAGTAGCAGAGTTGAGTGGTCCTCGCTACTTAGTCATAACAAGAACAGAGGAAGGTAAAACATTCAGGTCCGTGAATCCATTCGTGATACAGAAGGGTCTGGATAAGATGGCCCAGTTAAGAACTGCACGAGATCTCGCAACGGCATACTACTGGTTGAATCTAATTCAGCAGCACAGGTAGCTACTATTTTAAAAGCCAACATGTTAGCCAGCTATCCGGTGCATGTAGAGATGCACAGAACGCTGAACTACTCTCGCGGTGTTGTGAACACACACGCATTGGACGCTACGTCCAATGATGAAATTAAGGAGAACCTAGCAGATCAAGGTGTGATATCTGTTTATCGGGTTCAGAGAAAAGTTGGAGACGAATATCCATCTACTTGTACCCTTTTCCTTACCTTTAATCGGGTAGATCTCTCGCAAAGGATAAAGGCTGGGTATGGGGCCATTGAAGTAAGACCTTATATCCCGAACCCGCTTAAATGTTACAAATGGCAGCGCTTTGGTCATACAAGTGACACGTGCAGTAGTAGAGCTAGCTGCGTGAACTGTGGAGGCATCGCTCATGACGATGAATGTACATCACCTCGCAGCTATGTTAACTACAGGGAAGAACATCCAGCAAACTCCCGAGAATGGCTCCGTTATATGGAGGAAAGAGCCATCCAGGAGATCCGGGTTAGAGAGAAGGTGTCCTTCTGAGAAGCCCGGAAACTTACGTTTACGCCAGCCCGCTATCCCGAACTCCGGTACCTATACCTCGGATGCAGCTAAACGGGTACGGCGTAGTGAAATGGCAACTCAAACTAGCGATATAAACGGGAGAACAGTTTCAGACATAATTCTCGTAGCTAGGTCACATCCAAAGCGTGTGACATCACCTATGTCCATTATAGCATCTACAAGCACCGCAGTTCAATCCAGCAGATCAGGAAGGTCACCCACAAAGAAATCGACCTCGACAAGTAGACCGATAGTATACGATGCTTCACCGATTAAGTTTAAGTAAGACCCCGTATAAAAGATCCGATTTCCTTAAACAGATTAAGGTTTCTCCCAAGGCATCAAAGGGAAAGAAAAGTCCAAAGTCATCTCCTAGGAGATCCTCTTCAGAGGAATCGAACCAAAATTCACTATGGGAACACGAACGTCCTCGGCAGAGGGCATGGATCTAGAGGAATCTGCCCACACTGGGAGACCCCCAGTGGAAAAGAGGTGCGAAAAAGCCTCAGATAAAAATGTAAGCCCAAGACAGAAGAAAAGGGCAAAATTAATTCGACAACCGCCTATTCCAAACTACTGAAGAGTTACTTTGGAATACCTATCCCATACACAATGCAATATGGCTATCCTACAACGGAACATACGTGGTATTAGAACTCAACGACCAGAAATTGAGCTTTTGCTCAAAGAAAACGAGCCTCTGGTCACATGTTTGCAAAAGACTAAGCTGCGTCCTCAAGACGCTTTCCATCTAAGGCTATACACCCCAGTACGGTGTGACGTTACACCAGAAAAGGGTGTACCGGCACAAGGCGGCGCTATGACACTTGTGAGAGATGACATATATGGGTCAATCCACGTCAAATCAAACACCCGTAAAACACGACTTTTTCGCAGGAGGTTCAAATTTTTTTATGAATAATAGGCATTAAATAAGGAGACCCGTATTTTCTTATTTCCGTATTTTTAAATTACTTGCTTAGTTATGGCTATTAGAAACTAAGCAATTTCTGCGCGCACCGTCATATAAAATCACTTGTTACTCTAAGTTCATATAGAGTTGAGAGTTGGGGTTTGGCGCACTGGAAAGTTTAAATATAACACTTTTAACAACTTTCGATCAATCATTATTACACATAAATTTTGGACTATTTTTTTATGGTATATTTTGTAAAACCAAAAATAGAATTTGAATCGATGTGTTAAAAATCTAAAAAAAAAAATACACACATATTCCCTGACATTTTATCTATAAAATAAGATGTTGAAAACTATGGAGCTTGCATTAGTGCATTTACTACAATTTTTTTTTCTGGAGGCCTGCAAGCGCACACGGACAAGTAACAAGCCAGGTGACTGCAGACAGCCTGCGAATTGCCGCGTCAGCTATGCTGCTCAGATAACTTCTTACTAAGGCAGTACAGTCCAATGCAGAAAAATGTCCCCGCAATGTACCTTCTTCCTGATACTCCTGTGGCATCTGATACGTGCTTTTGAACTTTTGATTCTTTTTTGAAAAACTCTTCTGATGTAAGCAGTTCTTTGCATTTAGCTTCTTCCTTCATGTACGTCCATACATTTGAAATAATTTCTCTACTCTGACTGTGTAAAGTTTTGGTCCCTAGTTTAGAACGTACAGGTGGCATAATTGATTTACGCTATGATCAATGTCTTACAAATTCACTATATTCACTCTTTGTCGCACTCTTTATCGTCTTCAACTGCACGCTGGACTAAAAAGCAGCTAAAAATTATTAGCAAGACTGTCTCAGATCATGCAGACATCACTACCTTCCCCCTCCCTCCCCATGTGCATGGTTTCATTCACAGAATTATACAATATGAGCTGATGAAAGAGGCAAAAGCTATGGATTCGCCAACAGGACTTCCAGTCAAGGTCAGGGGCCAAGAACGATGGGTCCAGCTGTGCTTTAAAATTACACTCGTTCATTCCTTTGCCAAAAACTGAAGCGTTAGTGAAACAATTTTCTTTCGAAGAAGGAGGTAAAGCTTTGTGTTGTATGAAAACATTAGTTTAAAATGCATATTTTAAAAACATTTTGAAGATGCTAATAGTGTACATATAATAGTGTCAGCTAGAAGTGTTCTTCTTACTGTACTGTTGTAACGTTCATGGAACCTCAAGCAATGAACAGTTGCCGCAATGGAAGGTGGCAATTGTACGAGGTTACTGTAGCTGCCACCGCTGCCACGCGAATTCGCTGCACTGATTTGCAAAGTTAATTACAACTGAAATATTAGAGACTCCATTCTGATTTTTTCTGAGCATATAGAATAAGCTTCATTGTATTTTTAGTTTTTTTTCCCAGATTTTTAAATAGTTGAGTTTATGTTATTATCTAACTTTAAAACCTTAATCGTATAAAATATAATATTAATAATAATTAATAAAATTTTCTAATAAATACATCACGAAATACTGCAATTCATCTTTAGTTTGAACCAAAGATCAAGTAATTTGCTTCATTACAATCGGAGGTATGATTTATCGAAGAGTGAGAAGCGCGCGATTTTTGGGACACTTCAAAAATTAATATCTGCCAAAATAAACTTTTTACACAAAACGAAGAAACACGGGTCAAATATATTTTGTTCTAAAACACCAAAAAAAATCCAAGAAAATCTGAGAGAATCAAGGTCATTTTTTGCATATATTTTGTTCTATTTGACGCGGAATGACTCATATATGTAATCTGTACCAATACGGTCTGATATCCAATCAGTTGCATTAAGGATGCTTCTGCCAGATCTCCACTTCACCATTTGTAATCTATATTTGCCTCCGTCCCATGACTTCTCGCAGAATGATTTAGAATATCTAGTTTCCCAGTTACCAACACCGTTTCTGTTGGTGGGAGACTTCAATGCGCACCACCCACTTTGGGGTTCGAGTCGCGCTTGTGCGAGAGGCAATCTCCTTGCTGATTTCTTGGACAGTTGCAACCTGGCTCTCCTCAACACTGGAGAGCCCACATTCAAAGATACCTGTTCCACTCATATGCCCAGATGGCGTTTGGACCACGCCAACTGGAGCCTTTACACCCAGTTGTATGTCTTAACGTGCAACGAGCACGACTCAGTGAATGATTTGGCGCAGCATCTCACGGAGACGATTCTCTCTGCTGCTGAACAGTTAATTCCGCAGTCGAGTTCACAACCCCACCGATTTCCTGTCACTTGCCGGACGGAGGAATGCCGGAATGCCATTCGTGCCCGAAGGCGTGCTCTTAGGGTTTTCCAATGTCACCCTACTTTGGATAACCTAATCCAATGCAAGAAAATGCGCGCCAGGTCCAGACAAGTAATTAAGAATAGCAAAATATCACCTTGGAGCGAATTTGTAGCTTCATTTAACCGACACACACCTTCCTCGGTTGTGTGGAATAGGTTAAGGCGTGTTGTTGGTCGGTAGACCCATATAGGAATTACGGGACTTAAAACAGCCAAAGGAGCTGTTGATCCATTTGAAGTGGCTAACACGTTTGTCAGTGCTTTCGCTCAGGCGTCTAGCTCAGAAAACGACTCCGCTGAGTTCCTTCGAATTAAAACTCAGGTGGAATTTCAAGGCTGCGCGTTTCGGCCTAGAAACGTAGAAGATTACAATCGCCCTTTCACCATGCCGGAGCTAGAACATTCTCTTAAATCTTCGCGATTATCAGCATGAGGACCGGACGGTATTCATGTGCAAGTTTTACAACAGCTCTCTCCTGAAGGTAAGGCATTCCTGCTCGAGGTCTATAATCGTGTTTGGGTTGACAGTATATTCCCAGAAAATTGGCGGGATACCACCGATATTCCCATCTTGAAGGGTGGAAAAGACCGTCATCTTTCCTCCAGCTATCGTCCTATTTCCCTCACCATTTGTGTTGACGATTGGTATGGTGGCTAGAAAGTCGTAACCTACTAACATCCAGTGTGGTTTTCGACGACGCCGTTCAAATGTAGACCATCTTGTGTCAATATCGACACAGATTATGGGCGGATTTCTGAAGAACTGTCAAACCGTTGGCATATTTTTCGATCTCGAGAAGGCTTATGATACGTGCTGGCGAGCAGGGATTCTACATTCCCTGTATGCCTGAAACATACGTGCACACCTACCGTTGTTCATTCAGGAGTTTATGAAGGACCGCTTTTTCCGAGTAAGGGTTGACTCGGCTGTTTCGAGTTCGCTTTTTCAGGAGGAGGGAGTACCTCAGGGTTTAGTACTAAGTGTCACGCTCTTTGCTGTAGCAATTAACTCCATCTGGAAATGTGTTCTACCTGAAGATTCGTCATGCCTATTCGTAGACGACTTCGCTGTCTATTGCACTTCTAAGCGCACGGCGTTCTTACAACGGCGCCTGCAGCAATGTTTGGACAACATTAGAGAATGGAGCTCCAAAACGGCTTTCGTTTCTCAACTGAGAAATCAATCTGCGTTATAATTTCTGGCGTCGTAGGAGACGAGTACCATCTTTGCTCCGTTTCGGCCCAGATTTACTTCCCTTCGCAGATGAGACGCGCTTCCTGGGTTTGATCTTGGACAGGAAGCTTATTTGGTCGTCGCTTCTTGCACAGCTAAGAGCATGCTGTGAGCGTTCCCTACATATCATGCGAGTACTAAATGCAAATTGTGGGGAGCGGATCGGACTATTTTGTTGCAAATGTATTGCGTACTCATCCGATCCAAACTAGACTATGGGTATGTTGTTCATTCGTCAGCACGACCATCTGCGCTGAGAAGATTAGAGGCGGTCCACAATAGGGGCATCCGCATAGCAATAGGAGTTTTTCCAATAAGCACAGTGATGAGCCTTTACGCCGAGTCCGCAAAACCTCCTCTGCAATGTCGGCGTGAGATTCTCTTGGCAAATTATGGTTGTGCGCTTAGATGTATGCCTAAGCACCCAACTTTCGCTTCTTTAAGAGGTAGAACTGGAACTTATTAATTCAATGCCACAACTGGGATTTGAACCACAGACCTTCCGCTTACCGGGCGGACGTTCTAACCACTGAATAATTGTGACAAACTGCCAGAATGGCATTAAATTCTCAAACCAGTTCGTATTTCTCCTGGCAAACCACAAAGGCAGTCTCACATCAGAGACAATTACCCCAATGGTGACTTACTATTGTAAGTACTTTATATCCCAGGATTAAATAACCTTCACACACGGCTTGTGTGCTTAAAAACACCAACAGTAAGTTTTTTGGCATAAATAAATAATAATTTCGCTTCTTTTTTCACCACCACGCTAAGAGAACGATACAGAAACAGCACCCTTAGTCCGAAGCCTCCAGGTTTTCGTTTCGAAAATCTTCTAATGAAGCTTGGAGTGGAACTGCCTAGGATGTTTGCCAAGGGCGAGAGGCTTTACTCCCCTTGGCTATCTGTCACGCCCCATGTAGATCTTGGGATGACCGCACACCCGAAATCCACGATCATGAGTGTCGGCAGACTTTTTTCCAAGGGGGGGGGGGCACATGTTGGAAATTTGCAATCATATAATATTAAATCATTATTTTACTGTCAAAATTTATTATATTTATTGCAGATAACCGTATTAATTTGTGCTAAATAAAAATTATTCTTTACATCAAAATTAAAATAATAGTTTAATAGTCAGTAATTGACAGCACATTAAGGTCACCAACTTCCAAGGGGATGTCATGCCCCCCCCCTTGCCCCCGTTTCGCAACGCCCATGTCCACGATGCCTATTTCAAGTATCCGCACGTGTTTTTTTAGAATTTTTGTCAGGCTACACTGGCCGCCGATGTATTTATACCGACGGGTCAAAGAGCAATAACGGTGTTGGATGTTCTTATGTTTATGGAACCAAACCACATACATTCAGTTTTCTAAATAGCATTTCCATTTTTACTGCAGATCTTTATGCAATTTACTGGGTCATTTTGTATGTGTGCCGTTGTAAATTGGGTGACTGCCTGATTTTGAGTGATTCCCATAGTGCACTGCAGAGCCTTTGTCAGTTGTACAACCCCCACCCTATTCTACAACGTATTCAGAATGCCCTCCGTGTTTTGCACGCTTCTGGCTTTGACGTGGTGTGTGCATGGATTTCTGGTCACGTAGGTTTGCCGGGAATGAAACGGCAGATTTAGCAGCAAAGACGGCAACTACAGAACCCAGTGTTACCATCTCACTTGTTACTTCGGAAGACTTTAGGCTTGAAGTGCGGAGAGCGGTGCTGTCGTCCTGGTACGACGAGTGGTCAGCTCTCCGCGGTAATAAGCTTAGAGAAGTGAAAGAACTTCCGATAAACTGGACAACTTCCTGTCGCACATCTCGCCGCGAGGAGGTTAGTTTGGCTCGATTAAGAATAGGGCACTGCAATTTTTCGCATGGTTACCTATTTAAAAGGGACCCTGCCCCTCTATGTCCGCTGTGTGACAACCTTTTGTCAGTTCGTCACGTGCTACTAGAGTGTTGTTCTCTAGCGCACTTACGGTATTTTCTGCAGCTGCCTGCTAGACTTACAGAGGTCTTAGAGGACGACAAAACAGCGGATGATAGAGTTTTTTTTTAAGTTTTTAGCGGGGTGTAGCATCAATTTGAGGATTTAAAATTTTAGATATCCCTTTTTATGCTTTTTGATATATTTATCACCTTGTTTCATATCTGGCTATTGCCACTGTTTTTTACTTTTTGTGTATATTTTTCTTGTTGGTAGTATTTTTATTTTTGAGTGAAATTTATATCTGGCTATTGCCGTGAATCTTTTAAGGGCGCTGATGACCTAGAAGTTGA
The DNA here is from genome assembly GCA_030765045.1 of Tenodera sinensis. Lineage (NCBI taxonomy): Eukaryota > Metazoa > Arthropoda > Insecta > Mantodea > Mantidae > Tenodera > Tenodera sinensis. The sequence goes on from CM060962.1 coordinate 245,371,027, forward strand.
GTGCCCTTAAACCCACAAAACCAACAAAACCAATCATATGATCTGGTTGGTCATCCAGCTGTGAGTTTTTTTTCTAAATTTATTTTACAGTACAGTCTGATATTTATTCCAATCCGCTTTTTTGAATTTCTAATATAGATTTGTGTGATGTTGACTGACATTTGTATTATCTAGTTTTATATCAGCAATTACTGCTTTGGGACTAGAGCTTGGATGTTTTATAACTTGCTTTTTAATTTTTGAAACAATATCTGTTGTAGCTAACAAGAGGTCTGGGTTACTGCCTGCTCGACAGCAATGTATGAAGGTTGTGCGACCTTTCTTATAAATCGGTCAGAGGTTGTGGCATTCAAAACTTCTTCCACTATCTGCCCTGTAGAATCCACTTTTTCATAACCCCATCTTTTGGAATGGGCATTGAAATCCCCAGTTATGATTGTAGTGGTAGTTGATGTAGTTTTCTATTTCTTTCAGCCCTTTTACTTTTGTCAGAACTACCAGATCAGCTGCGTATGTAATTACTTTGGTGGGCTTGCTATATGGTAGGTTCAATCATACACTATGTTCCACAGACCTGGTCGACAGCAGAAACCTTGCAGGCATCCTTTGCTGTTTTTTTTTTTTTTTTTTTTTTTTTTTTCCCTTTAAATGAGCTGGATTATAAAGTAGCAGATCTTTTGGTGAAGCAATTTTCTGTGAGTGTGTACAGACTTCTTGAGCAGTTGTGTTTCAGGTTAGGCATCACACTGGATCACCAGGGGGCATCAAAGTGTCTTTTATGTCTAGCTAAGTCAATATCACTATTCCACCTCACCCTAAGACATCATCAGTGAAAGCTTTTACTGTGTAAAGTGCACCTGTTTCCTTTCTGTGGCGAGAAACCAAACTGGTTTCTGTTAAGTCATTTGAATGCATGTGATGCATTATTCTGATAGTAAAGGCCTTTTCTAGCAGTTTCCCCCTACATTTATTAGGCTAATTGGTCTAAACCTAGTTACTTATTTTGAATTCTCTTTCCCTGGCTTGACAATCGGGACAAACATTGATTTTTTTCCATTTATTTGGGAAAGTATGCCATCTGTAGACACTTGTAAATCTCTATTATGAATGTTGTAAGTAGTTTAAATGTTATCAGTAAATAGGGAAAAATTGAAGGTATTAATATATTAACATATATTATCAGTATTATATCACTTGTGAAGCCATCCTCTTCGGGTGCTTTCTTTGGATCCATATTTTTGAGTATGCTGAAGATTTCCTGTTTAGCGAACGGAAAATCATCTGGTGTTTCTGGAGGTTCCTTTATCTGCTCCCTAATGTTTCTATAGCAGTCATTTTCCACTGTTTCGTTGTCTTCCAAGACAAAGTGTGTTATGTAGGTAGCTGTATCCTCTACACTTTCGGTAAATGTGACATGGTATTTTTTCAGGGTCACTAAATTTGTCATTGTTGATTTTCCAGCTGCCACTCTGTACACTATGCCCCATGGATTTGAGCATTCTGTTACATTACACAGTCTTTCCCAAGCTTTAAGCTTCTCTTCTCTCGGTTTACTTTGGTATTCTCTTTTCCCTTTAGTATCTTAGCTTTCCAATGGTTTCTTAAGCTGTCATTAGTAACTGTTCTCTGAAATCTTCCCTGCTTACCAGGCGGGTGCTCTAACCACTAAGCTACTGTGACAACCTGCCAGAATGACTTTGAATTCTCCAACTAATTTGTATTTCTTTGAGTAAACCACAAACACAGTCTTATAACAGAGACAATTACCCCAATGGGGGCTTACTATAGTACGTACTTTATGTCCCGGGATCAAATAACCTTCAGATGGTAATTCTTTATGCCAACAAACTTACTGTTGGTGTTTTTAAACACACAAGCCATGTTTGGGCAATCTTTGAGAGGTAGAATTGGAACTGAAAAAACCTGTGGTTCAAATCCTGGCTATGGCATTGAGCTTTTCAGTTCCAATTCTACATCTCAAACGTTGCCCATACATGGCTTGTATGTTTAAAAACACTAACAGTAAGTTTGTTGGCATAAGTAAATAATAATTAACAATTTATATGTTTCAGTAGCTTTTGAAATTACTCAATGTTTTATGTTTAGGGCAAATGTGGTAAAACCGAGAAGGTTTTACCTTAAGCTTTAGCATATGAAGGTGATTTACGTTTTTTATGTTGACTTCTCTGAAGGCGAAGAGGAACACATTGAAAACAGGGATCATGAAACTGATTCAGAAATAAAGGCAACAATCATTGGTGAAAAATCTGATAAGTAGGACTAAGAATGTCAAAGTGAGTAAACACTCTTGGGAACTATTGTAGTTTATGTAGGTTTGTTAATTAATTTAATTTTTTGTAGACATTCAGTTCCTTTGACTTACAATGTTCTGAAATGTTACAACTTACTTTCAATTTTAAGAACAGGACAAGAGGCATGTGATTTTGTAATAATTCTGCATACTACACTGTAACATTGTACAACATTTATCAAAAATATATTAAATAAATTGGCTATTAATATAAAAAGCCATAGTAACATAATAAAAACACAATAAATTGGAACTAGCAGCCACAAGTGTATAAATTTAACGATAGTTCAATATGGCACACAGAATGTGCCAGTGTGTTCACTCATGTAACATTCTTAGACATGCCCTCTTGATGGTTAAACCATGTAATGATGGTTTTGATGAAGGCGTTTTTGAAAATTTATATTTCATTGTCTTGGGTTACATATCTAGGTCGCAAGTTAGTATGGGTTTGAAAATGTCTCCCCTTATCAATTTTTGAAGTTATAATATTTTGGTCTGAAAAACTTTCCTCACTTCCACAGATCCAATTGGAGACCAGCTTCGTTGAAGAGTTATTACCTTTATTGAGGTCTATCCTTCTGCATCTAGTGCCTGCTTAAAATGTAGGTGTTCCTGTGTCCTCCTTAGAATGTAGAGTTTATTGCTAAGTATATATTCTTCCAGTGTTTTTCTGCGGTCATTACAAGTGATGTCAAACCACAAATTGCTTTTAGAGTTGCTGTCTATGCCAAAGATCAGTCCTTTACATGCTGCATGTTTTACTATTTCCTCCATTTTTCTATGCTGTTGTTGATGGTTTCATGTATAACCCAGTACATGCTACAGCAGATGAGCTTGGTGTTATAAGTAATTTCTATGACCCAGTGGCGGCTCGTGACTTGTCGCAGTGGGTGTACAGTACATTACATCCTCTCCACCTTTACTCCCTTTCTTTCTTAACACACACCACACAATTCTAATTCTAAATTCATGTGGGCAATTGAGCTCTTATGTTTTGCTATTTTTTGTTTTGAATGACCAATATCACGAGAACTATTATTTTTCCAGATACCATTTTTCTCACTCGCAAACAATAAGCATGGAAAACAGCTTTTCTTATAAAAATAAACCCGAAATATTTATCTCTTTTAGTTTCGCCATGTTATTCATTTCAACACTTTTATAGATTCAAATTTCCCGCTATGTGCAGACACAACTGCATGCAACTTGCTGCCAGAACACAAACATAACAAACATTAATGAACACTGTAACAAAATAACCATTCCAAACTGAAGTATTGGCCTTAGTAAATTACGACATGAAGAGTAATTATATGCATTTCTAATTGCTTAATAAGACTAGATGGAGTTGTGTTCATAACATTAATATAGTATAGAAGATGGCTACATTACATTTAGAACCATCACTGCCTAGTAGGTTCTGCTAAACGGGAGAAAAATGCTCGTAGCAAAGAAAACGGATTGTCAATTATGTTGCCTTAACTCGCCGTACTCTTAAATGCAAGCTTTGCACCACTCCCTGCGTGCCCCTCGCCTGAAAGCTACCTTCGCCAGTCGCAAAATAGGGTTTATGCGTTTCAGCTTGTTGACTGAATTGGAATGAGCTGACATTTGGTAAAGAGGGCGCGGGAAAATTAAACGAGCAAGTTCATGTACGTATAAGAAAGTTGGACATTCGACTTTCTCATATGCATGTCTATACACATTCGCAAGTGGAAAAAATTAGTGGGTGTGCAGTTCCGAGTATGCGATTCCCCAGGAGCCGCCACTGCTATGACCATACAATATTTGTCGGAAAGTTGGACAATAATGACTCCATCCAGACATGGGCGTCGCGAAGGGGGGGCAAGAGGGGCCGCGCCCCCCCCCCCTTGGAAGTTGATGAACTTAATGTGCACTCAATTACTGACTATTAAACTATTATTTTAATTTTGATGTAAAGAGCAACTTTTATGTAGCACAAGTTGATACGGTTATCTGCAACAAATATTATAAATATTGACAGTAAAATAACGAATTAATATCATCTGAGTGCAATCTTCCAACATGTGCCCCCCCCCCCTCCCTGGAAAAAAGTCTGCCGACGCTCATGCATCCAGATCTTTGGTATATTTTATTATGGTACCTCTTTTCCTTCAATCTCCAAGAGAGTACCTAGCATTAGAGAGATTTGGGTACCCCAGCTATGTTATTGATTACATATGGTTCTTCGATTAATATCCGATTTATTCTGTGTTGTCTTCTAAACCAGGTTGCTTGTAGCAACCCTTAGACGTTGCAGATTAAGTCGGATACGTTGCAATGCCACGTTAGCAGTCTATGTTCTGAATGATTCTCCCTAACATTGCTTTTAGGCTTTAACATTCTGTAGCAATGAATGATTTTCATGCATTTTGGTTTGAGGGTTGTATCTATTATACTCGTATATGTAGTAGTTGATACATTTAAAGTGGCGGTTCCACTGTCCTATAGCTTGCATTTCCCCATGTATAGAGGACAAATCTCTTCTCCCCTTCAATCTTTCCATTTGTGTCCAAATTTGCTGCATTTAAAGCATCTTAAGGGTGTCATAGTCTTCCAATGCACATCAATGCCATCCTACTTTCAATTTCATGTTTATTAGCAAGCTTCTTGTTTTGGCACTAACCTCTATTACTACATTACTTGCTTTTTCTTTATTTCTGAACAGAAATTTGAGTTTTACTTCTCCCTCTTGTAGGTGAAGCTATTCATTTTATGTCTTTATGATTCCCTCAGCATCAGCTATATGAATATATCCAGGAAAGATATAACCCATCATTGTTGGATTTCTTAATTTTGCAACAGTGGATTTCAAGTTCTGGTCACATATGTTGATTTCTGCTTTCAAAACCTCCATTTTCCTCTTTACTTTTGCTTTCTATTGGTAATCTGCCATCCCTAAGATCTTCCATAGCACAAATACCGACTGTTGGGTTTAAATGCCGTTTTATTTTATGCTTCACCTCTTGAGTAGATTCATTCATTTTGGACTGCACAAATAATTTGAAGCACCTTTGCTCAATGCATTTTTATGATCTCTGGATATTGTTCCCAGGTCCTACTGCGGTTGCTCTGCCTGCCAAAAGCTGATGTTCAACTTGTACTTTGATGATGCCACTTGCCCTGTTGGTTTCTGCTTTTCCTTTCTGCTTCTAACAAATCAACCTTTGCTTGCATGTCCCTAACGTTAATTTCCATTTCCTTTATTGCTTCCTTGCTCACATTCACCTCATCCTGCCAAGTCTCAGAAACCTTTCTTATAATACTTATGGAATTATGTATATCATCCCTTAGATTCTTTCGTAAATTTCCATTTTTTTTAACATTCAGCAAAGGTTTCCGAGGATTTTCGAAAGCGGTTTGGTCTACATCTACCATTGCCTTCATTCCAGCATGTCTTACTGCTCTGTAAGTTATACTCTCCTCAATTCTGGGCTAATAGTACTGTTAAAATAGCACTATTGCCTCTAAATTGACACTAATTACTTAAATTTAGTATACAATTTGTATAACTAGGTAAACCAACACAAACAAGTCTCTTTTGCTGAACACACAATTTGAAGGCAGAATGTAAGAAATAATGAGTAGAACTTCTTCCAATAACACTTTCACAAATAGAAAATTCACACTAAAACATGCACAGCTCTGATTTCAACAAAAGTAATGATATATATCCACCTTATAGCTCAAAACATAAAACACAAAAATGTCAGCTAGTAGCTTATCATGGCCTCTCTCTCTCTCTCTCTCTCTCTCTCTCTCTGTGTGTGTGTGTGTGTGTGTGTGTGTGTGTGTTGGCGCGCGCGCGCGTGCGTGTATGCATGTGTGTAGTGAACCATTTGCAAGATACTCCTCGTTGAATAAGGCATCTAGTATAGCTTATTGAGATACCCCAAAAAACAACCTTGACATTTTTCCCCAATTATGGTGCAGTCTGGTTATATTTGGTGATATTCCATCCGTTAGGTTGCATTAGTGCCGCTAACTGTTCGTAACATATAACCACGCTAAAGCTAAGGCCATAACTGGTGTTTTTTCATCTGTTACGTTGCCACAGAAGGGCTTGTTTATGAACATGTTGCAGAAAGGCCAACAGATAGATTTTAAAACAAGATTCTGTTTAGATGCCGTATTAATAAATTAATCAATCTGTAGACGTACTGCTCGTGTTTGCGTGGTTTTGTCTTGAATTCTTTTAGAGTAATATATGCTGTTATAGTTACTGTTGTTATTTTTGTGTTCGCTACACAGTAATGAATTAAATATACATTACGATATTTAGCGCTCGGAAGTGATTTTATCCAACATTGTTATTGCAGAACAAGATTTGCCGAAGATGAGTAGGTTCATCATATGTTGTGTGGTAACGATGTTCAAGCAATGTAATCGTTTGAAAGTATGTTACTTTAACCCTATGATATTTAAGGTTAGAAACGTTTTTATGTACGTTGGCAGAACCGCTTTTTGTGATTCTTTCGTCAGCTGTTTAGTGTAATGTCGGCCCAGGGGGGCCTCTTCCCGCTTCCCGAGCTGTCTGCTGATGACGTCACACGGGAGTGCCTCCCGCAGTACCGATATTCACACGTGCAGCTTACATTTTATGATATACTTCAAATCCCATCGTACTATCTAAGTATCTCTGCTCTACTTACCTTGTTTTCTAACATGAAATGTCAACGCAGGCGTTTTAATTTAAAACAAAGCTCTTATTTGGTAATATTTCGTAAAACAGAAATGAAAATTATCTGTAGGAAGAAGGAACAACAGTGTGCAATTATGACTTTGTTAAGAGCTTCAAACACGCTTTTTTCACTTTCTTCGACATTTAGGTTATTATTGCAACGCAGTCCTTATTAAAAGGCCTTTTAATAATGTAATGCACGAAAACAGATTGTGAGACTGACTTTCTTTCCCTATTAAGACAGTATTTTATTGCCTGAGTTGTTCTACTAAAAAATAACTGGGAGGCCACTCCTTTTCAGGAATATGAAAATACAACGCAGAGGAAAATGAAATAAATGACACAATTATGACAGCTGTCATTTTTTAAAATACCAATATATTTGAAACAGAGAGTGAAAGAGAGGGAGAGAGAGAGAGAGAGCGGGGGTGGGAATGTTTGCCTATCGCTTTCGCCTATGAATCCTTTATAATGTGTAATTGAAGTTTTTCTCTGTTAACATGCTCTGTTAACATGAATATATAGAAGGATAAGGCTTGGTAAGAATACTTTGTAGGTACAATAGTGAGCAAAGAAAATCATGTGTATGTAGCACATCAGATTTTTACCATTAAATATATGTTGTGCATATTTTAATACATTAAACAACTATAAATAATTTTAGTTATACATATTGCGCGATTTCATAGATGACCACGACTTTCAAGACCAAAGCATAGTGATGGAATCTGCTTTTTAAAAATCTGACTTCCGCTTCAGCTGTAATGAAAAGTGTGATGAACCTATTTCTGAAATGTTTACCTCAAATAAGTACATAGTAAAGCATAGTAAATAAGAACATTTTGTAGAAGTTAAGGTACACATATACGTTTGGACAAAAAATCCAGTTTTTGGTGAAACACAATAATTTTTTTGCCACGTTGATCTTTCAGTCAAATATATTTTTTGTGGTACTCAAAATTTACATTTGGACTTTACATCATTGTAGAATGTATTTTTGTGTAAAAAAAGCAAATTTCTTGTAAACCTCATTGCAAACACAATTTTTAACCAATCATCGTGATTCTTTTACCGAAATGTTTCTAATTACATGCAAAATGTTGTGAAGCACAATTGCTAACTTCCATTAACTTATTAAATATTTGTGATTTTTATTGCAAAATTGCCATTATTTTTAATTATACTTTTGTTTACAACCGAACATAATTTTTTTCTCAGAACATTTAGCTCAACCATTCTGTTTCATAACATTCCTTGTTTTATTCTGATTAATTTGGTATATAAAGTTAGTGATTCTCTTAATTTTTAGTATGTCATTTTTGATTCTGAATGTCACAAAATGTACATATTTTTAGTTTTGAGAAAACGAGGAAGTAAAGTTTGTGGTATAACTGCAGTTCTGTACTCAAAATTTAAACAGCTAGAACATCTCTGTTACATAAGTAGGACCCTCTTCCTCAATATTTCTAGCTTCCTTGAGCTTCCTTCGGCCTCTAAATTATCTTCTGCGCTGCTCTTTTTCTGGGGTGCTGCTCTTTATACTGTGACATAGCCGTGACTCATCTGATTTCAGAACTCCTGACATTGTGTATTTACCTGGTACAATTTTCATCCTGTGCAGGGTCTCTGCTTCCACGGTGTTACCACAGTTAAAATGCGATATAGCATCCATTATCCCCAGTTTTAGGGTTTCTAGACCTAAATAGGTTTCTTTCCTACATCTTCACCGAATCATCCCATTAAATGACTCATTGGCATTCTGTGTTAATCCATGTAGGCATTTGGATAGCATTTTTGGATCACAAAGTCTTCCATACACGCCTGAAGTATTTTCAGTGGTATTCCTGGTTTATGCTTATATGAACCAACTGGTCAGATTTGACAACAGATTTATAACTTTTGGAATATTAGCCAAAATACAAGAAGAAACCTAAAAAAAAAGCACTCGATGCCACGCCCCCTTTTAGTTTAACAGCATCACATGGTTCCCTTTGAATCCTTCTAGATACAAAACTACGCATCAGATTCAAATAAATGATATATCATTTGAAAGCAGAAGAACAGAGCTAATAAATAATGCAAAAAAAAAAAAAAAAAACGAAACTTTTGGTCCAAAAGTGGCATTTCAAACGTATATGTGTACCTTAAAATAAATAATAATGGGTAAGAAAATCTTGTGAGCATAACATATCAGATGTTTTATAATATGCTATATATATATACCACATTCTAAAACAAGCAAATTACATGCTATTTACCTGTACTTCCAATCACTGTTAGCAAGCATAGGCCAAATATTCTGTGTAATGTGGGGCATCATTGTCTTGCCTCCAAGACCACATGCTAATCTATCCAGTGCAGACTCCCCGATGATAGGAATACTGAAACATTACAGTGACTTTTATAATACTAGCATAATACAAGTCTTCACCATCACATGCAGTGCCACATGGGAGCAAAATGTACCTCTCATTGTCGTCCTCAACAATGTCGTCTGAAAGACTCCATTCAGCATCATCCTCCAAGTCAGTCATCATTTTTAAAGTCTGCTGTACTATCAAGGGGATATACTTGCCTCCTACTTTACGTAACATCGCAGGTGCATTTTCTGCCAAAGTTACGATTAATTCCAGAGCAAGCTGTCTCCAGGAACCTGAATATTCTTCATTTGAAAGTACCTTCATGTAGAGCTCCAGAATATTGTCCAACTGTGGTCTCAAGAATTTGGGAGCAGTTTCAGCAACATCAATCAAACTCTTCATTAGCATGTCATCTTCTTTCTCAATGCTTACTGCTGTTACCTATGAAGGGCACATAAAGTACACTGAGTTTAGTCAACAGTTTGTTATCCTTATAACAAAACTTGACAATAATCAATGACAACCAACATCTTCAACACTTCACCTTTAGATGATTCCTTAAGTGTTTTAAGGTTGCATTTAGAATGAAAACATGTTGATCCATAAGTGGCAAAATGGGGAAAAAATTAAAAGAATCAATACCAAGCTTAACAGAAGTTAGTTCAAGTTTCATCTTCCTCATTAGCAAACTATCTGTAAGGAGGCTATGACCTAAAATTAATTCTGACAACGGTAACTGAGTCACATGCACTAACAAATAATGGTGGCAAAGCTATATACGGTGATTGAGGTGCTAAATAAGGATTTAAAAAAGGCAGCTGAGGAAATGCAAAGGTGTAAACAGAAAATCAGGAGCTTGGAGCTAATACATAGATGCTCAAGGAAGAAAAATCATACTCTATAAGACAAAAAAAAAAAAAAAAAAAAAAAAAAAAAAGGCCAGCTAGGAAAAGTGTTAGCATTTGAAGCACTGACACCTCAAATCACTTTGTAGCTTTGGGAAATCCAGGGGAAGAAACCAGTGCAGAAATAAAAAGTTATGTTAAACTGCAAAGCATCAAAACAAAACACAAGATAATAAATAAGCAACAAAAGAAAATTGAGGAAAATATAGAAGGATACAAGAAGAAAAAGGAAGAAAATAGGGTTATGATGTAATGATTTCATAATTAAAGGCGTTGCAATAATCTTCAGGTTGATTACGGGACATGATTGTCTGGCAAAACGTTTGAACACAATTGGGATATATTTTTCACCACTCTGTCCACTATGTGACCTGCAAGAAGAGATGGACCAAGACCATCTTCAAATATGCCCGGCCACTTCTAGCGCCACATCCATCGGTGAAAAATATTGGAGAGCAAGTGGATTAATGACTTCATTGTGAGAAATCCAGCATTAGAAAACAACAACATAAATAGTAAAACAAAAAAGGTAAAAAAGTGCCTAGTGGAATGAAAGCGGAATATTTACCAAATATATTGGTAAAGGAAATGGTTGAAAAAGAAGCAGAAATAGTGGTGCTGCATGTTGGTACAAATGATATCACTAGTTTCAAGAGTGTAGATGAAGTAGTGGGGGAAGTGTACTCGGTCATTAGTACTGTAGAAAGGTGCTTTCCAGTAGGAAAATCGTGGTAAATAGTGTCGGTTGAAGATGTGGTACTAAAACATATAAAAAACATTAATGTAGGAATTCAGTGGGCTTGTAATGTATTGCATACAATTTTTGCTGACATACACTATTTCTTAGATGGTAGTTGCATTGGTAGAGATGGACTGCATCTAAATAGAAAAGAAGCCTTTGTACTGAGTAAGACAATTCCAAAAATTTTGAATATATACATGAAACAGGGAAACTGATGGAGATAAAAGAAGGTAGAAATAGTATTAAAGAAACAAATAACTATATCGTAAGCTCAATTGAGAAACAACTTGGGGGCACATTTGGACTGAATATAGGAAAAAACAAAGAAACAATGGAATAATGGTGGGTGTGATTTAATATTGTTTCATCCAAATGTTCAATATATTAGGAATAAAAGAGTATTTATTATTGTAAATATAAATGTTGTAGAACCAGATATCATGGTATAAATAGAGCACACTCTAAAAAATGGAAAAAATATTGGCAAACAATTATCAGGGCTACTCATTAAGGGCATACTACTGCACGCAAGAAAGAGTACATAAGTGAGGGTGTTATCATTTACGTTGATAACAATATAAAATTCAAGGAAATAAATTGCAAAAATTATTATTTATTTATGCCAACAAACTTACTGTTGGTGTTTTTAAACACACAAGCCGTGTGTGGGTAAAGTTTGAGAGGTAGAACTGGAACTTAAAAATTCAATGTCACAACTGGGATTTGAACCATAGACCTTCCGCATACCGGGCGGCTGCTATACCACTGAGCTATTGTGACAAACTGCCAGAATGGCATTAAATTCTCAAACCAGTTCGTGTTTCTCCTGGTAAACCACAAAGGTAGTCTCACATCAGAGACAAATTACCCCAATGGTGACTTACTGTTGTAAGTACTTTATATCACAGGATTAAATAACCTTCAGATGGTAATTATTATTTATTTATGCCAACAAACTTACTGTTGGTGTTTTTAAACACGCAAGCCGTGTGTGGGCAAAGTTTGAGAGGTTGAACTGGAACTTAAAAATTAAATGCCACAACTGGGATTTGAACCACAGACCTTCCGCTTACCGGGCGGCTGCTCTACCATTGAATTTTTAAGTTCCAGTTCTACCTCTCAAACTTTGCCCACACAGGGCTTGTGTGTTTAAAAACACCAATAGTAAGTTTGTTGGCATAAATAAACAATAATTACCATCTGAAGGTTATTTAATCCTGGGATATAAAGTACTTACAAACGTAAGTCACCATTGGGGTAATTTGTCTCTGTTGTGAGACTGCCTTTGTGGTTTACCAGGAGAAATACGAGCTGGTTTGAGAATTTAATGCCATTCTGGCAGTTTCTCACAATAGCCCAGTGGTAGAGCAGCCGCCCGGTAAGCGGAAGGTCTATGCCTCAAATCCCAGTTGTGGCATTGAATTTTTAAGTTCCAGTTCTACCTCTCAAACATTGCAATAATTATGTTGTTGATAAACATTGTGAGCTGGCTGCAATTGAGATTGCCCAAAAGGAAAATAAAGTAATAATAATCGGTGTATATAGACAAGTATTGTAATGTAATTGTTCACAATGAGTCATGTTAACATAAAATAAACATTGAATTAAATATTTCTGTATCTCCGGTCAGAGATCCATATATGTGATACACACAATGCAGCTTTTCTAACCTTTGTACTTGCGGTTTTGTTCCATAGTTACTTAATAATATAAAGTACACTGAAGCCCCTAACATCAATACACAAGGGCATATCTGATGAATATAAAGATTTCCTACTCCTAGGCCATATTTTGAAAATGTCACAAAGTTTTGTAACATCAGATAAATGACCTCAGTTGTGCAGCTGATATTACACTTGGCATGATTTTATCTCCAATTACTAACATAGTCCATGTTAGTATATCTTTGAGAATGAGTTGGAGTCAACTTGAAACATGTTAGCTGCATAAAATCTTGCAATATTACTAAGATAAGTGAAGCTTTTAGTACCTAATTTGTTCTTACTTTAGATTCTTGTTGCTTCACTGTTAATTGCTTCATCATTTCCTTATATGGGTCAATCCACTTCAAATCGAACACCCGTAAAACACGACTTTTTCGTAGGAGGTTCAAATTTTTTTATGTATAACAGGAATCAAATAAAGAGACCCGTATTTTTTTTATTTCCGTATCTTTAAATTACTTGCTTAGTTATGGCTATTAGAAACTAAGCAATTTCTGCGCGCACCGTCATATAAAATCACTTGTTACTCTAAGGCCATATAGAGTTGAGAGTTGGGGTTTGGCGCACTGGAAAAGTTAAATATAACACTTTTGACAACTTTCGATCAATCATTATTACACATAAATTTTGGAATGTTTTTTTTAATGGCATATTTTGTAAAACCAAAAATAGAATTTAAATCGATGTGCTAAAAACCTAAAAAAAATACACACGTATTCCTTGACATTTTATCTATAAAATAAGATGTTGAAAACTATGGAGCTTGCATTAGTGCATTTGCTACAATTTTTTTCTGGAGGCCTGCAAGCGCACAAGGACGAGTAACAAGCTAGGTGACTGCAGACAGCATGCGAATTGCTGCGTCAGCTATGCTAGTCAGATAGCTTCTTCTTACTAAGGCAGTACAGTCCATGCAGAAAAATGTCTCCACGATGTACCTTCTTTCTGATACTCCTGCGGCATCTGATACATGCTTTTGAACTTTTGAATTTTTTTGAAAAAATCTTCTGATGTAAGCAGTTCTTTGCGTTTAGCTTGTTTAAGATTCAACAACAGCGATACCCGAGAGGAAAGAAAGAGGGTTGATAATTTAGTCCTATACATAAAATATTTACATCCTTTGTGGAAAATTGTAAAAATACCTATTCAGTTGGGAAGTGCTGCACTATTCATGAAAAGCTAGAAACTTTTAGGGATAATTGTTTCTTCAGGCAGCACGTACCTAGCAAACCAAGGACTAAAAATATTTGCTTTGGGGGATGCTAGGATGTATTGCACCACCATCTTGGAAATACAGGGTGTTTCATGAAAATTTATCAACACTTTGAATGGCTATAAAATTATTCATGAATACAGAGACAAGTTTAAAGCCTTGAATTGCAGAAGGAAAATGTAATTAAAGAATCATGTTTGCAAATGTTTAAATTGATGACCATTATTGTCCACACAAAGTTGATAACGTGAACCAGTAGATTCTCAAACCTCACAAAACAGTGCATTTGGAATTTTGCAACATTGTCTTTCAATTTCCAATTTCAATGCATCAATTGTTCTTGGTGTTGTGCAAGAAACTCTGTCCTTGAGATATCCCCATAAAAATAAGTCCATTGGCATAAGATCTGGGATGTTCAATGCTACCCCTTGTCCAATCCATGGTTTGGATAAGCTGCATTGAGGTAAGCTCTTACATCGCAAAAGTAATAAATAAGGATCCCCTCCTCCTTCCATCTTGCTGAAGTAAATCTTATCATCAATAGACATCTCTCCACTGTGTGGACTGATGGACTCCTGCAGCAAGGTTAAGTCCTACCTGTTACCACTGTCAGTTCTGTTAAAAATAATGGCCCTATGATTCCTAATGCTGATATCCTACACCACAGTTACCCCTAGTAAGTTTATGTGTAGTCATTCTATAAATACATTTTGCTTCTGTAATTCAACCCCTTTAAAGTAGTCTCCATGTTCCTAAATAATGATGTTATAGTCATTTAAAGAGTTAGTACATTTTTTGAGACACCTGTATACAGGATGGAAATGAAATAATCTGTTAAGACTGTGGTGGTGGTGGTGGTGGTGGTGGTGGTGGTGGCGGTGGCGGTGGCGGTGGCGGTGGCGGTGGTCGTCGTGGTCGTCGTGGTCGTCGCGGTGGCGGTGGCGGTGGTCGTGGTCGTCGTGGTCGTCGCGGTAGCGGTAGCGGTGGTCGTGGTCGTCGTGGTCGTCGCGGTAGCGGTAGCGGTGGTAGTAGCAGTGGCAGTGGCAGTGGCAGTGGCAGTAGGAGTAGGAGTAGTAGTAGGAGTAGTAGTAGGAGTAGCAGTAGGAGTAGCAGTAGGAGTAGCAGCAGGAGTAGCAGCAGCAGCAGCAGCAGCAGCAGCAGCAGCAGCAGCAGCAGCAGCAGCAGCAGCAGCAGCAGCAGCAGCAGCAGCAGCAGCAGCAGCAGCAGCAGCAGCAGCAGCAGCAGCAGCAGCAGCAGCAGCAGCAGCAGCAGCAGCAGCAGCAGCAGCAGCAGCAGCAGCAGCAGCAGCAGCAGCAGCAGCAGCAGCAGCAGCAGCAGCAGCAGCAGCAGCAGCAGCAGCAGCAGCAGCAGCAGCAGCAGCAGCAGCAGCAGCAGCAGCAGCAGCAGCAGCAGCAGCAGCAGCAGCAGCAGCAGCAGCAGCAGCAGCAGCAGCAGCAGCAGCAGCAGCAGCAGCAGCAGCAGCAGCAGCAGCAGCAGCAGCAGCAGCAGCAGCAGCAGCAGCAGCAGCAGCAGCAGCAGCAGCAGCAGCAGCAGCAGCAGCAGCAGCAGCAGCAGCAGCAGCAGCAGCAGCAGCAGCAGCAGCAGCAGCAGCAGCAGCAGCAGCAGCAGCAGCAGCAGCAGCAGCAGCAGCAGCAGCAGCAGCAGCAGCAGCAGCAGCAGCAGCAGCAGCAGCAGCAGCAGCAGCAGCAGCAGCAGCAGCAGCAGCAGCAGCAGCAGCAGCAGCAGCAGCAGCAGCAGCAGCAGCAGCAGCAGCAGCAGCAGCAGCAGCAGCAGCAGCAGCAGCAGCAGCAGCAGCAGCAGCAGCAGCAGCAGCAGCAGCAGCAGCAGCAGCAGCAGCAGCAGCAGCAGCAGCAGCAGCAGCAGCAGCAGCAGCAGTAGTAGTAGTAGTAGTAATAGTAGTAGTAGTAATAGTAGTAGTAGTAGGCGTAGCGAGATGACGTTTGCGGGCTTCACTGAAGGATAAATGTTCTTTCACCCGCAGTATAGTCTTCTCATCCAAAACACGGGGACAATCCTGGGATGTCGCTGTAAGAGCACCCCTACAATTCACGCAGCAAACAAAAGATTGACAAGCTCCGTCTCGGTCATCCTTACGACGCTTGGCGCAAACAGGAATTGAAAGTTTGCAAGACACTTTAGTATGGCAAAAGCGTTGCCACTGAAAGCAACGCATAGGACGTGGAACATATTGCCGTACAGGGATCACTTTGTACCCCGCCTTAATTTTCGAAGGTAGGTCAAGCCATCGAAAGCAAGAAACAGGGTATGGCTAGGCACCTGGACACCATCGCATTTAGCCCTGACACGGTAGACCTCAAAGACTCCTTGATCCGATAAATAACCCAAGATCTCTTCCTCTGACATGTCATCCAACAGGGGGGTGGTGACCCCCTTTGTAGAGTTTAGACTATGGTGCTTCTCGACACGGATAGTATATCCGTGTGGTAGTTTGGCCCTTAACAATTTGTCAAACTGGGCTGAGGTAAATGGCTCAATAAGAAGAGAACCGTTACAGAGTCTGGTACACGACTTTACAGGACTGGCTATTTTATCAAGACCGGCCTGAATGATGAAAGGGTTCACTTTCACAAATGACTGAGAATCTTCCAATCTACTGATAACCAGGTACCGAGCTGCTGACACTGCAGTTACCTCTTTTACTTTGTGCACTTGACGTCGTCTTTTTGGTGTGTTTGTAGCCATAAAAGGGTTACATAAAGTTCATCCCCCAATGCTACCCACCCACCACGGAGCCCAACGAGGGGTCATCCCACTGAGATGACAGGGCTACACAGGGGATATAGCGAGCTCGCCATTCCAATCACCCTGGAGTTCAGTGTAATACCTAATCCTGGCCGATTGACTAGGAATGGGTTAGTCCCTAGCCTCCCGTTTAGAGGAAGCAGAAACCAAAGCGGTGTATCAGAAATGCGCACCCTCCCCGGATTCAGAAAAAGACTGTCCGGGGCTCAGATATGCACCCCTCAACCACCGGGATAATCCTTTCCACCGACACAGGTCTCCACGCACGGCCTACACGTGGGTGGGCGATTTGACTGACTCCCTCACCACGAAGAGGAGCCCACACCGAGGGAGTCAGTTGGCTCGATGCCCCAGGTGTGCCAAACCCGGACGTACCGTAGTAGGTCCCCCTGGGGGGCTTATGTGCTAGTGATTACATGCTAGTGATTACATACTCACACTGACATCACATGTGATGATGTCACTACCCACCACTGAATTCAAAACAAATCTACCAACCAAATCAACAGACGGTACTCGAAACTCATAACACGGTCCTTATTTTTCAAAATGAATATGCTTTCTCAAACCATCAAATCAATGAATCCATTTAATTGCTTTAATAATTTAACCTCTGCATTTATTTCGTGACTAAATGACCTAAAATGATCTGCCACAGCTGATTTATCTGTTTATATTTTATGCTTCTAAAATGTTCTTTTACTCTGGTTTCCAGATGACATTTGGTTTTACCAATGTAAACATTATCACAATCCAGATCGTCAACTTGATAAGTGCCAGACTTTTTGTAATTTGGAATTTTGTCCTTTTTAGAAACTATTAAACAAATTTTTAATGTTAAATCTATTTTTAGGAGCTGAAATTATGCCATGTTCTTTAAAACGTGTTATAAATTTTTTTTACTAGCCAAAGGGTGATAAGTAAACCTTTTAAATTTAGTCTTTAATTCTTTTGAAAGTGGAAGCCTCATTTATAGCCTTTTGATTTTTAAATTTCTCTATTCTTTTTACTTTGTGTACTACATTTAGTAAAAGAAGTATTCTATTCCACCCAAAAAATCAATGTCCAGATTTCACCAGAAATACGCTTTGAGTCCCTCTGAATCCTAAAAAAGCATTTTTAGAAAAAGGTCTGTGAGCGTGTCTGTGTCTGTCTGAGTCTGTCAGTCTGTGGACAGCGTAACTCAAAAGTGAGAAATCAGTTAAAAATCAAAGTTAGTGTTTAAGTTTAACGTCCTTTAAGAATGCAAAACAAAGATTTTGAAGAAAATTCCTCCACCCTAAACTACCCTTTACATGGAAAATTTTTCAAAATTTTGATTTTCTTGAAAATGGCTCTAACAATTTTGATTAAAATGCCATATGTTTGACATATTTTTATGACAAATGAAATGTATATCTTGAATTTTCTGACTATAGCCCATGAAGTTCTATTTACTCTGGATGACTTTTACATAACTGGTAAACTGTAAGAGATAGACCAAATCTTACTATACGAAAATGTAGATCTTGCTAAAACACACAACTTATCTAAAAGCTTCACTTATCTTAGTAATATTGCAAGTTCTTTGGTGCTGACAAGTTTCGAATTGACTCCAACTCATTCTCAAAGCTATACAAACAAATTAGCTACCACAGCTACTGATGCTCATATTAATCACCAATCTCTGAAAACAAAAACCTATAAATACAATCCATTTTAGGAATTTCAAAACTCAGAACATGGTTTCTGGTTTTACTTTCTCTACTGGTAAGTAGAGGAAGCGTTGTATTCCACCCAAAAATTCAATGTCAAGATTTCACTGGAAATATATGTTTTGAGGCCCCCTGAATCCAAAAGGGTATTTTTGGAAAAAGGTCTCTGTGTGTGTGTGTGTCTGTGTGTGTGTGTGTGTGTGTGTGTGTGTGTGTGTGTGTGTGTGTGTGTGTGTGTGTGTGTGTGTGTGTGTGTGTGTGTGAGATTGTGTGAGTATGTGTGTGCCCTGTCAGCCTGTGAACAGCATAACTAAAAAACGAAAAGTCAGTTAAAAACCAAAGTTGGTATTTAAGTTTAATGTCTTTCAAGGATGTGACACGAAGATTTTGAAGAAAATAGCCCCACCCTAAACCACCCTTTACATGGAACATTTCTCGAACATTTTGATTTTCTTGAAAATGGGTCTAATGATTTTGATTAAAATGCCATATGAGATATTTTTATGACAAATGAGATGTATATTTTGAATTTTCTGGCTATAGCATATGTAGTCCAGTTTAGTCTGGATGAGTTTTGAACACCTCGTAAACCGTACGAGATAAGATAAAATCTTACTCTATAAGAAATGTAGATCTTGTTAAAATACACAATTTATGTCTCAATAAATTTTTGTGTAGAGTGAACCATTTCGGAGATATTCCTTGTTTTGTGTGTCAGTTTCAGAAAACTTGGAACTTTCATCCAATGGAACATAGTTCATTTGTTTACATGTTAAGCATGCAAAGAGAATGGCTCAAAGCTTTAAATGGTTTGACAATTGCTCAAAGCCTGTTGTATTCCCATATTCCCCTTGCACCTCCAAGGAAATAAGCAATAAGATAATTTGTACAAATGTTTATCTCAACTAACATGAAGATATAGGAATAAGAGTTTGTAAGAATGGTTAGTACAAGAGTAGAGAAAGTCATATAAGCGCAACACATCAGATTTTTTAAAATAAATAACTTTTCCCAAACCATTAAATGTATAGGTAAACTTAATTGCTTTAATAATCTAACCTCTGGATTAATTTCACCAAAATTGATCAGAAATGATCTGCCACAGCTGATTTATCAGTTTGTTGATATCTAATATTTCTAAAATGCTCTTTTATTCTGGTTTCTAAATGATGTTTAGTTTTACCAATATAAACCCTATCAGAATCCAAACAGTTAAATTGATAAAATCCCGATTTTTTATAATTTGGAATTTTATCTTTTTTGGAAAAATTTAGTAAATTTTGTATATTAAATTTATTTTGAGGTACCAAATTTATTCCATATTCTTTAAACATTTTTGTAAATTTTTTATTGGCCCACTGATGATAAGTAAAGTTTTTAAAATACAATTATATTTTACTTTTGAGGGTAGAAACCTCTTTAACAGCCATGTTTTTCTATCTTTTATGTATAAAATCTGTATTAAAACCATTAATTACTGCTGTGTAATAATGTGTTTATATTCTGTAGAAAATTCTTCCTTATTAAGGGGTGTACTTATTAACCTATAAATTAAACTATTGAAAACAGCAAATTTATGTGCAAAGGGATTAAAACATTTATTTTTTATGTAATTATCAGTGTAAGTTTTCTATAAATACCAAAATTCAATTTATTGTTATGTTTTTTAATTTTTAAGCATAGGAATGGAAGGTATCCATTATTTTCGGTTTCCAAAGTGAATTGTATGGCTTTATCCTATAAATTTAAAAGTTTTAAACTATCATTTATCTGTTTTTCATGGACAACAGCAAAACTGTCATCCACATATCTATATTATATTTTAAAAAGTAGAGGGAATGGTCTTGAAATTTGAACTTCAAAGAAGCTCATGAAAAGATTAGCAAGAAATGTCAAAAGTCGACTACCCATTGCCAAGCCAAAAGTTTGTTGAAAAAGATTACTATTAAAACTAAAGAAATTTTGATCTAAACAAAGATTTGTAAGTTTTAGAAAATCAAGATTTGTATGTTCTAGAAAATCATCTATTAATTCCTTGTTTAATTCTAAAGAATTTAACCATTTTTTTAAAAAAAAATCAAAACTTTTTTCCCTAGGAATCCTAGGAAATAAAGTGGTTACATCAAAAGAAACAAGTTTATCATTATCAGACAATACTATACTGCTAATCTTTTTACTAACTCAAAAGAATTTTTAATACTTAAAACTTTCAAACTGATCAAAGGTACTGAATTTTACCATTTCACTAAATTGTGCATAGGTGAATTTATACAATTTATAATTTGTCTCATTTTATTTCCTGGGTTGTGAGTTTTGGGAAGTGCATACCATCTGTGTAAAACTGGATTATTAACTTTTATTGTTTGTATAGAGTTGAGAATGAGTTGGAGTCAACTTGAAACGTGTCAGCCGCAAAATATCTTGCAATATTACTAAGATAAGCTTTTAATTTCTAATTTGTTCTTACTTTTAATGCAAGAGGTGTTTCATGCAACAATGACATAATCTTTGGAATGCCCAATGTACATTTGTCACATAAATATATCAATTGCAAGATGTATGTATAAAGCATTGGTGCTGAGGTTCGCAACTAATGACTGGAGGTTAGGTTACTTAAATTAGATATTTATGTGACTTCACTCTAACATGAAGTCACATAAATATCTAATTTAAGTAACCTAACCTCCAGTCATTAGTTGCGAACCTCAGCACCAATGCTTCATACATACATCTTGCAGATGATATATTGAAACTGCATGTGTTTACCACATATGTAAGTGTTAGAAACAAACTATCTTGCTATTTATTGTGAACATGAATATCGTGTTAGGTCAGTATACAGTTGCACACAGTCCGTATACCCCTGTACTAAATTTAAAATTATGTGAGTAAATATGTTTTTTTGAGGTTTGTATATATTCATATTATTCTCCTGTCAGATACTCATTGTTGACGACTTTGATTGTTCAATTGTTGTCGCTCTTATGACAACAAATCAACAAATCTTATAAATCCAATTAGTTGATGCCGAGATATTGGAAAAAAAAAAAAAAAAGGCTGATACAAGTGATTACACAATTGAGGAATGCTTAGTGTCTGCTGTGTGGGTTCATGAGCATCAAATTAATGGCAAATCAATGAAAAATGTCATGGATGATTTTGTTAAATGGTTTGTGAAAGCAGCACTGACAAAGAAGACATTGTTAGCATGGGAACGGAAAACATTTTTAATGGGCAGTTTTTGCAACGCGACGAGAAGTGGAAGACCATCCACCAGACTTGGACTTTGTGCTGACATGGAAAAATCTATCCCAACAATCTCCGGTTAAATCCTTAAGGAAATGTGCTGCAGAGTTAGGGGTACCGGAATCAACCGTGAGGAAACACATTAAAGTGGATCTGAAAATGAAGTGTTGGTGTCCATTGAATGTGAATGAGTTATCAGATGCTGATTTGGAGAAACATGTTAATGCTTGTGGGTGGATGCTGCAACAATTCCAAAGAATGTCTGAGAAGCCAAAAGTCATGTTCACAGATGAATGTGCGATTGATCGCAGTTCCTGTAACTGCAATGTTTATTTATGGGAAAAAGGAAATCCAAATTGTTTTGAAAAAATTGAGCACAACCCACCACATGTCATGATCTGGGCCGGAATGACAGAAACTCATGTTTGGCCCATATTGTTTTTTATGGTCCTGTTAATCAGAACACTTATCTCCAGATGATTGATGACTGGCTCCTCCCACAGCTGCAAAGTGCAGGAATCTTAAACAGTGTTTGGTTTCAACATGATGGGCACCAGCTCACTTTGCAGTGGCTGTTCGACAAAGCCTGCAAGCAGTCTTTGGGAACCGCTGGAATGGTAGAGGATTGGACAATCTCACATGGCCTCCAAGAAGCCCTGATCTAACAACTCCAGATAATGCACTATGGGGTTACATCAAAGAGAAGGTGCGGAAGCAGCGGTACGCTACAACTGCTTGTTGTAGTGTTTTAACCCCCGCTTTTTACTGGTACGGCACCCCAGGCGATGACACTGATGACACATGGAATGAAGATGGAGCACCGGTGCAATGAGATGGCGGGGGAAACCGGAGCACCCGGAGAAAACCCGCCCTGACGCCGCTTCGTCCACCACGAATTCCACATGCAGGTCCCTGGGATCGAACCCGGGCCGCCTAGGTGGTAGGCGAGCGCGCTAACCGCTCGGCCACGGCGTCGCCGCCACAACTGGTGAACTGCAAAATGCGGTGCGAGTAGCTTTCCAGACAGTGACTCCAATGATGTTGAGTAATATGAACACGAGAACATGGTGGCATATTTGGCTGTGCAGAGATAATGGGGGGGGGGGCACATACCGATGTTTGGGAGTCCTAAGATGTAAGGAGAAACATTTAGTTACATAAATATTGGAAATTTGTACTTTTATTGCATGTCTGTTTGAATTTAATATAGGGGTATATGGACCTTTGTGCACACTGTATAAATTGAATAGGGCAACTCACTTCTGCTAGGTGCGCATGCACAGTAAGTAGATTTAGACTTAGCTTGTTCCATTTCATTTCAAGTGAATTGGTGTATTCCTGGCTGATCAGAGCATATTTAAAGTTTCTTTTCTTTAATTTCTATGTGACTTCCTAATGGATGTAATACTGCAACGCATATTGGAAGTTAGAAAACAACTTTTTGCAGCATTTAAAGGAAGAATCTAATTTCAAGTGAGGTCCTTGTCTTATGATAGCATAAGCCGCTCAAATAGAACAGGTCAAATATTCAGACCTTTAAATGTACGAAATAAAATCTTTGTAATTAAACGAAAATGTAAGATTTGAGGTAATGTTTTCATATGAGCTAAACAGCCCTAACCTCACTTTTTCACGTAATTTTTTGGGTCTGGCACACCGTGACAAAACATCTGAATTCAACACATGGCTAATGTTACTTAAATGCTTTTATAGAGCATAAGAATAGTTCATTAATCCATTGGTAGAAGCTGACTACCCAATCAACAGGTTGTGCGATGTTGCCATACACTCTCACCTTTAAATGCAATTACCTGGTTAACAATGCATTTAATTCAAAAAGTTATTGGAATGTTTTGTTTTTTTACATACACTCTCTCACTTCCTTCAGTCTGACATTCACTTCCATCCTATATTTTGGTAAGCAGCCAGCAGGGCCATTAGCAACAAACCAACAGATGCTGTGAAATATCTCACTTCTATGGTCTCAGGAACTGGGCGTACTATAACCATAGATATTCACCTTCTTAGAATTAGATAATTACTTGCTTTAGAACAATCTTGCTCTGGTTGGTACTGTGAGGAAGAATACATCTGAAACTCCCCCAGAGTTTAAACAATCAAGGAACTGGGGGGTGGGAACAACAATGTCTGGGTTTCAGAGAAGCTCAACACTAATATCCAGTTATATCTAATGTCTTATGTCGCAAAGAAAAGCAAGGCGATTCTGACATTCCCCCAAATACATCATAATAAGGCAATTGATACATCTAGTGATAAGAAAAAGTAATAAATGAAAATCTTTTGTAACCAAATTGGAAATCATTACTGTCAATCAGCAATACAGTACGTATTGTCGCCAATCGCATTATTGTGGGCACTACCGCAAAGGAGCCGAAGGGAAGAGACAGAGAATGGCCGCATTGTTGGGGCGCTTGCCGAAAGAGAGAAAGGGATAGAGACTTCTGGAACTTTCTGCTTTGTATTTCACCGCAATAATAACTGAACTTTCCTGAAGTTTCCAGAATAGTGCCTGGGAGATATAAATAGCGGTTAAGTGTGAGAAGGGACTAATTCGGAGCCGTGCGGTTGGTGAATCGGAAAAGACTTTCTTGCTGTTGCAACGAGTGTAAAAAGACTGTACGGAAATAAAAGTGTTTCTTTATCTCGACTACATCTGTCTCCTTTACTTGACACCCACCAAAGGCACAGTATGTAACCAGAAAAACCAAAAGATGACCTATAGTGATTTATGATGAACATTGCAGCTATAAAAGCACAAATAATATACCATGCAAATAACACTGATGCTAGCACTAGGCATAGTGAATTTCTGAAATATCTAGTATGTAATCTAGCTGACGATACTGGTGCTATCATTCTCGGTCTTCATTACTGCCAAGAAATCTCAAACAAGATATTTAGAGTCTTTATCCAGATGAAGGTGCAGTCCAACCTGTAGAAGAAGACCAAGGTCCAAAATTATGTACATGCTGTGAATGTGGTCATTCAAAAGCTGATACACCAAGTACAAATGCCGGAGCTGTAACAAATTTCTGTGTTTACAACATGCATGGCAGGTATGCACTGACTGCTAACTTACACAGCTTAAATGTGATATTCCAATTGTAAACCATATAACACATTAAATAAGAATGTTTCCATGTAAGGGCAATAATATGAATTTCTGAAAAGTGAGCGAGATGATGATTTTCAGCTTTATAATGAATGAGGTTAAAAATTGCATAATGTAGCAATCAATATACTAAAGTAAGAACAAATTAGAAACTAAAAGCTTCACCTATCTTAGTAATATTGCAAGATCCTATACAGCTAACACGTTTCAAATTCACCCCAACTCATTCTCAAAGCTATATAAATAAGATACCATAGCTACTGAGCATCAGTAGCTATGGTAACTTGCTAAGCGTCGCTTATCTTAGTAATATTGCAGCTATAGTATCTTGTTTGTATAGCTTTGAGAATGAGTTGGAGTCAACTTGAAACATGTTAGCTGCATGAGATCTTACAATATTACCAAGATAAGCGAAGCTTTTAGTTTCTAATTTGTTTTTATTTTAGATTCTTGTTGCTCCACTGTTAATAGCTTCATTACTTCCTTATGTAACAATCAATAGTTTTGTGGGATACATTTATACCTCAAAATCAGAAAAATAAAGTGTATTACATTGGCTAGAATGCAAATATCTCTTTCATTTCACTTATTTGGTATTTTTACACTCATGTAGATTTGAACAGATTGAACTAAATATACATTGCTAATGCAAGAATGCTGTGGGTGTCTGTGAGTTACCACATGACCTACAATGAAACAATATCCCTCATGATCACTACAGAGTTAAGATAATTGTTATCTAACAAGGGGAAAAGCCTTTTAATATTTCATTCTGAAAACTTAAATGAACCAACCCAACAATTGAGGAGCTGTTTTTCAAAACTTGATAGATGCACAAAATGCGTTTCTGAGAAAAACAGTTTTTTCTATTTATTGGCAATACTAATTAGTTAGCACAGCAGCTACATTGATCATTCAATTCTCCTTCCTGAAACTGTCTCATTGAAAGTGAAAAGAAACAAATAGCATGGTTTAATCAGTGCAAATTTGGGGTTTGAAAATGCAGAGTTTTTTCAAAAACTGATAGATGCTGACTTTTCTGCGTGAGCGAGAAATTAACACATGAAGTTTTGTTATTTTTGTCATTTACTGTTTTTCTTGCGTTTTATTTGTGCTTATTATTTTCTATTTATTTTCACCCTTTATAATACATAATGTCCTGAGACAGAATATTGATCAGTAGAAAATCGTCCATGTAAATATTTTTGTAAGAGTGTGTAAATTTCTAATTCTTTTAATTTGGGTGTATCAGAGACTTATTTTTTTTTAATATTCAAGATAGACAATGTTTCCTCGTCACTTTGAGTTCAACCAATGAGAACTGTTGCGCGGATGAATACATAAGAATGGCGGTGTTGCGTCATAGAGACGCCTGGGACTCTTTTTTTTCATTAGCGTCTGTGAGCTCAAGGTGAAAGGATGTATATTTTTGCTGATAGCGTGTAAACATGTAAATTACACCCAAACTTTTAAACAGTGTAGATTCTATCGAATTTTGAAAGTTGTTAACTAATTGGTATGGTGCTGAAAGTGTAAATGAACGAATAAATATGTTGTGATAAAGGAACGTTGATTTGTGCATTCCATTCTGTATCCACCGACCCTGTAGATAAGAGTAGCGTCAGATATCAAACAAACTTTCCATCTTTCAGTAAAAACATTATTCCTGCTGCTATATTCCTGCTGATATGTGTTAAGAATCTTTTTATAAAAACAGTACCAAAATGGCTTGCCCAACGTGGAGCGCGAATTTAGAATGGAATGCAAAATTACGAGTACGAAGTGTTAACACCAAATGACACCATCTCATCGCGCAGGAAAAAGACGCCATTAAACATCGTTTGATATCAACGATCCGTCAAAACATCGATACACGGAGAATCAACGTGGGAAAAACACCGGAGATCATCTGGCGAAGCCAACTACCCAGGAGACGTAAATAACTGGACGAAGAACCAACGAAAAAAAAAAAAAGTAGGATCCAAAATTTTTGTTTTTACATACATTTTATTTCCATTGTACATGTTTTTGAGAAGTGGAAAAATATTGGGACTTTCAACATTAAGTGAATTGGATAAAGGAATTAAAATGTCGCGAAAAGAGATAGAAACAGGAGTGGGGGAAGGGGCAGATAGGCCTAGTTATCAGGAAGGATTAGAAAGTGAGGAACAGGCGGAAATAAGCAAAGACCAAAGGTTAATGATGATGATGTTTGAAAGACTAGAACAAAGTTTAGGTCAGAAAATGGAACAAAATAATGCAGAATTAAAACATGACATAGAACAAAGTTTAGGTCAGAGTATAGGTCAGAAACTGGAACAGAATAAGGAGGAGATAGGTCAGAAAATGGAGGAAGTGAGAAGAGACTTAGAACAGAAAATGGAATTAGGTAGACAGAACTTAGAACAGAAAATGGAATTAGGTAGACAGAACTTAGAACAGCAAATGGAATTAGGTAGACAGAACCTAGAACAGAAAATAGAATTAGGAAGACAGGAGTGTAAAGAAAATATGAAAGTAATGGAAACTAATTTAAAATTAGTACATAAAAACTTAAATGAAACAAAGGAAGCCTTAGAAGCCAGGATAGAAATTGTAGGAGATAGGATGGGAAAGATAGAATCAGAGATGAGAGAGAATAAAATTGTGTTAGAAGGAGAAATTGCTAGATGTAGGGATGAAATAACAGAATGTAATACAAGTGTGGACTGTAAGATTACAAATGTAAAAGCAGAAATAACTGAGGAATTAAGGAAAGAGATTGAGGTAGTAAAGAAAGACATTATTAATGAAACTGTAGAACAAATTGTAATTCCTAAAATTAAGGCTATCGCTAATGTAGTACATTCGCAACAGGATGCTATAAATGATATGAAACAGTCACTTAGAAATAAAGAATGATTTAAAATCAATTTGTGAAGAAATTAAAAAAGGGAAAGAAAGTTTGGCTAATGTAAATGATGTTGTGAATGCACTACAAAGGCAAGATGATTTAGATGTAAGTAATGTACAAGATGAGAGTTACTTGAGTAATGTACAAAATGTTGACTCACCATACAGATAAAGAGGTTCACAACCAAACAATGACACGACACACAACACATGTTACACCAACAGCATATTACATGAAATCACACCACCTACATTTGACGAGGAGAAGGGAGACGATCCAAAACTCTTTGTTAAAGAGATGGAAGAATATTTTAAAGTGAAAAGGATACCAAACGAGCTTAGAATGATGATAGTTAAGAAAAGTTTAAAAAATAAGGCATTAGAATGGCTCAGGTTAACCCTAGCTGGTCATGAGTCGTATAGCTCATTCAGAAATTTATTCCTATCAAGGTATTGGGGCCCAGCTAAACAGAACCAAACTAGGGTAGAGCTAGCGACAGGTAGATACGATCCAACCAAAGGGTTGTCGCTAGTCGATTATTTTATGAAAGTAGCCAACAAAGGAAAGCTATTAGACCCCAACTTGTCGGAGGCAGAACTAATTGCCAGTATAACAAGACATTTCCCAGACACAGTGAGAACAGGGTTAATTGTTGCGAGGCCAGTAGATTTTGCAGATATGATAGAACTGCTGACAGCCTTCGAAACACAAAATGGTCGGCCTAATGAGCATAGACATAGGAACGGTCACCCAAACTCACCCATCCTAAACCAGAACATGGCTACGAACAACCAGAGTGAGGGAGAACATAGAAATACTAGGAGTACCCATGAAAGGGGGAGAGGGGCACACCATTTCCCACAACCACATAATCATGGCGAGAGGATGGAGAACACAAGACAGCGGTACCACGACACGATACCCAATGGTGAATCGAGATACAGAACATATACATATGATCGTGGAAGACCAGGAGACCATACCCATCAAGTGAATCACATACGATTCAGTAGGGAACACTTGAACAATCACAGACCGCCATACGACAGAGGTTCACGCCAAAGGGGCAGAGACCAATGGTACACTAACAACACAAGACAGCAGGAAGTAGATGAAAGTGTGCCGAATAGGGCAGATACTGCACAGGATACAGAAACGACAACCACCACCAACACTCAGGGAAATTACAACAACTAAGTTCGTCCCAACCGAGTGGA
The DNA here is from genome assembly GCA_030765045.1 of Tenodera sinensis. NCBI lineage: Eukaryota > Metazoa > Arthropoda > Insecta > Mantodea > Mantidae > Tenodera > Tenodera sinensis. The sequence goes on from CM060962.1 coordinate 245,399,954, forward strand.
TGACAAACAACAAAATCTCAGCAACTTACAATTGACATCGACACCATGATGGCTACACAGAGAGAAAGATGGAACCACTGGTCATAACAAAACAGCTGGGTGACCACACGTATGAGCTACAGAATACAAATGGCAAGTTGGTAGGAAGATACCATAAAAATAAATTGAAGCCATACAAAGAAAGGACCAAATAGTCTTTGTCAACGAATGTGTAAGGCAGGAGTAGTAGAGATGAAAGAAGATAACAATTTTTAATGGGTTACTTATAGAAAATTATGTTCAGATTAGGAATTACAACAAGGAAGAAAATCAACATAGTCATTGGCTATATCGACCACAAAGAGCATTGTCAACAAAAACAGACGAGGACACTGATTGTCATTAAATAAATGAATTATAGCGACGGAAGATAATATGTTTTTGACATAAGGATGTCAGGGACAAAAATAAAAATGAATCAATTATGATGAAAAAGATATAATATTTCGACACAAAGATGTCGAGGGTAAATTGAGAAGAAAAATAATACAATTACAGAATAATTGTAAGTATAGAAGTTTTCTCTTATAGAAATAAGAGACAAAGAAATGACAATTAGTGAAATGAGGAAAACCATAACCAGAAAAACAATGCCCATGAATTAAAATGAATATAGCCAATGCTAAGCTCGAAGAAATGTTAAACCAAACAACAATGAATAATAACCCAATCAAGAAAATTAGTACCATTAGTAACATCAGAGTTTAAGAACCGACTCAACAACCTGCCTATACATAATAAGCTCATAAGACAGAGAAGGCAAAGAACTGAATAAAATATTGCCATAAACATGATTATAATCATTAGCTCAAAATTTGTATCCTGTTTTTCTCTCCTCATAGCAATGAATACAAGTCAAAAACCACATGATAAACCATGATACATTTAAATTATATTTGTGTCAATGTCAAATGTACAATAACTGAGTATGTGTTGTATAAGAACTGAATATGTGTTGTACAATAACTGAATATGTATTGTATGATAACTGGATATATTGTGTAATAACTGAATATGTTGAGTAATAACTAAATGCGTTATGCAAAAACTGAATGTGTATTGTGTAATAACTGAATATGTATTGCATAATAACAGAACACATATGTGTTATGATAGCAGGATATATTGTACAATAACTGAATATGTATTGTGTAATAATTGGACATGTTGTGTAGTAATCAAATGTGTTGTACAATAACTGAATATGTATTGTATAATGACTGAAGGTGTATTGTATAATAACAACATATGTGATATGATAACTGGGTATATTGTACAATGACTGAATATGTATTGTATAATAATTGGACATATTGTGTAATAACTAAATGTGATGTACAATAACTGGATATGTATTGTATAATAACTGAATGCATTGTGTAGTAATCGAATATGTGAAATATATAAAGACATGCTGTATCATGTCAAAACGAAAGACAAAGACAAACAGTGAAGAAGACTGTAAAAAAAAAAAAAAAAAAAAAAAAAAAATTGTACAAAGCGATTGAATCATAGAAATAGGGAGAAGTATTGTATTGTGTTTCAAGATTGTAAATAAGGTGACAACTTGAAAAACAAAACAAGGGGCATATGAGACAGAATATTGATCAGTAGAAAATCGTCCATGTAAATATTTTTGTAAGAGTGTGTAAATTTCTAATTCTTTTAATTTGGGTGTATCAGAGACTTATTTTTTTTTAATATTCAAGATAGACAATGTTTCCTCGTCACTTTGAGTTCAACCAATGAGAACTGTTGCGCGGATGAATACATAAGAATGGCGGTGTTGCGTCATAGAGACGCCTGGGACTCTTTTTTTTCATTAGCGTCTGTGAGCTCAAGGTGAAAGGATGTATATTTTTGCTGATAGCGTGTGAACATGTAAATTACACCCAAACTTTTAAACAGTGTAGATTCTATCGAATTTTGAAAGTTGTTAACTAATTGGTATGGTGCTGAAAGTGTAAATGAACGAATAAATATGTTGTGATAAAGGAACGTTGATTTGTGCATTCCATTCTGTATCCACCGACCCTGTAGATAAGAGTAGCGTCAGATATCAAACAAACTTTCCATCTTTCAGTAAAAACATTATTCCTACTGCTACGTAAAAATATTATAAAAACTGCACCAGTCCTATACAACCAACATATTAAAGTTTATAAGGACTATTTTATTAGGCATAAACTTAGAAACTAAGTACTGCTACATTCACAATAACAACGTATTTTGTTTTAGTTATATAAAAAACATATTGAATACACACAAAGAAACTTCAAACAATATGAATAAGCAAGCTTTCACCTTTATTATTGCTTGTGCAGTCTGTACATGGCTCTTAGTTCGTTTGTCTTTTCTACATCTGCCTCTGTCTTAATCTTCATCAGTCCCATTTTGCAGATTGAGCATGTATTAATGTGTGGTATACGGAATGAAAGATTGAAGGAGTTGTAAAATGTGTTTTTATATTTTCACAATGAGCAGACTGGTAGAGTTCTTAATCTTCTTTCGTTGTAAAAGTTGGTCCACATTTTTCTGATATTAAGTTCTGGAGGTAAATATCCTTTCCTTGATTTTTGCTCTTCCATAGTGACTTTCTCTACATCTGTACTTCTTAATGTCTTGCTTTATAGCAGCAGTAATCCCCTTCCGTAATATTCCTGTTCCATCACCTCCTCTGGTTTCCTTTGGTGCATTCCCAGAAAGGAAATTTTCTAGCCATGAGAGATAATCCACCTTTCGACACCCCTGTGAATCCTTGGAAGCTTGTAGCGCATACTGACAATATTTAGTCATCATAAGTTCTCACACTGTATTTAATGCTAACAGTCTTGCTATTTGCAGCCACTTTATTCACCACTCTGCAATTAGGAGATATAATACTCATATATTTCATAAGGAATTAAGTCAAATCAGCTGCACCACAGTGCTTATGCCCTTTACTTATAGGATTTCATGGAGTGCACTCGAGACCGTGTGAACATGTAATTGTAGGAGTATGAGCTTTCCTTGACTTGTATTTTGATTTCCTTTCCTTATTTTTGCAATTCCTACCTCCCATGCATTCTACGACTGATACAGTTTCTCAATATGAGCTCCTGTCCATTGTGCATAGTACAGTGCAGTGTCTCAACTAAGAATAAAAATGCCATGTAAGTATAGCAAAGCTTGCAGAAGCACCTGCCTGCTGTGCAAGGGGTCCCGGGTTCTATTCCCGGCAGGGGTTAGGAATTTTTCTTCAGCCAAGATTATTTCTCATACTTCCCTGAGTGTGGAAGTATGAATGAAAGTGTGAATGTGTGTGTGAATTCAATGCATAAAAACACACAAAGGCCAGAAAACCCACTGTTAAATGATTAACACCCTTGCCAATAGGCAAGGTCGCCAATATTAACTCTGCAGTTATAGGCGGGATATAAATGGAACAAAAAGCTTGCAAAAATGAATGTGAAATCCAAGCGCACAACCTGAGTTTGCAGTTATTGCCAACGATGCAGCAGTGTACAAAGCTTGCAGAAATTATTGAGAATTCCAAGTTGACAGTCAATGCCAACATACATTTCATAGAATTCAAGTTGCTACACCCTGGATCATAAAATCATATAATTGCATCTATTGACCTTTGCTTTAACTAAGCAAGTGCATCTATCGAGTTTTTGAAAAAAACAGCTAATATTCCCTACCTTCTACGCAGGACACGAATCGAATTTTGCAAAATCTGATTTCACAGAACGATGCAGAAGGTGAAAATTATGCTTATACTACATATAAGTCAATTTCATAAAATTTTGCATCTATCGAGTTCGGACAGAATATTGGAAGACCCCAAAAGAAAATCGTTTGTGAATATTTGTTAAAAGTGTAATTTGTTCTTTGATATTGGTATGAGTGGATTAAATGATGAGAACGTGTTGAAAATGTTCATTGTTACGAACTAGGTTTGCCCAAAGACGTCATAAATCTTTCCATCTTTGACTTATATATATATATATATATGTATAAATATTAGAATTATATGTGTTCCATAACAAAAGTAAAGGAGGATGTTTAGGGATCGCTTCGCTAAAAAGAGAGAACTATTTGATGGACGCATACGCGGATGAATACGAAAAAGGCGGTATCACGTGAGGTAAAGCCATAATCTGCCCACTCACGTGTGTATCTTGAAGGTGAAAGGACATGTTTAGGTAGTGTGAACATCGTAGAACATTTATCAGACTTTCATCAAGCATTAGTTCCTCTAAATGAAAAAGTGGAAAGGCTTCAAATCATTACTAACTGTGCTAAGAGGTATTATTTAATGTAAAATATCGACAAAGTGTTAATAAAATAATACATTGTGGTGAAGAAACATCGTGTGATTTTTCATTCCATCCGTTAACACGCCCTGAGATCACAAAGATCTCAATAGCTCAAAGACACAACGCTTTTAATAATTATAAAAACTGCACCAAATGGCTTGCCCAACGTGGAACACGAATTTAGGATGGAATGGAAATTACGGGAAATGAACTTACGCGAAATACCAGGTGACGCCATATCTTCGCGCCAAAAAGAAGGAAGACGACATTAGACCATCGTTTGATATCGACTACATCAGAACATCGATGAACGGATAATCAACGCGGGAAAACACCAGAGATCGCCTAGCGAAGCCAACTGCCCAGGAGACGCACATAACTGGACAAATCAACGAGAAAAAAGTAGGACCAAAAATTTTTATTTTTACATCCAGTTTATTTTTATTTTTATGTTACTGCGAAGCGGCAAAATAGTGGGACTTTTAAGCCAAAGTGAACTGAACAAGGAAACTAAAATGTCGCGAAAAGAGCTAGCAACAGGAGTAGAGGAAGGGGCAGATAGGCCTAGTTATCAGATAGGAACAGAAAGTGAGGAACAGGTAGCAATAGGAAAGGACCAAAGGTTATTAATGATCATGTTTGAAAGACTAGAACAAAGTTTAGGTAAGAAAATGGAGGGAGTGAGACAGGACATAGAACAAAGTTTAGGTCAGAAAATTGAACAGAATAGGGCAGAATTAAAGCAGGACATAGAACAAAGTTTAGGTCAGAGTATAGGCCAGAAGTTAGAACAGAATAAGGAAGAGATAGGTCAGAAAATGGAGGAAGTGAGAATGGACTTAGAACAGAAAATGGAATTAGGAAGACAGAACTTAGAGCAGAAAATAGAATTAGGAAGACAGGAGTGTAAAGAAAATATGAAAGAAATGGAAACTAATTTGAAATTAGTACATAAAAACTTAAATGAAACAAAGGAAGCTTTAGAAGCTAGGATAGAAATCATAGGAGATAGGATGGGAAAAATTGAATCGGAAATGAGAGAAAATAAGATTGTATTAGAAGGAGAAATTGGCAGATGTAGAGATCAAATAACAGAATGTAATGCAAGTGTAGACTGTAAGATTACAAATGTAAAAGCAGAAGTAACTGAGGAATTAAGGAAAGAGATTGAGGTAGTAAAGAAAGACATTATTAATGAAACTGAAGAACAAATTGTAATTCCTAAAATTAAGGCTATCGCTAATGTAGTACATTCGCAACAGGATGCTATAAATGATATGAAACAGTCACTTAGAAATAAAGAATGATTTAAAATCAATTTGTGAAGAAATTAAAAAAGGGAAAGAAAGTTTGGCTAATGTAAATGATGTTGTGAATGCACTACAAAGGCAAGATGATTTAGATGTAAGTAATGTACAAGATGAGAGTTATTTGAATGATGTACAAAATGTTGACTCACCATACAGAGAAAGAGGTTCACAACCAAACAATGACACAACACACAACACATGCTACACCAACAGCATACTACATGAAATCATACCACCTACATTTGACGAGGAGAAGGGAGACGATCCAAAACTCTTTGTTAAAGAGATGGAAGAGTATTTTAAAGTAAAAGGATACCAAATGAGCTTAGGATGATGATAGTCAAGAAAAGCTTAAAAAACAAGGCATTAGAATGGCTTAGGTTAATACTAGCTGGTCATGAATCGTATAGCTCATTCAGAAATCTATTCCTATCAAGGTATTGGGGCCCAGCTAAGCAAAACCAAACTAGGGTAGAGCTAGCGACAGGTAGATATGATCCAACCAAAGGGTTATCGCTAGTCGATTATTTTATGAAAGTGGCCAACAAAGGAAAGCTATTAGACCCTAACCTGTCAGAAGCAGAGCTTATTACCAGCATAACAAGACATTTCCCAGACACAGTGAGAACAGGGTTAATTGTTGCGAGGCCAGTAGATTTTGCAGACATGATAGAATTACTGACGGTCTTCAAAATACAAAATGGTCAGCCTAACGAGGATAGACATAGGAACGGTCACCCAAACTCACCCATCTTAAACCAGAATGAGGGAGAAGATAGAAATATTAGGAGCACCCATGACAGGGGGAGAGGGGCACACCATTTCCCACAACCACACAATCATGGCGAAAGAATGGAGAACACAAGAGAGCGGTATCACGACACAATACCGAGGGGTGAATCGAAATACAGAATGCATAGATATGATCGGAGGAGACCAGGAGACCGTACCCATCAAGTGAACCACATACGATTCTGTAGGGAATACTTCAACAACCAAAGACCGTCATACAACAGGGTTTCACGCCAAAGGGGCAGAAACCAATGGTACACTGGCAACATAAGACAGCAGGAAGTAGATGAAAATGTGCCAAATAGGGCCGATGTTGCACAGAATACAGAAATAACCACCACCACCAACACTCAGGGAAATTACCACGACTAAGTTCGTCCCAATCAAGTGGATGCCCAACAACACAAACCATAAGCAACTTACAATTGACATCGACACTATGATGGCTACACAAAGAGAGATTGGAACTACTGTACACTGGACCACTGGTCATAACAAAACAGCTGGGTGACCATACGTATGAGCTACAGAATACGAATGGCAAGTTGGTAGGAAGATATCATAAAAATAAATTAAAACCATACAAAGAAAGGACCAAATAATCTTTGCCAACAAACATGTAAGGCAGGAATAGTAGAGATGATGGAAAATAATAACTTTTAATGGGTTACTTATAGAAGATTATGTTCAGATTGGAAAATACAACAAGAAAGAAAATCAACGTAGTCATTGGCTATATTGACCACAAAGAGCATTGTCAACAAAGACAGATGAGGACACTGATTGTCATTAAAGAAGTGAATTATAGCGACGGAAAGTAATGTGTTTTTGACATAAGGATGTCAGGGACAAAAATAAAAAGGAATCAATTGTGATGACAAAGATAAAATATTTTTGACACAAAGGTGTCGAGGGTGAATAGAGAAGAAAAAGAATACAATTGTAGAATAATTATAAGTAGAGAAGTTTTCTCTGATAGAGATAAGAGATAAAGAGATGATAATTAGTGAAGTGAGGAAAACCATAGTCAGAAAAGCAATGCCCATGAATTAAGATGGATATAGCCAATGCTAAGCTTGAAGAAATGTTAAACTAAACAACAATGAATAAGAACCCAATTAAAAAAATGGTATCATTAGTAACATCAGAGTTTAAGAACCGACTCAACGACCTGCCTATACATAATAAGCTTACAAGACAAAGAAGGCAAAGAACTGAATAAAGTATTGCCATAAATATGATCATAATCATTAGCTCAAGATTTGTATCCTGTTTTTCTCTCCTCATAACAAGGAACATAAGTCAAAAGCCACACAATAAACCATGATACACTTAAATTATATTTATGTCAATGTCAAATGTAAAATCTTAGAAATATGTGTTGTATAATAACTGAATATGTGTTCTATAATAACTGAACATACGTTGTATAATAACTGGATATGTTGTATAATAACTGAATGTGTTGCACAATAACTGAATATGTATTGTATAATAACTGAATATGTGATGTATAATAACTGAACATGTCTTGTGTAGTAACTGAATATGTGAAATTTATAAAGACATGCTGTGTCATGCCAAAACAAAGGACAAAAACAAACAGCGAAGAAGACTGTAAAGAAAATATATATATATATATATATATATATATATATATATATATATATATATATATATATATTGTACAAAGTGATTGTGTCAGCAGAGTAGGGAGAAGTATTGTATTGTGTTTCAAGATTGTAGATATAGGTGACAACTTGAGAAACAAAACAAGGGGCATGTGAGACAGAATATTGGAAGACCCCAAAAGAAAATCGTTTGTGAATATTTGTTAAAAGTGTAATTTGTTTTTTGATATTGGTATGAGTGGATTAAATGAGGAGAACGTGTTGAAAATGTTCATTGTTGCGAACAACTAAGTTTGTCCAAAGACGTCATAAATCTTTCCATATTTGATTTTAATATATATGTATAAATATTAGAATTATATGTGTTCCATAATAAAAGTAAGGGAGGATATTTAGGGATCGCTTCCCTAACAAGAGAGAACTATTTGATGGACGCATACGCAGATGAATACGAAAAAGGCGGTATCACGTGAGGTGAAGCCATAATCTGCCCACTCACGTGTGTATCTTGAAGGTGAAAGGACATGTTTAGGTAGTGTGAACATCGTAGAACATTTATCAGACTTTCATCAAGCATTAGTTCCACTAAATGAAAAAGTGGAAATGTTTTAAATCATTACTAACTGTGCTAAGAGGTATTATTTAATGTAAAATATCGACAAAGTGTTAATAAAATAATACATTGTGGTGAAGAAACATCGTGTGATTTTTCATTCCATCCGTTAACACACCCTGAGATCATAAAGCTCTCAATAGCTCAAAGACACAACGCTTTTAATAATTACAAAAACCGCACCAGAGTTTTTGAAAAAATGCTCCTTAATTACCCAATGTCCCACCTTCTGGAGCAGCTGTTCCTATATGAGGGGCTACTCATCAACTAGCACTGCTCAGTTTGGTGGTATTCTTCTTCCTTACTTCTTCTTTTCCTCACCTGACCTCTTGTTAGCTTAGACCCTAAGGGTATTAAGAGTATTAAATGATCATATCACCTCTTCTATTTTCTATACTACTTTGACTGTTCTGGATCTGCAAGATGTGCCAACACGACATTCTCTAACTCACTCGCATTTTTCCCGGTAACCGCACAAGGAGTTCTCAAGTTGTGTGAGATAACATACCTTAATGTTGACTTGCAATATTGTAAGTACTTAAGTCATGGGCTTCTAGTTTAACCAAGTATAAGATCTATGAGTGCAATTGATTACTCTTCTACACAATACCTGTGTGTAGGAAAAGGTTTGAAAGGATAGAATGAGACTGAAAAATTCAGTGCCGTAGCTGGGATTTGTACCACAGATGTTCTAGTCTCCATCTGGCTGCTCTAACCACTGAGCTGCCTTGGCAATGTGCCAACATAACATTAAATTCTACAACTCACTTGCATTTTTCCCAGTAACCACACAAGGAGATCTCAAATTTATGAGATAACATGGTACGTTGCCATGGTGGCTCAGTGGTTAGAGTGGCCAGATAGAGACTAGAAGATCCATGATTCAAATCCTGGCTATGGCATTGACTTTTTCAGTCTCATTCTACCCTTTCCAAAGGTTGCTATGTTCTGTCCACAAGCATAGATAAAAACTGAAATACCTGAACAATCCTCAGGAGGAGGTCTGAAAAATTCTTCTGGAACGGGACTTCATGTTCATGTATAATTATGGAGGCACATACTGCTCTTATAGCCTCGAATTGCTCCTACAACAAATAACTAAGATGTGAGATTTGCACTGGTGCCAACAGATCACTCAGAGAAAAGTTGAATGCACATACCTCATAGGCAATACCCTCTACAGGAGACTGCTGCGACATCTGCTTGATGAGATACAAGTAGTTAGCTAGTTGGTTCCCAAAAGCTCCAGGAACAGATCTGCAATCATGTATCTTCATTAATATGAGTTTTCTGATAATTAAGCATAAATGTGTGGACAATTGTCTATTTGCAGTGATTGGTAAGTTATTTCATATTAATAAAACAACACAACAGGTTGGTTTACAACCCAAGAATGGCAACTAAGTGTTAGTGTTAGTAACTGACAAATGATAATTTTTCAGTGCTTTCCACTCAACCAACATAATGGAAGAACCACTATAAAATTCAAGAGAGTAAAAACTTCCTACACACAAAGCCATTATTAATTTTGACTCCTCTATCCAAAGCATCTTGAAGAGCCGTCCTTTATTAATTGGTAACATTAAAGCGATTTATTCAGTGTTATTTTCTAACATTTTTTGTTATTCTTTGTGGCAATAACCAAATCTGAGGCAAATTTGCTAGATAAGCCAAAATTCAACTAATATCAAGAAGATGGGACACACACATTGGCTGGAATTGCCTTCCATTTTATTTCCCCAGCTTGTGACTAGACAGAGCTCTAGTGGCCGATCTTAAATATGCTACTTTTAGCTACAGAAACAGAAAAATTAGAACTTGACCAAGTCACTTTTACTGTTAACTGTGAAATCTTGTAGTCGGTCTGGGTGGCTCAGTTGGTTAGACGCTGGCCTACGGATCCCAAGGTCGCGGGTTCAAACCCGGCCCAGGTCGATGGTTTTTAAGTGTGCTTAAAAACGACAGCTCCATGTCAGTAGATTTACTGGCATGTAAAAGAACTCCTGCGGGACGAAATTCCGGCACACCGGCGACGCTGATGTGATCCTGGCAATTGACAGCGTCGTTAAACAACAAAATAATTTTAAATTTTGTGAAATCTTGCTTTGAGATACAGGTGTTTTAAATTTGTAGCCGTTCCTATACCCAGGTAATAAGTGATAAGCAGTGATGCATGTTAGTCATTTATGCCAACAAACTTACTACTGGTGTTTTTAAACACACAAGCCGTGTGTGGGCAATGTCTGAGAGGTAGAATCTGAAAAATTCAATGCCACAGCAGGGATTTGAACCACAGACCTTCCGCTTCACGGGCAGTTGCTCTAACCACTGAGCTATTGCGACAACTTGCCAGTATGGCATTGAATTTTCCAACCAATTCATATTTCTCCTGGTAGACCACAAAGGGAAGCTCATATCAGAGATAAATACCTGCAAGGGTGACTTACAATCATAAGTACTTTATGTCCTGGGATTAAATGACCTTTAGATGGTATTATTTATTTATGCAAACACACTTAATGCTGATGTTTTTAAACACATAGGCCGTGTGTCGGCAATGTTTGAGAGATCGAATCAGAACTGAAAAATTCAGTGCCACAGCATTACGAACTTCTAGGGCTAGGAGAGGGGACTGAGTAGACAATATTTTAAATAGGAACCCATTTCCAAAAACGTACTGTTTCCGTGCTACAAACTTTACAATGAGTTGGGTTTACCAGTGTTGTTCTGCAACCGAATAGGCAGTAAAATGTCAGAAGAGTTCCACGTCAAATGTGGTGTGATGTTAGGTACAGAATTAAATGACGTTTAACTCATTACATAGGAAAATCGAATACTGTAATACCGAAGAAGCAAAACAATTACATTGATCACAATAACACTTGTGTAAACAGTAGAAAAAGAAATGTATTTGTCTTCTGCTCCTCATGTGTCCCATACTGTACTGAAACTGCTCATTGCAACAGATGCTAAATGTGATAACCACCATCATTGCACACATTTTATCGACGAATCAGGTTCTGGTACACTCGTTCTATCACTCCTGGGGTCCCGCTACTCTCTTGTGCAGTGGTCATATTGCGTGTGAACAGTTCTTCCTGGGTCTCTACAGGAGTCTCGTACACCAAACTCTTAATGCGACCCCATAGGACATAGCCCAATGACATTAAATCCGGCAATCATGGGGGCCATGCATTAGGACCACCCCAGCCTATCCAACTTTGCCCAAATCTTCAGTCAAGATGTTCCCAAACAGTAAGTGTAAAGTGCAGCAGTGCACCATCGTGCTGAAGCCACAGTTCTTGCTTTATTCAATGGCACGGCATCCAACGGCGCCTTACCTAACACCATGTCCGTGTATTCTTCAAATGAGTACTCAACCTTGCTTATCAGGGCTGCACGGGCACATGAATGGGACTCCAGGCATGATACCACAGCAGAGGAAACATCACGTGACATTAGGGAATCGCCTGACGTCATGTACTGTCTATCAGCTTGCATAACAAGATCAGAAAATCTGATACCTAGTAATGGTTGTAGCATGGAAACGGTTCGTTTCCGGACATGGGTTCCTGCTTAAAATATTGTCTACTCAGTCCCCTCTACTAGCCCTAGAAGTTTGTAACATGAATTGAAATTCAGAACACCCGGTATATATATTTGAAATAGAAAAAGCAGCTCTTATTCAACACAAAAAGTTGATCCGACTCCCATGCAATACATGGAACAAGAGAAATTTTATACATACACTAAATACTCAGGAGAGCTTTCTTTCCAAAATTCAAGACATCAAGAAGAATGCAGACCTTCCTAATTCAAAGGAAAACTTCATATATAAAGTCAATCTGACATAAACATTAGACATCACATATTATTTACACCTGACAGAAGAAATTAAGAAAAGTGATACTCCAACTAGTGTTCTAAAATTATTGGCATTAGAGACAATCTATACTAGATTTCAGGAACATGAATGGCTCCATATTTATACTGATGGATCATTGATATCAAACCGAGATGGAGCATGGGCTGGAATAACGTGTCACCTCTTTTCCTATTACAAATCTTTAAGTTATGAAACTACAAAATTCGATGGAAAAATTGAAGCAATTCGAATGGCCCTACAAAATCCTTTGTATAGAATTTGACATTTTCATCAAGCAGCTATTCTCTCAGGTACCAGGGCGGCAGTTATATCAATTCCTTCCGAGTTTTCACCAAAAAACCAAACAATTATAGAATGTTGGAAAATCCTTACCCATCTAACAGTACTTCAAAGACACCTACTCTTCCAATGCGTACCAGCTCACTGTGGACTAAGTGGTAATGACAAGGCTGATTTTCTTGCAAAAAAGGGTACCAGCAGTGTACAGAAATCTATAGTTAATGTGCCATTTTATGCAGCTAGAAGATTAGTCAACTCTGAACTCAAAGGTTAAATGCAAAATATTACTATGAAAAATCAAAAAATAAAAGATGGGAACTACCAAACATTCAAACATTAATTCCTGATTATCCTCAAAAACAGCAGTTGCAACCTTCAGGTTGATTACAAGACGTGATTGCATGGCAAAAGATTTGAACAGTATTTAGATATATTCTTCACTACTCTGTCCTCTATGTGATCTGCAGGAGGAGATGAACCAAGACCACCTTCAAATATGCCCGGCCACTTTTAGCACCCCATCCATCAGTGAAAAATATTGGAGAGAAAGAGGATTAATGACTTCATTGTCAGAAATCCAGTATTAGCTAATAACTCATTTTGAACTCAGCACCTCCCAGATAGTAATAATCTCAGTCATTCCAAAAAAAATCCAGCCAATTTACATTTTTAACACTTCTAACATGATATTACCGAAAAATAGTCAGTCAAGTCCATGTTTGTATGTAAGATTTGAAGTTTTCACGGCGAACGTTATTGATCAATGCTTCACGGCTGATCACCTGTGAAGCATTGATCAATCAAGTCCATGTTTGTTTTAAATATTTCTGGGAGCACATACATTTAATAGCTGTCTCATATGTCCCTTGTGTTATGTTTAAGTTTATATCACATAACACCTCCTCTGCATAAATTATGATTTCACAATTTTTATCTTTTTATAAGCTGGTAACGGTGATGTGAATTTAAATTATAATGAAAACTAAGTTGAATTGAAACACAGAACATCACATACGTGTTATTAGTCTTGACCAGTTTCAAGAGCCCAACATGCTCCTATCATCAGAATTAAATAACTGGTTCTTGTTGATATTGTTTGATGTATGGTTGATTGAGATGACATCCAGCGGTGAGCTGATAAACTTCCATATAGAATAATTATTGTTTATTTATGCCAACAAACTTGCTATTGTTTTTAAATGTACAAGCCATGTGTTCTATCTGTCAAACATTGCCCACACACGGCTTGTATGTTTAAAAACACCAACAGTAAGTTTGTTGGCATAAATAAATAATTACCATCTGAAGGTTATTTAATCCCGGAACATAAAGTACTTGCAATAGTAAGTCACCATTTGGGTAATTCTCTGATGTGAGTCTGCCTTTGTGGTTTACTGGGAAAAATACGAACTGGTTTGAGAATTCAATGTCATTCTGGTAAGTTGTCACAGTAGCTTAATGGTTGGAGCACCCGCCTAGTAAGCAGAGGGTCTGTGGTTCAAATCCCAGCTGTGACATTGAAGTTTTAAGTACCAGTTCTACCTCTCTTCCATAAAGGGTTTTGTGGAGGCAAATCAAAGTTCATTACACGGAGCTTGTTTTTTATTATATGAATCTTTTCCCAAGTATCCAACTCTGCAGCATGTTTTATAGCTTTTAAAAGTTTTATGTTCGGCATAATGTTGTGGTAGGGCTTTTAAAACCAGTCAAGTTTAATTATATGCAAGTGATGTTTTGTGTTTCAATCCGACTCAGTTTTCATTATAGTACACAATTTTTTATTTTACAAGTCCAAATTTTATCCCCTTGTAATGTGTCTATTTGACCATGTACAGTGTGTCTGGTGATTTGAATATTTTATGAATATTTTAAAATTTCAATTTTTATTTTCTCCTAATTTTGCAAACAGTACTAAATAACATGACTTTAAATTGTTCTCTTGTTTCTTGAACAAAATAAAGCAAACAGATTAAGTATTTGGAACAATAATTAACCTGTGAACTTATTTTACAAGTTTTTCTTATGTGTGATTACAGATTCAAAAAAAAAAAAAAAAAATTCTTTCTCCTAAAGTTCTGAAACCATGGGCATGGTTCCCCTCTCCTCTTGTGTTTCAACCTACGTCTTTTAAAATTGTTGTGTGCGTGTATTTTGTGTGTTAACTTGATTTTATTTGTGTTCCAATTGCGTCATATTTTCTGTGTATGTTTTGGGATTTACAATTTTATTAGCTATTGTACTTGTTGAAATCATGCTTTTTGTTTCGCAAATTACATTTTCCATTAAATTGTCTTTTTACACATTACACTTTCTATCTCATTGTTTAATTTCATTACTATGATGCATTTCATTTTCATGTAAGCTAACCTCTTTCATGTCACATGTAAGATAGTTTCTTGGTCATACATATATTTTGCAATTGTCATCTGTTGTTTTCCTATCAGTTCTTGTTACATCTATTCCTTTGCCTATATGGTATATTTTATTTTCCTTACTTACATTCTTAGCTTCTACTATGACGTCCGTATTAGGTACAAGTGCATCATTATATTTCAATTTGGTTTCTGAGCTACCTATCTCCCCTTCTAAATTAATATCACGTTCCACTATTTCTTTCCTGTTACTATTTTCAGATTTTCTCTCGTTTTTATCTATTTCTACTTTTCTATCCTGTCTTAATTCAATTTCAATACCATTTAGGTTGTTTTCGGTTCTAAATCATATATTGAACTTAGTGTCGATTTATCAAACACTTGTAGTAATTCTCATTTCAAGTCTTTCATATTTTGAAAGAATTCCTGTTTACAACGTTCCATTAACTGCCCTATTTCTTTGAACATCATTATAATTTGATTTTTCCCCATTGTCGGTACTTCTTTTCCTACCCCTGATTCATCACTAGACTTATCTGCCCCCTCACCTACTTACATTCCAAATTTCTTCTCACTTTGTGACATATTCACACTTTGAATAGATTTAGTTATTTTTAAATGTTCTACTTTCTTCCCACTTCTGAGTAATATAAATTAGATAAAATTGAGTTAAAAAAAAGTTATTGATCCAACCTCTTGTTGTCTTCTTACTGTGTCCTCGCGATGTTGGATTCCAAGAAATCTGTGTGGTAGTTCTTCTTATCCTTTGGAACTCCTTACATAGGTACATATGCTGCCCATTAATGTGTAACCTGGATTGAAGAGAAGTCTTGATACCATCTTTGAAATTCCTTGTTGAGCTGTCTTCCACTTCCTCATGAAAGTTCTTTTAGCCAATACCTTCTATTAGGAGTCCAACAAGTATTTGATTGTTGAAGTTTGCCTTGTTCTTATTCATGCCCTGTGTTTGGGGAAGCCATTTGGTACAGTATTTTGTTGAAAATAATGCAATCATGGCTATGAAGGCCCTTATGCTTTTTCAGGGTGTGGTACAAAACAAGGCATATTATTGAACTCCATTATAAACATGAAATATTTGTTTGCACGTTTGCAAAATGACAATTACTGAATCGTTATAGAATCTCAATATTATCTTTTATACTGCTTTGTAACGTTTGGCACGTCCAAAATTATATTGTATGATTTAGCAGGATATCGCTAAGAATGGCATCTAACTACCTTGATCTCATTGATTCAAGAATATTTAATTATATGATATGCACTCCAATTTCTCAAAGTATCATTGAGAAATAGTGTCTTTCTTGTATGAGTGCTTCAACCCGATAATATTAAACTATATTGTTATTAATAAATAAATAAATAAATATATATATATATTGTAATCCCAGTCGTGGCATTCAATTTTTCAGTCTCACTCTATCCTTTCCATTGAACTATATTATTTCCAATTTCTCAGAACCATGCCATGGTATCTGGTGTCTGGTGTATGTCATCCTCGGACCCTTCGATTGAAGCTTATTGAAAATATATAACACGATATGCACTCTAATTTCTTGAAGTATCATAGAGAAATAGCATCTGTCTTACATAAAAGCTTACATCTGAGAAGATTTAACTATATTATTTCCAATTTCTTGGAACAATGCCGTGAAATGGTGACTATCTTCCTTGGACCCATCACTGAAGCTTATTGAAAATTCATACATTGCTATGACAATAGCATTTGGATAGTGTGTTAGCAATACTTTCTTATGAGATCTGATGACAGATTTCTCATATTATATTTGATTTAAGACTGCCTCCATAGCGCAGTTAGTAGCATGCCTGCCTCTGGCACAAAGGACTCAGGTTCGATCCCCAGTACCAGCATGGGATTTCCCCCCACTGAGAAGTCTGGTACAGGGTGCACTCATTCTCATTAGGTCCCTGAGGGACCAAGTGCAGAGCTATCCTAATAGAAAGGTAGAATCCCTAAAAGATCCTTTAGTCGGGGGAATCGGTGTGCTGACCCCCGCCACCCCGAACCTGCACTCCTCCGTGGCCTTGGCTGCAGCTGGAGGACGCAGTGGCCAAACAAATGAGGGTGACCTCTGCATAGAGGAGATGCCCTAGGGATTATATATTTGATTTTATAATAATCTCAGACATGCCAAGCAAATCCAGTCGATTTACATTTTTAACACTTGGTGCTGATTTCATAATTAAATTGTGCTTCGGATTGAGCAATGAGACTATTATTTCTCTCCGGGCATGGTACTGGGTGGAATGAATAAACACTCGATG
This sequence comes from Tenodera sinensis, assembly GCA_030765045.1. Lineage (NCBI taxonomy): Eukaryota > Metazoa > Arthropoda > Insecta > Mantodea > Mantidae > Tenodera > Tenodera sinensis. The sequence continues at coordinate 245,417,481 of CM060962.1, forward strand.
TAACTTCACTATAATATATTACTTTATTAACACTTTTTTCGTCGTTACAATTGAATTATGTTTCGTTGCACCTATTTATATTTCATTGATAGTCTTTCCACTTTTCTAAAGACTTTTCTACCCACATCCACACGCAGTATAGAAACACGTCTTCACATCTCAAACATACAGACGCTATTAAGAATTCCAGCACCACTTTACATGATGCTATCTTTGTTGTACACATCCGCGTATGCGTTCATCAAATAGTTCCTGTATTGCTAGGGAAGCGATCTTTAGCTATTCTCCCTTCACTTTTAATATTAAATATATAATGCTTTTATTTATACATATTAAATTTAAATGTGGAACTTAACATTTATGACGTTTTTAAACAACCTTAACTTTTTGTAACAATGAACAATAGCAACACGTTTTCGTTACTCAACTAATTCGTATCAACACCAAAAATAAATTACATTTGCAATAAATATTTACATAAATGATTTCCTTTCGGGGTCTTACAATATTCTGTCTCACACTTCTAATGCGATATTACATAAAAACAATCATCAATTATATGAACATAATTGAAATTTAGAAGTGGACAATCATCATCTCAATAAATTGATAATTTTCCAGATAACAAAAGAATAATGCTGAATAAATAGTCAAGTTCATGTTTGTTTTAAATGTTTCTGGGAACACATATAATACTGTCTCAGGAGTAAATGGTGAATCTGTTGCTATCTTACTTGCAAAAACTAAAAACCAGAAGTTCTAGACCTGCTAACAATGTGCATAACAAAGTTTGAAAGCAATTTTTTACGTTAACATGAAAACATAACAGAAAAGCAAATCAACACTTAAGAAGTTAAGATGTTCATCTTGAACAACGCACATATCATTAGTAAGCTTAGTAGTCCAGCTACATTAAAGAGGAATCAAATTATCAGTGCTTGTCATGCACGTGATGGCACAGTGTGGGGAACCACTTCTCTCTGTCTGTTCTAGACAAAACGTGCACTACTTCATTCTTCTGGTAGCTCACCTACTAAGCTTAATCATTAGTAATGATTCATTAGTATCCTATTGAGGTAATTATTTATTTCTACTAGACACAGACATAGCAACTGCGGCTCATTGGTACCTATTGTTATCGATTTCAATACTTCAATCATAAGGGGTTATGGCCGACCTTGAGCATTGTTCCATTCGGCGAATAGCTTTGGGAAATATGATTTTGATAATTACATTACATATATGAGATTTACAGATATTATGTGGAGACAACTTGGCATATTAAATATTGGTATAAATCCTTTCCCTAATTCATTTTGACATACAATTCCTGTCACAATACAATCTATCGGAGGTATTTCAAAATTCATAATGCAGTTCCTTTTTTTTAAAATGAATATCTTTTCCCAAACCATTAACTCTATAGGTTCATTTAATTGTTTTAATAACTTAACCTCTGTTTTTATTTTGGATTCTGTTGCTTCACTGTTAACAGCTTCAGTTTTTTCATTGAAATGATATAAACAATTTGCTAAATTTTTCTAAAGAGGCTAAAATTCCAAATTATAAAAAAATGTGGTATTTAAATTACATACCAATCTTTGAATAAGCTAGTAACAGTGATGTGAATCTAAATTATAATGAAAATTGAGTCGGATTGAAACACTTAACATCACTTACATGTAACCTTGACCGGTTTTCAAGAGCTTAACTTGCTCCCCTCATAAGAATTAACCGACTGGTTTTTGAGAGGTAGAAGTAGAACTGAAAAATTCAATGCCACAGCTGGGATTTGAACCACAGATCCTCCGCTTACCAGTGTTTTAAAAACACCAACAGTAAGTTTGTTGGCATAAATATGTAATAATGACTGACTGGTTCTTATTGAAGTTTGATGTGTGGGTGGTTGGGCTGCCATTTAGTGGTGGACTGATGAACTTCCATAAAGGGTTCGGTGGTGGCAAATCTAAGTTCATTGCATGGAGGTTTTCATATGATATAAATTTTCTCCCACGTATCTGAGACAGAATATATGGTTTGTCCCCAAAATATGTAAAAAACATTATGAATTTGACTTATTTTTTGTTTGTAATTGATATTCTTTGTGTTGCTTCATTATTGAATTGTTAGAAATATTGTTTGTTTCTTCGTTTATTAGTATCATAATTGTTGACTATTGTGTTTCAATTTAATGTATATAATTTTAAGGATTACTTTAAATATAACGCCAGTAATGCTGGGAAGTTAGATTGAGATCACTTTCTTAACATTTTGGGGACTAGGGTAATATACAGAAGATGACATCATAGAAGACGCTATAAAATATACATAAACGTGGAGGAGTACACATGTATAACTCAAAAGATATGGCAAATTCAATCACTCTTTGCAAGCAGCGTCCACCGAAGTGAGACAGAATATGTAGTCAGACCCCAAAAAGAAAGCATTTATATAAATATTTATTGTAAATATACTTTATTTTTCATGTTGGTAAGGATTTGTTGAGTACTGAAAGTGTATTACCATTGTCTCATTGTTGCTGTCATAAATGTTAAGTAATATGTTCAAATTTAATATGTATAAATATAAGAACCATTTATATTTAATATTAAAAGTGTAGGGAGGATAGATAGAGATCACTTCCTTAACATTACAGGAACTGGAACTATTTAGCGTGTAGGATGATTTCATAGAGTGCTCCAAGGGAAATGGACATATACGCATATGAATACAAACGCATTATGTAAGAAGACTCTAGATTTTGTTTTCTTAGCGTCATAGCGTCCGGAGATAGATGTCATATTTTGTGACACGTGCAGATGTGGATGCTAAAAGTGATGTAAAACAATTAATAACGGGAAGAAACCATTAAGGCAGTAGTTTCAGTGTGCAACGAAACTTAATTAAAATGTTACGCCGAAATCAACGTGAGAAATGCCGAGGAACGTTAAATGAAATCTACTGCCGGGGTAAACTACGTAAGACAATAAATCAACAAAAAGAAAGTAGGACCAAACATTTTTATTGAATATTTACTTTATTTTTGCATGTTCTTAAGAAGTGATAGGAAAGTAGGACTTTTAAGCCTAACTGAATCGAATCAAAAAACGAAAATGTCACAAAAAGGAAAAGAGATAGGAATAGGGGAAGGGGCCAATAAGCCTAGTTTTCAGATAGAAACAGAAAGTGAGGAAGAAGTAGCAGTAATAGGAAAAGACCAACGATTACTGATGATCATGTATGAGAAATTAGAACAGAGCTTAGGTCAGAAAATAGAACAGAATAAAAAAGTATAAGTCAGAAAATGGAGAAAGTGAGACAGGACTTAGAACAGAATAAGAAAGAAATAGGTCAGAAAATGGAACAGAATAAGGAAGAGTTAAGGCAGGAGTTAGAACAGAATAAAAAAGATATAGGTCAGAAAATGGAAGAAGTGAGACAGGACTTAGAGCAGAAAATAGAATTAGGAAGGCAGGACTTAGAACAGAAAATAGAAGTAGGAAGGCAGGAATGTAAATAAAACATGAAAGTAATGTAAAGTAATTTGGAATTGGTACATAAAAACATAAATGAAACAAAGGAAGGTTTAGAAGCTAGGATAGAAACTATAGGAGATAGGATGCAGATGAAAGAAAACAAGATTATATTAGAGGGAAAAATTGGTAGATGTAGGGATGAAATAACAGTGTAAAACAAATTTAGACTGTAAGATTACTAATGTAAAAGTAGAAATAACTGAGGAATTAAGGAGAGAAATTGAAATAGTGAAGAAAGGAATTATGAATGAAACTGTAGAACAAATTGTTATTCCTAAAATTAAGACTGTGGCTCATGTAGTACAATCACAACAAGATGCCATGGTTAATATAAACAAAGTCACATAGAAATAAAGAATGATTAAAATCAATTTGTGAAGAAATGAGAAGAGGAAAAGAAAGTTTGGCTAATGTAAATGATGTTGTGAATGCACTACAAAGGCAAAATGATGATTTAGACATAAGTGATGTTCAAGATGAAAGTTTTTTGAATAATGTACAAAATGATGACTCACCATATAGAGATAGAGGTTCACAATTAAACAGCAACACAACACACAACACATGCTATACCAACAGCATACTACATGAAATTACACCACCCACATTTGCCGAGGAGAAGGGAGACAATCCAAAATTATTTGTTAAAGAAATGGAAGAGTATTTTAAAGTGAAAAGGACACCAAATGAGCTTAGAATGATGATAGTGAAGAAAGGCTTGGAAAACAAAGCAATAGAATGGCTAAAGTTAACACTAGCTGGTCATGAATCGTATACCTCATTTAGGAATCTATTCCTATCAAGGTATTGGGGCCCAGCTAAGCTGAACCAGACAAGGGTAGAGTTGGCAACTGGAAAATGCAATCCAACCAAGGGATTATCACTAGTCGACTATTTTATGAAGATAGCTAACAAAGTGAAGCTATTAGACCCTGACCTGTCGGAGACAGAGTTAATCACTAGCATTACAAGATACTTCCCAGACACAGTCAGAACCGGGTTAATTGTTGCAAGGCCAGTAGATTTAGCTGACATGATAGAACTACTAACAGCCTTCGAAACACAAAATGGTTGGCCTAATGAACAAAGACATAGAAATGGTCACCCAAACTCACCGATCTTAAATAGAAGCATGACCACAAACAACCAGAGTGAGAGAGAAGATAGAAACACTAGGAGCACCCATGACAGGGGAAGAGGGACACACCATTTCCCCCAACCACACAATCATGGTGAAAGTATGGAAAACACGAGACAGCAGTACCACGGCATGATACCAAGGGGTGAATCGAGATACCGAACATATAGGTATGATCGTGGGAGACCAGGATACCGTACCCAACAAGTAAATCATATATGATTCCGTCGAGAATACTTGAACAGTCAAAGACCGTCATACAACAGGGGTTCACACCAAAGGGGCAGGAACCAATGGAACACTGACAACATAAGACAGTGGGAAGTAAATGAAAACATGCCAACTAGAGCGGATGCTGCACAGAAAACAGAAACAACAATCACCACTAACACCCAGGAAAACTAATTACAAGTCAACTTTGTCTCCCAGAGGTTGACCTGTGTGGCAGTAGGGGCAATATTGACCTAAATCATATATGTACCTTGAGGAGACATGCAAACGGTAGGAAGGAAATGACTAATCCACCAATGATTAAGCTAAAAGTATGGGGAATCGAATTACCAGCAATGATAGACACAGGACCCAGCACGTCGGTATGTGAGAAGCAGCTGTTCCAGGAACTGGTAATAAATAGAAATGCCGAATTCTTACCTATGTACGGAGTATATTGTAGCACAGCGATAGGCAAGAAAAAGGAACACATTAAATACCAAGTAGGGCTACTAATAGAGATTAAAACCTGGAAGTTTGGTTTTGTTGCTTTAGTAATACCGAGACCAAAAGTCACTCTAATCATTGGCAGTGACTTCCTTAATCTTTGGAGGTTGGTAATTGATTATGATCTACATGAGTTCATCATCAAGGAGGGAACCTAAGAGTGCACTAGGAAGTTCCTGGAGGAGAAAACATGCCATGAAGTACCAGGCCAGATGGAAATCCATCCGGATGAGCAGTTTTTTGTGACGAACATCCATATCCACGAAAATGGGTTGGTAGACCTGAGCATAGGTGAGAAGAAGATAGGTTGGACGAGCGAGGATCACAGCCATTGGATCACAGAAGATGATGAGTACACCATGTCGAATCGCTACCAACCTGAAGTACTACCAACAGATGAAGAGGAACTGACATCACAGATAATTAGTGAGAAAGTCCGAGGAGCACATGGCATCACCAAAGTGGAAAGGAGCCAGCTTAAGAGGATATTAATTAAAAACAAGAAAGTTTTTAATAAAAAGCCAGGTACATGCAACAAGTACATGCATTCCTTTCAGGTTAAAGATATCACCCCCTACTTGCATAAATCCAGGCCCATCCCCAACTCCATCAGGGAGGAAGCCGACGGTGTCATACAGGAGATGTTGGCAGATGAAATTATAGAACTGTCGGACTCCTGTTATGTGAATCCAGTGGTATGGGTCCATAAGAAAGAAGGCAAATTAAGGATGACCATCGACAAGAGGGAAATAAATGCACATACCTTGCCAGATCATTACAGGCCTGAGGGGGTAGACCATCTGATATCTAAGCTAAAGGGAGGTCCACATTTTACCAGGCTTGACCTAACAGCATCATTCTGGCAAATTCCTCTTCACCCAAACATAAGGAAATATACCTGTTTCCTACAGAAAGGAAAGGTATACCAATTTTTAAAGTGCACCTTCAGACTATCGACCAGTCACAGGGCACACTGAGGGCACTCGACAAGAGTTTTCAGAGATACAATCAAGACTTTTGTGACACAATATGTGGACAATTTTATAATATACAGCAATGATCCCGAATCACACTGGTGCCATATAGATTATGTGCTATGCAAGGAAAGCAGTATGACTCTGAACTTGGAGGAATGTGAATTCTTCGTTAAAGAGGCCGAATTTCTGGGCCACATCATTACAACTGATGGCATACAGCCTAATCCAGAGAGAGAGTCAAGGCCATAGAAAGTATACCACCTCTACAAAACTTGAAACAGCTAAGAAGGTTTCTGGGCATTCTACAGTACCAATCAAAGTTTGTGATTAACTACACTAAGGAGTTAGTACCCCTTAGGGAATTATTGAGGAAGCACACCAAGTGGAAATGGGATGCCGAACACCAGGTGGCCTTTGAGAAAATCAAAGAACTCTTTTAACACAGTATTCTCCTGGAACGACCAGATCTGAATTGACCTTTTCTAATCTATACCGACGCTAGTGCACACTCGTATGGGGCCATATTAGCACAAGAGGATGCAGATGGTAACAAGCATGTGATTGCCACACCTTCTAGATTTCTAACCATGATAGAAGCCAATGCATGCTTAACAGAGTTAGCAATAGGTGCAATTCATTTTGCGTTGCAAAAGTTCAGACAATATATCTACCACTACAAAATAATCATTTTTACCGACCACGTAAGCCTGTCGTTCATCCAGAAATGCAAGTTAACCAACTCCAAGATCTCGAGGTACATACATGAAATAACGTCACATAACATAGAGGTCAGACATATTCCAGGCAAGGAATACATCTTTAGTGACTTATTATCCAGGCTAAAATCAGAAAGTCACATACCCGAAACAATATCTAACCCTCACCATGAAATTAAAATTATGCACATAAATAGCAAGGAAAACAACAAAATTTTACAAGACTTCAAAAACATGGCGAAGCTACAGCAAGAAGACCGTGAATTGAAGAGGCTATTCGACAAGGCACCAGAAATAGTACCAAAATTGGATGCCAAGATAGGAAAGTTTAGAAACATCTTGTTTAAGTTACATGGACGTGATGTAAGGAAGTGGAAAATGATGGTACCTAATTCCTTACAAAACAGAGTTATTTTGGCATTCCATCACTCGATGCTCCACTCAGGCAGTGAAAGAACGATGCTTGCAATCGAGGAGGTGCTGTATATTAAACATCTGGGTAAGAAGGTCAGGAAGTTAATTTCCTCATGTCAGAAAGCCAAGCCTATGAATGTAAAGTATGACACCGTTTCACAATCCATCTTAAGAGACGAGAAGAATGCCTTGGTATCCATTGATGAACATGGTGAGCTACCAATGGACAAAGACGGAAACAAATATATCTTAATCATGTTTGATGTCTTAACAAAATTTACTAAAATTTACCCCATCAAGAACATCAACAGTAGGACTTGCCTAAACAAGATCGTTAAAGATTATATTCCAAAATATGGGAATATAAAAGCAATTCTCTCCGATAATGCAACGATGTATATAAGCAAACTGTTCCAGAACAGCTTGCAGACATTGGGAAGAAAGTTGCATTATTCTTCAGCATACGTCCCTCAAGGAAATCCGAGATATCTGTATATATTTCTGCCTATTTTGCCACAGAGGCCACACTTCCTGAACCGAAAAGTGCAGCTACATAGAGGAGGTGATCAACAAATCATTGAACCCCACGACTAAGTTTGCCCCAATTGAATTGATGACCAACACAAAACCTAAGCGGTTGACAATTAACAGAGACACCACGATGGCTGCCCAAAGAGAATTAACAGAAAAGGAGAAATGTCAACGAGCATTGAGGGGACTGCAGCAAAAAGCTGAAAAAGGAAGAAATAAAGTGAAAAGATACATCAGAAGATGGTCCCCACAATTCGGAGAAAAGGTGCTCCTAAGAAGGCAGAAAGCATCGAAAGCATCTGAAAAAAGATCTGGAAAAATGGAACTACTGTACACTGGACCGCTGGTTATAATGAAACAGCTGGGCGACCATACATATGAGCTACAGAATTTAAATGGCAAGTTGACAGGAAGATACCATAAAAACAAATTAAAACCATTTAAAGAAAGGACCAATTAGTCTTTGCCAACAAATATGTGAGGCAGGAACAGTAGAAATGAGGAAAAACAATAAGATTTAATGGGTTTCCTATAGAAAATTGTATACAGGTTGGAAGCTATAACAGGAAAGGAAATCAACAAAGGCATTGGCCAAAATGACCACCAAAAGAGAGCATTGTTAACAGAGGCAGATGAGAATACTAATTGTCATAAAAGGAATGAATTATAGCGATGAAGAGAATATGTTTTTGACATAAGGATGTCAAGGACAAAATAAGAAGGAATCAATTGTGGCGATGAATAGAATATATTTTTGGCACAAGGGTGTCGAGGGCGAATTAAGAAGAACAATACTATTGCTGCAGGATAATTATAAATACAGAAGTTTTCTCTTATAGAGATAAGAGACAAAGAGATGACAATTAGTAAAGAGAGAAAAACCATAGTCAGAGAAAAACAATGCCCACAGATTAAGATGGATATGGCCAATGTTGAGCTTAAAAAATGTCGACGAAGTAAACAATAGTGTATAAGAACCCAATATCATAATGGTAACATTAGTAAGATCAAAATTAAAGAAATGAATCAACTACCTACATACACATTATAAGCTTACAAGACAAAGAAGTAAGGCAAAGAACTAAATAAAATAGCCATAAGTATGATCACAATCATTAGCTCAGCACCTGCCCGCTGTACTAGGGGTCCCGGGTTTGATTCCCAGCAGGGGGTAGGAATTTTTCTCCAGCCAGGAATATTCCTCATCCTTCCCTGAGTCTGGAAGTATGAATGAAAGTGTGAATGTGTGTGAATTCAATGTATAAACTCCAATGTATAAACCCCACTGTTAAGCGAGTAAAAAACCAATAGTCAAGACCACCAATATGACCTCTGCAGTTAAAGGCGGGATATAAATGGAAGAATAAAAAAAAATCATTAGCTCAAGATTTGTATCCTGTTGGTCTCTCCTCATAACAAAGAACACAATTTAAAGGACACATATTAAATTATAATACACTTAGATAATATTTGTGTCAATGTCAAATGTTGTTGTTGTTGTTTTCTAGTGCCTTGCATCTGGCAATGAAGCCATTAGCATTCGTGCTTTCCAATACTTTTGAACTGTCAAATGTAAAAACTTAGGAATATTCATGGTATTGTGGTGTGAAATAACTAAGTATGTTAAAATTGTAAAGGCCTGCTGTGTAATGCATAAACAAAATACAAAAATATTCAGTAAAGAAGAATGTAAAAGAAAAAGGTTATTGTGCAAAGTGAGAATTTGTATCAAAGGAATAAGGAGAAGTGTTGTATTGTGTTTCAAGCTTGTGAATATATATGAGAAGTTTAAAAACAAAACAAGGGGCATAAGAGACAGAATATGTGGTCAGACCCCAAAAAGAAAGAATTTATGTAAATATTTATTACAAATATAGTTTATTTTTCATGTTGGTAATGATTTGTTGAGTACTGAAAGTGTATTACTATTGTCTCATTGTTACGAGTAATATTTGCTTAATAATATCATAAATGTTAAGTAACATGTTCAAATTTAATATGTATAAATATAAGAATTATTTATATTTAATATCTATTAAAAAGTATAGGCAGGATAGATAGAGATCGCTTCCCTAACATTACAGGAACTATTTAGCGTGTAGGATGATTTCATAGAATGCTCTGCGGGAAATGGACATATATGCGTATGAATGCAAATGCATTATGTAAGAAGACGCTAGATTTTGTTTTCTTAGCATCTGAGACAGGATATTGTAAGACCCCAAAAGAAAATCATTTATGTAAATATTTATTGAAAATGTAATTTATTTTTGGTGTTGGTACTAGTTGATTGAGTGACGAAAATGTGTTGCTATTGTTCATTGTTACAAAAAATTAAGTTTGTTTAAAGACGACATAAATATTTCCATATTTAAATTTAATATATTTGTATAAATAAAAGAATTACAAGTGTTCAATATTGAAAGTGAAGGGAGAATAGCTAAACATCGCTTCCCTAACAATACGCGAACTATTTGATGAACGCATACAGGGATGTACACAAAAAGAAGCTAGCATCATGTGATGTGGCACTGAAATCGTTAATAGCGTCCCATGATCTGAAGGGAAAAGCTGTGTTTTTATAGTGCTCTTGGATTTGAGTAGAAAATTGACTAAATTTTCATGAAACTTTAGTTCTTAAGTTGTTAAATAACTGGAAAGACTATCAATATAATGTAAATTGGTGTAAAGACGAGATAAAGTATTAATAAAGTAATATATCATAGTGACGTAACATCGAATGTTTATTCATTCCATCTAGTACCACGACCTGGGGTAGAAAAAGAATCTCAAAGCTTAGCGCATACAAAGCAACGTATTATTATAAAAACAGCACCACGCCGTAGCGTCCAGAGAGAGAAGACATGCTTTGTGACACCTGCAGATGTGGACGCTAAAAGTGATGTAAAACAATTAACGAGAAGAAGCCATTAAGGAAGTAGTTTCATGTGCAACGAAAGTTAATTAAAATGTTACACGTCTAATATTCAATGCGAAATGTGCAAATAAAAGTGTCATAGAAAAGTTATATCCTGTGTCCGCATTATTTCACCCTGTACCACGACTCGCGATAGTAAAAGAGTCCTAAACTCAGCTCATGCAACGATAATATTAAAAAACAGCACCAGAAGTAAGATGAATTTTAATATGTGCACAGTAGAAGATGCTAAAAATGAAATATTGATTGACGATATATAGTGGAAGTGTTAAGAAAGTCGATCCACGAACGAAGAGTGTTTATTATTGTGACACGTGTTTAATATACAGTGAAAAATGTGCAAATAAAATAACTCATAAAGTAAATAAGGAAATAATGAAGCTATCAACAGTGAGGCAACAAGAATCTAGAATAAGAACAAATTAGAAACTAAAAGCTCCTCCTATTTTAGGAGTATTGCAAGTTTTTTGCTGCTGACATGTTTCGAGTTGACTCCAACTCATTCTCAAAGCTATATAAACAAAAATAATCACCATAGCTACTGATGCTCATTTTAATTACCAATCTCTGAAAACAAAAACCTATAAACACAATCTATTGGAGCTGTTTCCAAATTCATAACACGATTCCTGTTTTTTAAAATAAATATATTTTTCCAAACCATTAAATCTATAAGTCCACTTAATTGTTTTAATAATTTAACATCTGAATTAATTTCATGATTAAATGAGCAAAGATAATCTGCCACAGCTGATTTGAGGCCCTTAGAATAGCAAGGGCGTATGTGCCAAAAGCTGGTTTTGAGAAAAATGTGATTAAAATTTTACTATGCAGTACAATTGCAGTACAATTGAGGAAACCATTTTGAGAAGTTTAGCTTTATGCCAAACAAGCTGTTTTGAATGCTAATGGAATTGATTCACACTATGAATTAGGCATGGGAAATAGGTAGATAGAACTTGTATTATCTAGTCAAAACGTACAGGTTTACAACTCTACTCTGTGTTAGCTTGCAACTTTCAATGCTATCCTAGTTTGAATCTGGGAATTGGTTCCCGAGCAAAGTATCTGCAATACAATGTATCTACAAATTCAAATATTTTGTATTAGAAGATGAATAAGAAGTGTCTTTATTTCACACTTTTCATAGAGAATACATTTTTATATGAAGCAATTAATAATCAACAGGGTTATTTTGCATATCTTAATTATTCATACCATTAATGTCCTGAAAAATCAACTTGTCAGCTGAATTAAAGGAGGAAACCCTGAGTGTAAGGACATTTCAAGGACACAGCAAGAGAGACAGAAGAAGAGAAGACAGGACGCGACAAGGATCACAAAGAAAGAGAAGGAAGAAGCCATATTGGATGAAGAGAGGGGAGAGAAGGGAGGGGAGAGAAGGGAGGGAAGACAGTGCAGTCAGAGGCAACATGCGACGAGAACGTAGGACAGAGCTATACAGCAGAGATTGAAGAGGATGGCAGAAGAAAGCAGGAGAAGAAGGCAAATAATGTGGAATAGTGAGAGGGTGGTCAACAGGGTAAATTGTAAAGGGATAATCCCAAAAGTAAGTGGAAATAACCCTAGAGAAGAACATATGGTGTATGAAGAAGTGGAATGGAAAGATCATGATACAGGTATTGTGTATGTGAGTAGCATGGATTGGAAGAAGGGTGAACCTTTGCATGTATTTGGAAAATTGATGGCACAGGGAAGTGAATATCAAGTAATAATGGGCTGATATATATGAAACCAAAGAAAAGAGGTGAAACTGCTACGGCACACCATGTGACTTTGGTGCGGTTTTCGTAATTATTTAAAGCGTTGTGTCTTTGAGCTATTGAGATCTTTGTGATCTCAGGGCGTGTTAACGGATGGAATGAAAAATCACACGATGTTTCTTCACCACAATGTATTTATTTTATTAACACTTTTTTTTATATTTTACATTACATAATTCTTCTTAGCACCGTTATTAATGATTTAAAACCTTTCCACTTTTTCATTTAGAGGAACTAATGCTTGATGAAAGTCTGATAAATGTTCTACGATGTTCACACTACCTAAACATGTCCTTTCACCTCCAAGATACACACGCGAATGGGCAGTTTTTGGCGTCACCTCACGCGACACCGCCTTTTTCGTATACATCCGCGTATGCGTCCATCAAATAGTTCTCTCTTGTTAGGGAAGCGATCCCTAAACATCCTCCCTTACTTTTATTATGGAACACATATAATTCTAATATTTATACATATATATTAAAATCAAATATGGAAAGATTTATGACGTCTTTGGGCAAACTTAGTTGTTCGTAACAATGAACATTTGCAACACGTTTTCGTCATTTAAACAACTCATACCAATATCAAAAAAAAAAAAAAAAAAATTACACTTTTAACAAATATTCACAAACGATTTTCTTTTGGGGTCTTCCAATATTCTGTCTCACATGCCCCTTGTTTTGTTTTTCAAGTTGTCACCTATATCTACAATCTTGAAACACAATACAATACTTCTCCCTATTCCTCTGATACAATCACTTTGTACAATACTTTTTTTTTCCTTACAGTCTTCTTCGCTGTTTGTTTTTGTCCTTTGTTTTGGCATGACACAGCATGTCTTTATAATATTCAGTTTGTAATATTCAGTTACTACACAATACATGTTCAGTTATTATACATCACATATTCAGTTATTATACAATACATATTCAGTTCATTCCATGTGTCATCAGTGTCACCGCCTGCGGTGCCGTAGTAGTAAAAGCGGGCGTTAAACACTACAACAACAACCATCTCACAGGCAGATATTACTGTAATGGTAACATAGACTGATATTTGATTCTGTACATGCTGACCTGTCATGGCATGTAATACGTCCTCTGATTGGTAATCAGAGGATATGGTCGGTGAACTTATTTTGATAATTCTCCCGGTCAGGTCGGTGAGACCCGTAAACCAACGACAGGTGTGATCCTCCAGACATTTTGGGGGTTGTGAGAGAGCGATGTGACCGCCAAAACATAAAAATATGGTGCTTTATAAAATACGGTTACTATTACTGCTATTGCTCTCTTCATATCATTGTGAAAAATATTGGAGAGCAAGAGGATTAATGACTTCATTGTCAGAAATCCAGTATTAGCTAACAACAACATATTAAAATCATCTATAGAGAGATAAAAAATTGCTCACATGTGAATCTAATGCATTAGTACTGTTAATTAGGAATGTAAGACGTTATCTGGCACGTATTTGAGATTTCAGAAGGTTAATATCATCAACAATATAATTCAGATAACGTATACTTTCATGCACATTATAACCAAAACGCTTACTTGTAAAGTTAGCATTTTGCAAGAAATACTTTAACTAATATTGGTAAATATTTGTTCTAATGCTAACAAACAATGCTTATAAAGTGAATATAAAGAAGTAAGTTAACAAAAAGTATGGCTAGATCACCGAAGATGTTTAACCGCTGTGCTGTGCCGTGAGGAACCAGCGTATGTTGGTAATGTCCGCTTCTGTTTCTTCTTGTACCTTTGGTGTGTGCCTTTGCTACATGTTTGGTTTTTTAACTTACGTGTTCTTTATCTGTATTCATCTTCTTCTTGGCCATATGCATTTTCCATTGGTTTTTCTGCATGTGGCATCTTCTGGGATGACTTACGTGGTGAGAAATTAAATCACTGTCTGTTTCAGCGTTCTTTCTTACTTTTGGCTATTGGTTGGGTTGTTGCCTCAACAATTGAAAGCCACTTGTAAAAACGTGATGTTTGTAATTAAATAAGTAATTGATATACTTATTTAATTACGGAAGTGCCACTGCAGGTTATTGCAGTATGATTTGGAGAGATTGAGAAAATTTGTTTGAAGAGGCGTCACTCAATCCTCCTGACACTTATAGTTAACTTAGCATGTAAAATCCTCTTCTTCTCGTTCAATTGCTAAGTCGTTATTACTTGTTCAGTAGCTTTGCCTGGCCAGAGACTGCTAGAAAGGGCGTGGAATCACTTACAAAGGGTTTTTAAGCTACTAATTAGAACAAGTTTGAGTAGGAAGTAATTATGTAGCTTTATTGTATACGAGGCACAAAGGAATTTAAATATTACAATTACAACACGCACATAATTTGACGAAGATTGCAGTTTATAGCTTTACCGAGATTTTTAATTTATGTATGAGTCGCCGCGCACAAGCCAAAAGTTTAATTCACTAGGATGAGAGCCGAAATAATCTTGAGGTTAATTTAGCCTACTCTATGATGAGCCGAAATAATTTCTTGAAGTAAAATTTTCCTATTCTACGCAATGTTGCCAAATAATTCTTGATGT